>PPLQ03000009.1:0-515618 GCA_003707835.3 Suhomyces emberorum
ATTTGGGGGGATTTGGGGGGGGATTTTGGGGGTATTTGCATGGAGAGCGCGACGCCAGCCTTATATACGGGGGTCCGGAAGTGGGTGCAGCAGGAGTGGTTCAGGGGCGCGGAAAGCTGCGGGCAACGCAACAAGCACAATCGGCAGTCAGCTAGCGGCAGGTTACGGCACCGGCAAATGCAGGCTGCACTGCCGTTGCTGCAGTGGGCGCCAATTGGTGTCATTCGGACAAGTCGGACCTGCCCCGCATACGGCTGGCAGGCCCGTGGGTTGCACTTGCAAACAACAGAAAAACTCTGCGTATATGCAGGACGTGTATATACAGGCACATTGTTTTCGAGAATAAAGTCAAGCAAAACCGCCACTTTGCCCACACCATGGACGCGATAACTCCGCTGGAAAATGGACAGCTTCCCCAGCTTCCCCAGCTGACGCTCAAGCTATTGGCAGAATGCTCGGAATACTACGGCCCCAGCACTGGCTTGGTGGTGGGGTGCGTTGACCGCACCCACCCACAACTCGTGGGGGTCCACCAAGTGGAATTGGACCGTCAGCAAGCTGCGTCCATTATACGGGCCATGGCCGAGGTAACGGAAGTGGGCCGTTTCAGGAGTGGGAAATGGCAGGTGACGTGCACCCGTCATGGGCCATATATGGTGGGGCATGTGAGTCTATACGAGAAGTAGCACAATTAATACACTATTTTTCAATAATCAATAATCAATAATCAATAATCAATAATCAATAATCAATGATCAATGATCAATAATCAATAATCAGTAATCAATAATCAATAGCCAATAGCAAATAATCAATAGCCAATAGCAAATTGCCAATAACCTATGGCTAATACACGAATGGAATTGAAGTGATTGTTGTGTAGAAGTGGGGACTGGACTCGGCAACCCCCCGGGAATTGATGCCAGAGTGGTATCCCGCTGTAGTTGAAGCTGGAGGTGCATGAGCCGTCATGCAATGGCACATCAACTGAATGTAATCAGCCGTCACATTCTCCATTTCCTCTCTAATTATCCATGCGAACAGAGGGACTGGAGTCGTCATTGGAACCGACAACCTGGCTAATGGGCCTCGAAGCATGCTGGACCGTTCTCCGTTGCATTCACCCGCCCCACACCAAATTGTCACCGCAACACCACCCACCAAAGGTTCTTGGTCCGGGTTCTTGGGTTGTTGGCTGTTTAGTTGTCGATTGCACCCAATAGGCCCCACCAGGGCATCAACCCTGAATTGACCTTCAATTGCGGATCTCAGGTGCTGTGGAAGGTACGATTACGCTATTGACCTCGCAATTGTTGTATTGGTCGATTCTCCTTCCCGCTCCAGCCTCATCTATTGTGTGTAACACAGAGCAGATCTATTTTTCACATTTTTCACTTGGTTGTTATCGCACCCACTGAAACCTATTGATGCACCCAGGGGGCTTGCGTTGTAGGGAGAACTTTCACAACCGTTGATCATGACATTGTACATTCCCGTCGGCGATTGTCCAATACATACCATCCATCATCAGATGCACATTGTGCATTCCTCCGTGATTCTTAGTGTTCTCCTACGTAAAACTGCATGAAATCGATGTTGGCACCTCCTCCTGCCTATGCAAGACGGAAGTACCCAACACAGTTCTTGTTGGAGACACCAACTTAACTTCAGCTCCTGTTTCTCCCAACCCCTCCATTTCTGCCCAATTCTCCGTCTGCGTTGTCCTGCCTAGTCGAGAGCTCGTTACGATGGCGATAATCCGAGATTGTGGAATTCGCTTCGCTCCGATATCACCGGATCCCTCCTCCGCCGAAATGCTGCACCTCGGCAGTTGCATCAATGATCTCGTAAGATTGAGTTGCATTAGAATCTACAGCCACCCCCCATACGGGGCTAATTGAGGGGGTTGTCCACCATCGGATTCCCTGCCTAATGCAGGCTAAATTACTTGCATGCGTCAAATCACCTTGGATGCGCGGCATGTAGTAAATCCTGCTTCCGATCTGTCTGCACCTCGAAGCTTTGCTTGCTTATATCCATCGATCTGATATTCTAGCTGATCTGTATGACAAACCATCATCAGGTGAATTTTCAGGTGAATTTTCAGGTGAATTTCCGGAGTGTGTTGTGCGGTTTTGACATCAATTCTACTAGTAACTTAAAGTTTGCAATTTCTAGAACATCGAGGAATCCTCTACGAACAAGGTTTACCTTGGCTTAAACCACATCCAAGCTACCCCCGTAATATCCAATATTATCTCGATAACTCCGAAAAGTCCACCAGTGCTGTGCAAGTGAATATTTCTGAACATTTTCCTTTCAAACATTCTGTCCAAGTTGTCAAGTCGGCCCGTTAGGTGCTATCATTTCCTATCTTGTCCAAGGAACTGGGCTCAGCACTCTTATCTACTACCCTGGATATCTTGGTTCGCCAAACCCGACAAATTATTTTCACATTCGGTTTTGTTAACATTCCTTTAATATTTGCTCTTAACAAGCCAAATACCTTCCCCATACGATTGTATCCACGTGGACCTACATTCGTTAAAAGTTGCGAAAAATCTATTGAAATGTGACTAGTAAACTTCTAAGATGTAACGACCATCTTCCTTCATGTCCTCAACAACCTTAGCAACCTCTTTGATGGTTCTACCTTCCTTCTTGGCACCATTTTGAACGATGTCCTCCAAACAGGCAGTAATGTCGGGCACTGGCCAAGTAGGTCCACACAAATAGAACGAACCATTCTTGGCCACAATTGCATCAGTTAATGGCTCAATGGATTCACGGATCTTATCTTGAATGTAGATTTTCTGAGGTTGGTCTCTAGAGAAGGCTGCACCGATATGGGTCAAAATTCCAGCATCTTTGTAGGCTTCCCAGAGCTCACCATAAAGATATTCCTCCTTCTTGTGTCTCGATCCCATGTACAAGTAAATGTCACCAATTTCCATACCTTGTTGCTTTTGCCAGATCTTCTCTTCAATGAAAGCCTTGAATGGAGCCAAACCAGTTCCCAAACCAGACATCACAATTGGTTGAGTAGATAATGGTGGAAGTTTCATAACAGAAGGCTTAACACTAACAACCAATTCTTCCCCAATCTTTAAGTCGGATAAGTACTTAGAACAGTGTCCGAATCTAGTTCTTCCTCTAGGATCAACCCAATCAACAACAACAATCAACAAGTGAACTGCATTGGCATGTAATCTTTGTGATGAAGCAATAGAGTATTCTCTTCTCTTTAATGGAGCAATAATCTTCACCAAGTCTGCAAATGCTGGTCTGGCAGACTTGAATTCTTCCAAGACATCAACGTATGTATCAAAATCAACATCTTGTCTCTTCTTCAATTCCGCAGCACCCTCTGCACCAGCTAATTTGGTCAAGTGTTCCTTTTCCTTCAGTTCAGTTGCATATTCAGCCAATGCTTCATAGAATCTCTTAGGTGGTTTACCCAAGAAATCAATGTTTTCAGCTAAAACTTGTCTAGCTGATCTAATTTCTAAAATGGAGGCATCGTCCTTGTTAGAAGCTTCCACAATGGAGTCACCATCAACACCATAGAACTTCAAGAATTTATCAACTTCTTCACTGTTGTTCTTACCATGAATACCTAAAGCTTCACCAATCTCATACTTCAAACCTGTTCCAGTGGTGTCGAATTCAATATGGAAAATATTTCTTGAATATTGTGATGGTGTCAATCTCTTATTTTCCTGGACCTTGACAATAAAGTTCTTGACAGGCAAATCGGGTCTCAACTCCTTCTTAACATTAAAAGCTTCAGAGAAAGTCAACTTGGTAGCTAATTCCTTGTAGCCTGCTTGTTTGGTGATCTCTTCACCATCAACATTAATACGTGGGTTGGGGAAGAAGGAACCTTCAACAGGGAAGAATGGTAATGTAACTTCTTTCTCTTCTATCTCTTCATCTTGTGATTCTTTCTCCTTGGAATCTTCCTCCTTAGACTCTTTGTCCTTTTCTGGAACTTCCTCTTTCAAGTCAATCCATTCAGGAGCAACGGTGATTTCTCTCAATCCATTCTTTTCATCCACAGTGTTGATAAACTTATCTAAAACTGCAGCTAACAATTCGAAATCATTTCCATTGGCTTGTAAAAGCTTGTTGACGATGAATCCTTCTAATTGAGGGTAAGAAGCTCTCCAGAATGCCAACTGAATGAGGAAATCATTAGAGAAGCCACTGGTGGATGAATTAAGAGCATCCAAATCTTCAATAATAGAGAAATCAACCAAAGTCAATTTGTTCTGGTTTGAAGCCAAAGCCTTCTTAAATTCAATTGGTAACTTGGGGATGATATCTTCTTCAATACTGGTGAACGATTTGTAGTTAACAAATAACACGGTGGCACCAGGCTTTGCAGTAGCCAAGACATCAAAACTGTTCAACAAGGATAAATCTTCAATCAAAATCAAGTCAGCTGAATCGACCACAGAAAGGCTCTTGGAGTCAGAAACCGAAGAGACTTGAGATTGGAATAAACCTCCACCATTTGAGTTGTCAAATTTGCTTCTAATTTTAACGTTCTTAGTATCATCCAAGGACAAAGAAAGGGCAATTTTGTCAGCAGTTTTAACGAAGAAACTGTTGTCTTTACCCCAGAATAAATAATTTCCTTCTGGTGAGGAATTAGCAGTGACGATAGCTTCCAAAGGAGCAGGTTTTGGTTGTTCCAAAAGGAGGTCTGGACTCAAGGAAGGCAAAAATTCAATCAAGAGTTTTGAAATGGTGATTGGTGTCCAGATGAAGTTCAAAGGGTACTTGAAAGATTCCACGGACAACGTGTGATAAACTCCACTCAAGAACAAAGCTGCAGTAACATCTGCTTGTAAAGAGGAAGTGATATCATTGTCGTGGGAAACCTGGGTAAGAACGACCAACTTTTTGGTTGATTTTGGAAGGGTTTCCACGAACTTCTTTTGGTTAAAAGGCAAAGGAACACGTACCTTGATCAACCCAATTTTTGCACCCAAAGCTGCTCTTTCAACAACAGACGACAATTCGGTGGATTCGTGAGATCCGTAAACAACAAATACGGTCTCAGCAGCCTCGTTGCCAGCATACTCGAACTGGGAATACGATCTTCCAGTCAAGGAATTCAAGCTGTGGAATGCTGCATCGACTGCCTCGTCCAAGTTGGTGTAGGCAATGTTGCTGTTCAATAATCCCTGGTACAACTGGCCCAACTCTTCGGAAGAGTGCAACAGCTTGAACTTAGTGAAAGTTTTGGAGAATTCAGGGCCATCAAACAACTGGATGCTAGGATTTCCACTCAACGCAGCCAAGTAGTGGTTAAGAACCGTTAAGTGCTGCAACTCCAAACCGTCACGGGAGTTGACGGGGGTGATCACGGAGTAGCCCAAGGAACGGGCAACACTCAAACCGGTAATGTAATTGGAGCAAAGAGAGCCACTAATGGCATCGTAGTCGATGGCTGAAATATTCAAAGCCAATGGTAAACTGGCGACACTCCGGGTTGCCAACGCCGTTTGCATGTAGCTCAACGCGTTGCTTGCAAGAATAACACTGAGAGGTTGTCCGCTGGTTCCGTTCTTGCTGTAGTAACCCAAGATGGCATTGGAGGCACCCGATCTCACTTGAAGTTGGTGAAAAAATGGAACTACACCAAATGAGTTGGTTCTTTGGTAAGTTTGCGACCATAATTGGAGATGAGAGTCCAACAAGTTGGAAGCCGTAGGGGTCTCGTAACTGAAGATCTTGCTGGAAATGGCATAAATACTTTGGTTAATGATGGTGGTAGCATTAGTGTAAGCATTTCCTCTCAAAGTTGAAGGGTCCACAGTGGTCCCAAAGGGATTTGCTTTCAAAATAGCGACGCTGGAATCATTTCCGAGGTCTACGGAACTGCTGGAGGAGCTTTCCGCCGGTAAAGCGTGAGGAGCCATCGTTGGAGGAGGGTATCAAGGTAGATTCTGGAGTCCTTATATTAAACATTTGATATCAGAGCACGTGATATGGTGGTATTTAATTTAGTTTATCCGAGCGATATTCAAACCCCGTTACCCGCACGTGATAACATTATGGCACGTGATCCCTCACGTGAAATTTCCACATCACTACCACACTCACGTGAACTTGTAACTTATTGCGACATTTTTTATCTTCATTTCCCCATCACCGTAGCGACATTTATCCATTTGCAGCCCTGGCCCTCAAACCTCCAGTATCAAGAATCTCTCTACCCAAGTTATTGCTTCAGAAAGCACCGACATTCCCGAGTCACCACATGCTATCCAGCAAGTCCACCTCTACTCTTCGTATTTCCTTAATTCCTTTCTTCTCTTCATTTCCTTGCAGGGTACAACATCCATATCAATTACAACTCAATTTCTCGACCCGCTCGCGTGATCCAGCCACAATCTAATCTTTTACTTCTATTTAAGATCACATCTCCAGCTGAATGTGTATCCAAAGATGTTTCGGAATTTAAGATCAAAAACACAGACAATTCGCCGGTGGCTGCTTTCATTCTCAAGAAACAGTTCCCAGCACGTCCCAAAGCCTATTCAGTCTTCAAACACCCCACAAAAACCCCAAGCAACCAATAATTTCGGACTATTTGTTGGTGCTTTTGGTGTTGGATTATCAATTGGAGTGGGATATAGCGTTTTGCTGGATTCTAATCCATTTATCGTGGGTAAAACGTCTAAAATAGCTCCCAGCACCGCTCCATTGGCCTCAATCGACTCCCCACAATATGCCAACGAAAAGGAATTCAACATTGCAATTGAAAAGATCAAAAAGGTTGTGGGGAACGAAAATGCCACCCTGAATGAAGAAGTTCTCAAAGCACACGCAGATACGTTCTTTTCCACTCACCATCCTCCCAAATCCGAACACAGGCCTCACATTGTTATATATCCTGGAAATACCGAACAAGTATCGGAAGTTTTGAAGATTGCCAACGAGTACCGGGTTCCCATCGTTGCTACATCCGGAATGACGTCTTTGGAAGGCCAAAATATGCACACTCGAGGTCCCTACAGTATTTCGCTCAACTTTGGCCATTTGGACAAGATCTTGGAATTCCATCCCGAAGACTTGGATGTGGTGGTTCAGGCTGGCGTTGGCTGGCAAGACCTAGACGATTTCTTACGACACGAGGAGAAAGGTAAGCATTTGATGTTTGGACCCGATCCAGGGATGGGGGCGACCATTGCAGGAATGGTTGCAACTTCTGCCAGTGGTACAAATGCCTACAAATACGGAACGATGAAAGAGAATGTGGTCAATTTGACTGTGGTTTTGGCTGATGGGACAATCGTGAAAACTAAGCAAAGACCTAGAAAATCAAGTGCAGGCTATGATCTCACCAGATTGTTCATTGGATCCGAAGGAACCTTGGGTATTATCACCGAGATCACAGTCAAATTACATGTCAGACCGGTGTACGAATTTGTTAGTATTGCATCCTTCCCAACGATCAAGGATGCAGCATCAACTGCCCAAGAAATCATCTCCAAGAGTGGTATTCAACCAAATGCTATTGAAATATTAGACTCTACAATGATGTCATTTGTTAATGAATCTAAAACTGATGATTCCAAAAAGTTCCTCGAAAATCCAACTTTATTTTTCAAAATTGGTGGTCCAAACTTGAAGGCTATCGATGATCAGGTAGCGGTGATCAAAAAGATCGCCAATCAGAATAATTTGATCAAATTTGAACAATCAAAAAACGAAGAAGAAAATGCAGTCTTATGGTTTGCCAGGAGAAATGGATTATGGTCCACAGTGCAATTTGGTGAGAAGATCTTAGAGGACAAAACTGATGTCCAGATTTGGACCACAGATATTGCGGTTCCAATCTCAAAGTTGGCTCAAGTGATCACAGAAACGAATGATGACCTCAACAAGTCAGGATTCCACAAGAGGTTCTCTGTAATGGGTCATATTGGCGATGGTAACTGTCACTTCTTATTGCTTTACAATAGTCCGGACTATGTTAAAGCCAAGAAGGTTGTTGACCGGATGGTTGCCAATGCTATCGACCATGATGGTACTTGCACAGGTGAACATGGTGTGGGTGTAGGTAAAAGGAAATACCTCGAAAGGGAGCTTGGTGTTACTAGTGTTGATCTAATGAGACAGATCAAATTGCTGTTGGATCCAAAAAGAATCTTGAATCCTGATAAAATCTTCAAAATAGACCCCGAAGAGAACCTAGACGATCTTTTGGATCGTGGACTCGTCAAAGAAGCAAATGGATGTTGTCATTAAAAAAAATCAATTCTTCAATGTTCTTAATGCATTCACATCGTACGTTCATAAATTCGAACTAAGCTCTAACAATCATCGGTATTTCATAGACTGTATAGATATGTAGATGTCGTTGTATAATTATTTTCAATTACAAACAGCTGGCGGTTTACATTCTGTAAATTACAAATCAAAACCATGTAAGGTACGAAATCTAATAATTATTTGGGTGCAACAATTACCAGACTTCGCCATACAATGTCCTACTCCACCACTACCCCGTTTTAATTCGAATCATGCAAATTTCAGGCATCTCGAAATCCCTGAAATGTCCTTGTACCCCTCATAATTTTTCAGACTATTATGATACAGCAATTGTTACATCAAATGCTATTTCTTGTGCTGTGAAAAAAAGAAAACATCATGTAAGATGAAAACCCTCTGTTAATATTATGCAAGTGAAGCTTCACGTGCATTGCCTAACCCGATCCAGTCTATGGGGGCTTAGCAGGTTGCATGTTCTACACCTTCTAATACGACAATCCGCGGGTGTGAAGTTGTAGAAATGAACGCCTCCATTCCTCCTGGCTCCAAAATGTTGGTTTCTACACAGTTTCCTTTTATCCATGAACTGTGGTTAGAGAGATGGCACTCTCCACGTGATTATGCCGTTTTTGGCGAAGGTTCAAACAACTATAGTCTTCATGTACGTAATTTACGTCAATGTAATATTCGGGCGTCAGTGGGGAACATTTCCGTTTAGGGCATTTCTTCAAATGATCTTCATGCACAAAGAATTGTGGAAATTCCACTGGATTCAGAACATAGTGCCATCCACGGCATCTCCTTGACACATGGAAGGTTCCTGTGATAACCTATGAGGCATTCAATGAGGCATTCTAGTGCCACCGTTCCTTCCACACCCTGAAGTTCTCCATAACCTTTGCTTGCTCGGTTTGGACCCGAGCCCCCTATATATTCGCGTAAAATGCCTCGATGAGATGCCAACCTGGTACGTTCTTCTACCGAAACCAGACCTGCTACATTGCATTATCGGGGCCGGTGGACTTCAACCATCAGTACCGCAAATACCATACCACAACTCCAAATACCACCTTTGACTCGATGATTACAATCCCACACCGACCATCCCTAGCATCCTCGGTCCAGTGTGTGGAAAGTGACACTGTAATCTTTCCATCACCTTGTAGCATTGTGGGTGGTCCCTGAGTTGTGGTCCGTGGTCCAAATGCTCGCAAAGGTGGATATCGCTAGCAGACATCCGTGCTTCCGTACCTACCTACCTCTTTGGCCACCTCGGTACCTTTACATTCATGCCTAAGGCGGAGATAGCACCAACAATGCCTCCCTACTGTCACCTACTGTTCCGCTAACCACTGGTGGATGCCTTGTTTCAGTTTCTGGACCTTTGTCTGTGCTCATGCTCGTGCCAGTCCCAACATCTTGACACCGTGAAAATTACTTGAGTCTCGCATGAAATGTTCAGCATTCCCAACGACCTTCCAACTAGTCCCCCACGCCAATTGCTCCAGCAAAAACGTCATCCCTTTGGTGTCACATTTCTGTTGCATCTACGAACCAACGATGGATTCTTGCTTTCAACTGCGTAGCCCCGCCAACTGGGGTTTCTTTATCATCTCCCCACACTCCGATCGCATTTTTCACGCGGGCCCAACAAATACTGGCATATAATGAGCTCTCCCAAAGGGGAAAGAAGCCATAACCCGATTTCTGATCTTTATAAGGAGCTGTAATTGCATCTGCCGCCTTCTATCCATCAGCTCCTGTTGTGTAAATTGCACTGACATCCCCGAGTCACTCGTGCTGTTGTTATCTGTTACCCTTAGTGTACGTGGAAGCCCTTCGAGAAAGTCGCTTGAGCATAGTATCCAAATCCGTGTCAAGTACCATTTCGTCAATACCGCTTATTTTAACATTATTGTGATACCATTGCCCCCAGAGCCGTCTTCCCCACCATCTGAACTCCCAATTGACCCCAAGGCGTCTGATTTGTTCCCTTTGAACCATATCCGTGCACCCTCAGTGAAGTGCAGGTAATCTCGGCATTCAAACCTATTGTTTAATCTCGAGAGTGAAAAATTAGATAGTACCATTAGTACCACTGCATCCCTTCTCATATAAGAAGTGCTAGCATCGCTAAAGGTCCCTTCCAATTCCAGAAATCAGTTTTTTGTGGAAAGCCTTTCCCATTAATATCCCAAGTGTTCAAAATTCACCCCAGCAAAATGGTGGCTGATATTTCCAACGCCGACTTTGATATCAATATCTTGGAAAATGCTCTTACCCACCCTACCATCGACTATTCTTTTCCGCTTCCAAGCGACAAGAAAACCTATGTCGATCTAGATGGTAACTATCCCGACATGAGGGCCAATTTCTCCTTCATCGCCAACTTTTTCCGGTATTTTACTTCGGTGAACTATGACAATATCTACGAAAATAACGAATACCGTTTCAGCATCAACAAGTTCCACCCTTTATTCCAGAAGAAAATGATGGATTACATGGATGATAAATTGGAACACTCTGATCAAAAGTTGAACGATTTGGTATATGGTTTGATCAACCAAGAACTTAACCTTAAATTGATCAAAGCAGACCAATTCTACAGTCGTTTCAATGAAGTTAAAGCTTTCATCGTCAAACATTATAAGAAAGAAAATGAAAAGAATTTACCAGCATTCTCATCCCTGGAAGTCATTCGTATTGCCTATATTACTGTGATGAAGGCATTTACTAAGATGTTCCCTCAAGGTATTTGGTGTAGCAGAAGCGAATTCGAAGCCATGTACCACAGATACATCCGTGATCCTAAAGCCATTATCTTTTTACCAAACCATCAAAGTCATGTCGACTACATTATTATTCATTTGCTTGCCGTGCGTTTCCAATTCAGTGTTCCCACAGTTATTGCTGGTGAAAATTTGAACGTGGCAGTATTTGGTTCATGGTTAAAGAGTTTAGGAGCTATCTTCATCCCTCGTTCGATGAATGATTTGTACACAGAACGTAACTTGAGTAACATTATTGAATTCATGCTTGTCAATAAGGTTCACACCGAAGTCTTTATTGAAGGAACCCGTTCTCGTGATGGAAAACTTTTGTTACCAAAATATGGTATTCTTAAGACCTTTGCTAAGATTTTCCTCAAGCAGCGTTTGGAAGAAAACAATCCAGATTTTGACTTATTGTTCCAACCTATGTCTATCACATACGAGCGTATTTACGAAACCGACGGATACTTGAAGGAATTAATTGGAGAAGACAAGAAACAAGAAAGTTTCTTGAACATTATTAACAACGGTTTGAAAAATTTGATTGGTCCAGTTCTGGACGGAAATGATGTGGTCTACGATCGTAAAGGATTCAGTGATAATTCTAACAAGAATTTGAATGGTAAGATCTTCATTAAATTGGGTAAAGCATTCATGATTTCGAATTTCATGGTTGATGACTTTGCATCTAACCCCACGATCAATTTTTCAGACACTCTTCGTGAAAAATTGTCGCCATCTGCTGCCACCATTGAGGCAGCAGGTATTGCGCCTAGCGTTACTGCAAGTATTTCGCCCACCTCTGCAGTTGCACGTCAAGCAAAAGCACCTGCAAATGATAGTGACACTCTCATTGATGAAGTTAATCTTAAAAAACTTGGATTCCAAGTTCTTCACGGAATTAACCAGGTTTCGTTTCTTCCAGAAGCTGCATTAGTTGGAACAGCACTCCACATGTATTATTACAGGTATCAGGTGAAGGAAATTGCCATTGCGGATTTGCTTCCAATTTTGCGTATTGTGGTTGACACATTGTATGATGCCAACGAAAACCATCAATCCAACCGCACACTTTTGAGAGGTTTCCAGGAATACTCCGATGCCGAATTGACACAGGTTGTCAAGGACCAGATTTTGCAGTTTTTCAAGTTGATTGCAGTGAACCCCAAAACCAACAAGGTCAAAATCTACCGTTCGATCGAATTGTTGTACTTTAAGAACTTGACCATTCACCTGGTAATCCACATGTGTAAGGTTGCCTTCATATTGTTGATGCTTGAAAACAGTCCATTGAAGC
Source organism: Suhomyces emberorum (assembly GCA_003707835.3). Taxonomy (NCBI): domain Eukaryota; kingdom Fungi; phylum Ascomycota; class Pichiomycetes; order Serinales; family Debaryomycetaceae; genus Suhomyces; species Suhomyces emberorum. Next base: position 12,358 of record PPLQ03000009.1, read on the forward strand.
TGACGTTTTTGGTGATTAATAAGCTCAATTATATCCTTACCGGTTTCATGAAGAACGAGTTCTTGTTTGACTATAACTATAACAAGAATGAGGAATTGAGTGCAATTTTAGATCATATGGAACGCAAGGGCTACGTAAATTACGTGGAGGATGGAGGCGATGGATTTTACGAGGTGGTGGACCTTAATTTCCTCGAGTTGTATGGTAATCTTGTGCGTCCATTCTTGCAGCTGTACGTCAATCTTATCAGTAATTACTTTACCCTTTTGGACGAAAAGCATCGCACGTTTAAGACGGAAAAGAAAAAATATGCCCATATCCAGAACTTTGACTTGGATGAGCTCCGGTACCCCACCACCAAGACTCTTCTCAAGTATATCATTGCAGCCAACCTCAAACTGAAAACGCCGGTGTCCACGGAATCGGTCAACAAGCAATATTTGCTCAGTGACCTTTACTTTTTGAACAATTTGCAATTGGTGGAAATCTTCAAGAACAAGGCAAAGACCAAAGCGTTCGTCCGGGTGACCAACGCACGCGATTTGCAAGTGGTTCAACAGTTCTTGCTGCTGCTTTTATCTCCTCGTGCTGGCCGTATTGTAGAGGACGTCCGTCATATCAATTATGTGATTGATATTTTGGACAAGAACTTTGAGAGAGAAAGTGCGGAGGCCGGAGCTGCTGGTGATGCAGTATTATCTGCAAAGCTTTAGGAAGGTTTGTAACAAGGAACGGAGATTACGAGGCATAATGCAGGGGATACCAGTATAATGCCAACTAACCACCAGTATAATATCACTAATACAACAAAGCCCATACAGCCAGTATAATAGCTAGTAAGATTTAATATAATCCAGTATATAACAGTATAATAGCGAGAATAATCCAATGCAGTAGTGGCTATTTATCTATTATAATAGCTGATCCAGTATATTTCAGAACAATAGCCAGTACATTACCTATTAGCCAGAATAGAGTAATATCCAGTAAATAAAGTAAATATCAGCAGACTCTAGTATAATTGATAGTACAAGATAAAAACCTTAAAAAACTTGACTGATCATGCATGTAAATAAGAGAGTAGTGTATGATGGTTTTGCACTGTTCTTTATCTATATTTAGTGTTCCCCTGGATATTTCCTATTCGCTATATGCAAAATACGATGAATTGCCCTCCATTGGCATTACTTCCCCTATTGCTATCAATCTCTCCATGTCATCATTTCTAATAATCTCTGCTATCTTTTGTACTAATCTCTGCCATCATTTCTACTAAATCTCCATGCCATAACTTCTACTAATCTCTGCCATGCCATCACTTCTACTAATCTCAGTCATCTTTTCCATTAATCTCTCCATGCCATCACTTCTACTAATCTCAGTCATCTTTTCCATCAAGCTCACCATGCCATCACTTCTGCTAATCTCTGCCATCTTTTCTACTAATCTCCATGTCATAAATTCTACTAATCTCAGCCCTTTTTTCCAATCCCCTCCATTGCCAGATTTCAATCGAAACCCTCCAGATTCGTAATTACCGTATGTGCCTCCCCAAACGGCCAAGACCAACTGAATTGCGGTGTGTGATGTAGTAGTTTGCTATCCCCTGGATGCCCCTCCACACCGCAACCCCACCGCAAGGCTGAACCTGTTTATTTTTGACGGTGAAACTTCCTGGTTGTGAACAATGCACCGATTGTCACTTTGGTGATGTCAGCATGTAGTGGGTTGAAGTTTGCCCTGGATGCATGCCGGCATTTAAGCGGACCTCGGTGTCGCAGATCGTGCCCGATCTGGGAATACGAATTTGTAGTGCAGCTGCGGTTGTGGGCCTCCGCCTATTCAATTGCCAGCGACACCAAGCCGTCATTCTATTCAGAGATAACCACAGCCAGCCTGTTTCCAGCCCCTTATCAGCCTCGAGAAAAGCCACTGTTCAGGCTTAGGAAACCTCGGCCAACAATTCGGCACTGCCCACGCATGGTAACAAAACTGTCCGAGGACGTTTTGTGCAGTGGATTGTCGCGGTAGCCATAGTGCAAGTTAGGGTGCTTAGGGTGCACGTCGCGGTGGAACAAAAGCTGTCGCGGTGGAACAAAAGCTACAGCGGTAGCGTCCGTGGTGGTAGAAATGCCGATTGTGAGACTCTTCGATAGACGAGGTAGTACCGAATGAGAGTAGATAGTGGATTATGAGGTAGATAGGTAGATATTAGTTGGTTAGATTGTGAGAATAGGTGGGGTGCAATGGGTAGGTTGTATTTGGTAGATTGTATTTGGTAGATTGTATTTGGGTAGACTGTTTGAATATTGTGTTTAGCTCAACTGGTTTTCGTATGGTGGTGAGCTGTGGTAGTATGCAAAATCCCGCGGTACAGATGCACCATTCCACCCACGGTTGCGCACTCCACCATACTCCACCACCACTACCAATGACCCACTTCATGACCTACCGTCATTACCGCCACCACCTCTTCCACTCCACCACTTCCACCCTACCACCACCAACCCTAAACATCCATCCCTTCCATGGGTTGTTTTCATCTATTTTTGGCAGCCGATTGTCTTTTCTGGAGAATCTCGGTGAATGCCCCACTATCTGTTTCGGGTGTTCGTATCGTCTCAACCGCCACCTTGGCCCGTCTGTCTAAGTGTTTAACCAACTCTCCCTAAATCTCTAGGCAATCCTCCCTAAATCTCCCTAAATCTCCCCTTTCCTCCCTAACTCTCCCTAATTATCTCCTGCTACCTCCGCATCCCTCCCTAACTCCACCACCATATCTCCGTCCTATATGCAGCCCTGGCTCCATGCTAAAAGCGATGGTTGTGATCCTTCCCCCACCTAAACCCGCATCCCCTATTACCCCTATCTGTAGGTCAATCGCACCAAACACACGACCCAATTTCTTTTTCGCTGCGCCCTTTCCACCATCGCAATACTTGCACTGCGCCAGTCACCGTCAGACACTTTGCTTGTGGCATTATATACCCACTGTCTGCCCCTCCACTTGCTTCAGCTAGTTTGGTTCTCGGTCTGTTCATCACATCCTCCAATCCATACCATCTTCGATCCTCCAATCACACTCCGGAGTCCCCTTAGCCGCACGTTGTTTGTTTACCCTGCCCTCCACTGTCAACACGGCCACGCCCTTTTTCTGCGCTCCTCAAGTGGTCCCGACATTTGTTAGTGTTGATTCTTTTCTCCCTCACTTAACGGCCTTCGCTTGCTGCAGACTTTGGCTGTATCCGACACTCTGCCACTTGACACATCCCCTGGTCCCTTTCCATTTACCACTATCCACTTTCCACTTTCCATCGATTACTTCAGTTAGTTCTGTCTCCAGTCCTAATTCCATCTTTATATCGGTACTCCTCATTTCTCAGTGAACTTCCTGGTGGTCTTCAATCTCCATATCGACTTTCTACCACCACCATTGGCCTCCAACCTCATTCGGCCTTTCCATCTGCCCCCACTCTGTCCTCCATCCGCCAGTGACTCCAATCCATCCTACCTTCCCCTACTCATCGGCCCCAAATCACCGTTGTCCGTTTGGCCATTTTCTCTGTTGTTGTCCCCATTCCATTGGCGTAACTTGTCATCCTGCTGATATTCCATTAATTCGCTCTCCCAATGAAGAAAGAGCTCAAATACATTCTATGGGCCCATGTGGCGTTGGTCCTCTACTTGGTCTACTGCACATTTGATCTCATCACCCTTCTCCACGACGACTCGTTTGGGGATGCCCTCCTCGACATGGAGTTGAATCCCGCAGAAGGCACCCTCGAACAGCCTCCAATAATCCCCAAAATCATCCACCAAACCTACAAAAGCAACCAGATCCCCGAGATCTGGAGACCAGGCCAACAGGCCTGTATCGACCTCCACCCAGACTACAAATATATCTTGTGGACCGATGACATGGCTCGTGAATTCATCGCTGAGCTGTACCCCTGGTTCTTGGACACCTGGGACTCCTACCCTTACCCTATTCAAAGAGCAGACGCCATTCGGTACTTTGCCCTCGTCCATTACGGTGGTGTATACATCGACTTGGACGACGGGTGTGAGCGTAAATTGGACCCCTTGTTGACCGTTTCGGCCTTTGTCCGTAAAACCATTCCTACTGGTATCTCCAACGATGTCATGGGCTCGGTGCCCAACCATCCGTTCTTCTTGAAGGTGTTGGACTCTCTCCAGCAATACCAAAAGAATTGGTTGGTTCCTTACATCACCATCATGTTCTCTACCGGTCCTTTGTTCTTGTCTGTGATTTGGAAACAGTATAAGCGTTGGGGTGTTCCTGAGGCCGGTAAGGTCCGTATTCTTATGCCAGAAGACTACAAAACTCACCCTTACTCATTCTTTGCCATCGCTCCAGGCTCTTCATGGCACTTGGATGATGCCAAATTCATTAAAGGGCTCGCCAATCATCTTATCCTTGCGGTACTTGGTGGATTCTTAATTGCTGGTCTTATCTTCTACATTGAGTACTTGTTCTACTCTTATGTATCATCGAATCATTTCAAGAAAATATGCAAGAAGATCTCCAACGGGATTTACTCTCTTGTGTGTACCGTGATTCCTTTGGATTCCATGCCTTCTCGTCAAGTGAATGAAGAAGGACTCTTCACCTCTTTGAAATACAAGTTGAACAGAAATATCAAGAGAAGAGCAAGAAAAGATTCCAACTTACCAGTTGAATTCGATGTGCTTGAAAAGCTCAATTCTGAAACTGAACACGATGGCATTCTTCCTTCACACGCTGAATCCCCAATCCTCTCCGCTGGAGACCACGAATTTTACGAAGAAGACGACACGTTGGTCGGCGTTTCTGCTTTGAAATCTAACGACCACATCGTCTAATTGCATTTGGAGTCAATCCAGCTCGCCCCGGCTTAATGCCTATCTTTCCTTAAACGAGCCACCCACAATTCATTAGAGCCCATCGCGGACTCGCTTTGCATAGAAATCTACATGCTAACGATTACATTATTGAGCTTGGTTTACTCCCACCTGTTTATATCATTTTGTGTATGTCAATCTAACGATCATAGGAAACGAAATTTAAGTATTGTATCCGTAAGTGATGAATTTTATGAAATTTTTGCTCTCTATTTCATGTGCAACCGGGCTCATACTGTCCACAAACACGAACACTATAACAATAAGATACTTTTGGTGATTTAGCCGGGTTTGCATCTTAACGTGCACAAACTTACAACCGTGACTGACGACATTAACACCAGACTTGGCCCAGGGCTCACTGTACTTGGGATCTCACACAAGCATTTCCATCACCCATCTAAAGCTTATCTATCAGCACCAACCTTCAACAAATCCATATGATCCAACTTGTAACGTTTCTGTTCATCCTCACGTAATACGTTACGCATAAAATCGGTTAAGCGATCGACTTCTTTCATTCCTTTCAAACCGAGTTCAACCAACAAACTTGCGTCGATAGGAACTCCTCCATTCTTACTCAATTGTATCAATTCTCTGTTTTTGTTCATGGTTATCACAAGTACACCATCCCGTACTTCTTCTTCCTTCTTGGTAGCGTCCATGATCCATATCTCTTCGTTTTCTCCCTTCAATATTTCTTCTTTTGAGCTAGGAGTGTAGAATGAAAATGTCAAACACACTGGAACATGCAATATACTCAATGGCACTGGTTGACGCTCGTCCATATCGTGGACAATTGGAACGTCGTTTTCGATGGAAATGTCTGGTTTGCGGAAATGTTGTAAAGCCAACATCACTGCAAAACTTCCCACATCGATCAAGCCACCATCATGGTTGAGGTAGTTCAAGTCCACTTGGAGCTTCCATACCTTGGAACCTGCTACTATGCATAAATTTTCCAAGTCCACGGCGTTGGAACGTCTGATGGCTTTTTCAATCACTCTTCCAATCATGATTTCTTCATTGGTTGCCTTGTGGTTTTCGAACTCTTGACTGGCCATGGAACTGATATCACAGTTAATGATAAAAAGACCTTCAAACGGGCGGTCTTCACGTGGTTGTTCTATGCTTGCAGTGACTCTTACACTGACTTTGGTGGCACCCCATGATACTTCGACGTAGCCAAATTCCGAGGGAGAAATGTAGATTTGCGGCTCTCTTTGTTGATCGAACTTTCTAGAATCTTGACGAATGCCGCTCTTGAGTGATTCCACAAGGAAAAGTCGCTCGTTATCACTAATCATGTCTATTGGGGATGAGTGGAATATGAAAAACTCCTCATCGCAGTAAATTTCAATATTGGTACACATGATGTTTGGTCACGTGACTCAAAAATTCATATTCGCATTGACCTCCAATTGAGGGCAACTTTGTCAAGACCGCCACCATCATGAACAGTATTACCAGGCGTAGTGCCTTAAACGCCGTCAATTCTGTGATTCGTTCTACGGTCCCAAAACAGAATGCCGTTGCGACTTCCTTAATCAGAAATTTTTCCACCCCCGGAGTGCCTCCATCGTTGAACTTCTTCCAAAAGGAGCAATTACCTACAAACACTATCATTCGGTTTGTGCCACAACAAACAGCATGGATTGTTGAAAGGATGGGTAAATTCCATAGAATATTGGAACCGGGATTGGCCATCTTGATTCCCGTTCTTGACAAGATTACCTACGTGCAACTGCTCAAAGAAGAAGCCATTGAGATTCCTTCCCAAAACGCCATCACTTCAGACAACGTCAGCTTGGAACTCGATGGTATACTTTACATCAAGATTATTGACCCCTACAAGGCTAGTTACGGAGTGGAAAATTTCAAGTTTGCCATTAGTCAATTGGCTCAAACCACCATGAGATCCGAAATCGGTTCGTTGACATTGGACTTGTGTCTTAAGGAAAGACAGTTGTTGAACCAAAACATCAACAAGGTCATTAATGAGGCCGCCAAGGAGAATTGGGGTGTCGAGTGTTTAAGATACGAAATCAAGGATATTCATCCTCCAAAGAACGTCTTGGAAGCCATGCATAGACAAGTTTCTGCAGAACGTTCCAAGAGAGCAGAAATCTTGGAATCCGAAGGTCAAAGACAATCACGTATCAATGTCAGTGAAGGTGAAAAGCAATCTATCATTCTTGCTTCTGAAGCCAACAAGTTGGAACAGATCAACAGAGCTCAGGGTGAAGCCGAGTCTATCTTATTGAAATCCGAAGCAACCGCCGAAGGTATCAGAAGAGTTGCCAAGGCAATCAAGGAAACTCCAGGTGGTGAAAACGCTGTCAGCTTACAAGTTGCGCAAGAATACATCAAGCAATTTGGTAAGTTGGCCAAGGAATCTAATAGCATGATCATTCCATCTAACTTGGGTGACATCGGTAGTGTAATGGCTTCGGGAATGTCTATCTACAAAAACTTGAATAAAACTTCGTCGAAAGACAACTAACAGTGGACCTGAAGTTCCTGAAAATATGCTCACCAGGTCAAACCGAGCTATTTATTTGAATGTACATATTAACTAAGAATCTACAATGTAAAATTTATGCTTTCTTGAAAAAGCCATCTAATGCACCCTTACCGATGGCTACTTTTTTAGTGACTTTCTTTGTCACTGTCTTCTTTGTCACCTTCTTTGCCTTGACACTAGTAGTTACCACCTCCTTCATATTGGCCTCTACCACAGCAATTTTCTTCTTGTTGGACTCCACAGTTTCCATCCATGCCACAAGATCTGTGAATTCATACTGTTGGTATAATCTGTTTCCAAAATCAGCATCCAAATATGATCCACTAATAAAATCAAGGGCATTTTTCAATGTCAATTGAGAAATCACTTCTTCTGGAATAACTGAATCCACCGTAGGATCAAGAACATCTTGTTTGAAGTGTTTGTAAAATGCAAGTGCTTCCCTCTTCTGTTTGAAATACTGGTTCAATTTATCCACCTTTGTTTTAACAAACTCTATGGCCTTTTCATGGTTAAACTTGTAGAACGATTCTCCATTTTCATTGATACTCTCACATACACGGACCAACGCTGCGGAATAAGTTTCGTTATGTATTGATCCCAGCCATTCTCCACTAAATAACTGTTCTATTTGGTCAATTATATCTTCGAGTGTGATAAATCTTTTTGAGAACACGTCCAGATGTCTGTTCATGATTGAAATTAATAAGTATGCCAAATTGAAAGGGGTTCCAGTCAAAACCAGACTGGATTGAAGGATGAACCCTTCAGTTTCTGTACTTTCTACTATGAAAGATTTAACAGCACTCCCATCCTTTAGTTTAGGAGTTGATGCTTTAAATTTTCCTTTTATTTCATTCAATTCAAGAAGTTTCCCTTCTGAAATGAGCATAGATTTCACCGAATCCAAATTCCTCGAGTTGGGCACTTTCACGATAGTAAAACTTCCTGATTCAGGTAAAATAATCACCCTTGATGCTGCCGTTATATTCATTATTGAGTTCTACTTTAGTTTCTGTCTGGTAAAAGAGTAATGCTTATATTTATTATCACGTGGACGCGTCAAAACTGCAAATTTTCTGACGTGTATACAGGTTAAGGATTTTTGCACCTTCCTGTTTACCCCACGAAATGCTGTTTAAGTGAAGGGTGTGCACAAAAGAAGATACTATCAAATTCATGAAAACTTTGAAAAACACTTACTAATGTTGAACTTAGATTAGAAGAAAATCGAATATGAATTTTTTTAATCTCTGTAATTCTAGAACAGTATTGACGTCATAATTCATAATTTATCTCAAGTCACTTGCAGATGTTTCTAAGAATTATTCTTTGACACATTTCTAAGGTTTCATGTAATATTAATAAAATTTAGATCTATAATGCTGACAATCTATAATAAATAAAACACCTCGAAAGGCTTCATAATCATGCCAATCCAACCAATGATCTGATCTCTTGACGAATAGCTCCAATAGAAGCTAGGATAATCATAACTGTTCCAAACAGAGCGAAACTAAGTGAACTCATACTAGCAGCTCTTGGATCTTCATTCAATAAGTGGGCAGTAGCGATAGCTCCACAATTAATACCCAAAGACACACCTCTGGTAACATAATCACTTTTAGAAACCCGCAATAATTTGAAAACGTGGTCTCCGATTAAGACACCACAAATTCCACTTAATATAGTACAAACAGCCATCAAGGAAACGGATCCTTCTAAATTATTAATAAGTGGAGTTCCCAAAGCAAGCGTTACTGACCTTCCAATAAATCCAATCGCTCTTTCTGGAGCTATTCCAATATGATAACATATAATTGGATATAAGAAGAAAGTCAATGCAATAGATACCAAAATTGGTGGTACCAAAACCCAGAAATTTTTCACGAAATCCTTACGATGAGTGAACATTGGTAGAGACAATGAGACGATTGAGATATCCATCAATGAAGACAAAACGTCTCCGCAACCAGGCCATTTTGGGGTGGAAGTGAAATCGTCGGCAGGAATTCTATGATCGATACCGTTATTCACTAAAACCTTATTGTTGAAAAGATTCAAATAATTCTTTCCTGTTTTATAGAACTTTAAATCATCTAAAAATCCTTTTGGATTACCTGAATGGTATATGAGAGATCCAATGAAACAAACAAAGAGAATTTCTGCCGTCAGAATTAAGATTGGGTGTGCAAACTTTTTAGTCGTGGGCCATCTTTGGGGTATTAATAATGCTGTATAGTATGAAATAATTGTAAGCCCAAGATGATAGGGCAAGAATGTGTGGATAGATTTGATGTAATAGAAAGGGATCGAAATTAGGAATAATAATGTGTACAACAACCAATCAATGTAATTGGTAATAAATATGACAATCTTTTGCTCTTCTGGGCTATCTGAAATACCTAGAGCTTCGGAGTGTGCAGAATGGACAGGCTGTGCTGATTGACCTGATTCTATTGAATTTTCCAGAGGTGTGGGGCTTCGTGAAATATTTTCACTGGCAAGAGTTGGGGTAAGTGGTGAAGGAGGAGTCACTGGGGGAGAAATTGGATGCTTGTGATGAATTGGAGCAGGTTTTGCCAAATCAGGTCTAGGTATATCTTCAGTGTTGAAAGGGTTCTCGTTAATCGAGAGTGACCTAGGCTTAGGTTTATGGTTCAGTCTAATAGAAGGCATATCAATTGTAGTGATATCATCACGTGTGGTAGTGAATACACTGGTTTCGCTAACACTAGGGGATCTGGATTGGAAAGTCAGAAGCTCTACATCTTGCTTGTGAGAGTCCTCTGGGGTAAACAAATTCAATCTCATTAACAACCACTTCAACCCTAAAATAAAGTAGACATCAATAAGCATCAATGCAATCCAACCTAAGGCAAAAACAGCGGCTATCTTGAGACACTCAATGAAGGTGATATGCTGAGATAATGGAAGAATTATAAATGATGGGATAAAGAACACATTTATCCATTTTAAGGAAAAATTCATCGATGGTTTGATGATTCTCATGTAATGGTCCAAAGTCCAACTTGCCCACAGGGAGTACTTTCCTTTCTGGCTGGAGGCAATGGCATTGATAACACAGAGGAATATCAAATTTATCAACATTCCAAGCACGGAACTGGGGAACTTAATCTTGATGGCATTTGTCAAGAGTTGGTTGAGTCCATAAAGAATGGTGAAAAGTATGACGATTCCAACCGGAATTAAGCAGTATGAATTGAAAAGATGTTCTTTAGAGTGCCATATTCCTCTGCCTATACCTCTTATAATGAATTTCGTTTGCATTAGGGATTCTTAGTAGTTAACTTTCCGACCTCGGTCTTAATGAAATGGTTATATGTTCTAATGATGTGACAGGTGATGACGCTTTTGCGTGATTCAAACAAAGCAACTGTGGAAATAAAAGTGGCTGATTTTGGTTTAATAAACCACTATTGTACTGTTCAAGCTCGGCCGGGTTGTTTTAGGAACATGGAAGGATCAACTGTTATCAGTAAACTTATCCGGAGAAAAGGAATGTCACATGACTCCTTTATCTAACGTTTTTATGCATAGTGCATTTACCAAAACGTCCAACATGTCTTGTATATGCAGTATTTTAATGGCCATGTTGCTGTGAAGTAGTAGGTAGCATCAGTACCAGTCGATTTGACGTATTCATCATTATATGATTTAAGATGGTTCCATAGATGGTATCTTAATATTTCAGAATGTATGAGATCTGATTGAGGTGATTATTTTTCATTGGTTATAATTATATATGAAATTGCTAAATATCTGAGCTGGAAAAGGGTTGATGCAGAATTATTGTCTTAGATTATCAGACAATATGCATGGCATCTCGGGGGTGATGATGGTCTGCATTCAAATTAGAATTCATAAACTATGAGAAAACATTAAAGGATACTATCCGGATAATCGCCAATGGTTGGGCTTGCAAAAACATGTATTCAAAGTCATTTCCTCTTTTTGAAATTTGAGGCACATGTAGTTTTACACAAAGTGTTTGAATACTACTTGATATTTCATATGTAAAATTTAAACAGTATCTCTTTTAATTTTTTTGATTTCATTAATATTAGTACAAATATGTTAAGTATTGATACATATTCCACACCAATGGTATTGGCGGTTTAATTTGAACTCTGAAAAAAATATTGTTGCGTTTAATGTGGTCTTCTAGAACTTACATGAGTAATTTTCAGGCCAAAAATTGGTTTTATCATCAATTGCATGAAACTGTAGTTGTTAATCAATTAGTTCAATACCACACTCCAAATAAATAAATAATTGATTTTCGTTGTTGGGGTGCTACGCACCCATGAAATGCAAAAGCAGAAGATAGCTTGTAAGTTGTTCCATTCTATGCTGTAAATTACCACAATCCAGCCCTATTATATATCCGAATAAGTAATTCGCAACAAATTAAAAGAAGAAACCCCCAGTTAATTCAGATCCAGTGGATTTACCAGAGGAATTAAATAAGCTTCTCTCTTAATCTAACAATAACGGTGCTGATTTGTCACTTAGATCCTGTCACTCCATTTCCTGAATATTATGAGAAGGTGGCTGGTCTATATTGAGGAATAGTGTCTTGAGTGGACGTGAAATTTGAAGTGGCCATCTATACTATAATGACTTCCAAAAAATCAAAAAATATTCTGATCTTTTTAAATGAAGTTTGAATAGCTGTAGCAATAGAAACCATGAGTACAGTGTCAGCCCGAAGTAATCAGTCTGCAAAACAAGGACAAGAATACAAGTCAACGGATGAGCTAGTTCTCAAAAAGAGGAAATTTAGGAAGTACCATAATTAAGCTACTATAGTGGTGTGATAGGCTACCTAAAAGGAGCAACCAGTAATATTCACTGCATTCAAAGATTTTCTATCAATTGAGTTTTAAAATTGATTTTGTATTGTTTCTTATGTGTTCTATTATCCATAGTGATATAAATATATTTTATTGTGGATAGACTTACCCTCTAAAAATTAGAATTTGTTGCTCATAAATCAATTTCTGGCCCCCCTTTATTCAGCAATCTTCATATATGAGTATATGAGTATTTTCTATGATTGTACTTAGCTTTGTCCTTTTCCATAGACGTACTATAATTCACGAATTTGTTAGATTCTCAAGTCGAAAAACATTAGCGAGTTTATTGTGAAGAATTGAAACCAATTTATGTTTTTGTGGATTCTGAACCAAGATACTCTTTGATCCCTTCGATTTGAATATGATTGAAATGACCATCTATATTAACTATTCTTCATAGTATACCTGGTGGTGGCACTACCGGCCCTATTTTCCAGTCACGTGACCTGATATCAAAGTACTTTTATTGATTTATTGGTGTCGATGTATATAGCTATAATTATGTGTCCAGACGTCTGGGAGGCAAGCAGAACCACCAGATGACTCAAGCCCCAGAAGCTTCGATGGCCTCTTTGAATTCCTCCTTGGCGTATCTCAATCCACAGTAACCACAGGTGTTGGCCTTTGGTTGGTCCAAGTTAATGTACACCTTAGGGTGGCCTTGCAAGGTACTGCCTCTGTTTCCGTCACAGACGGCAATGTTACCTTCCTCATGCGACAAGTATCTGACCGGCTCCTTGGCAATCAAGTCGATGGCAGCGTATGGTCTTGGTTGTAAGTCCAAGTCTCTTTGGACGAATCTGGCTGGATTTTGTGAAATGGCATCCAATCTGCTTTGTTGGGTTTGAGACCATGGCTCTGCTCTATTTGGGGCCTGATTGGCAGCTTGGTTGTGCTTTAACTCTTGCTTGGACAATCCGGTGGAGGTGGCTTTCACGGCCACAGAGGATTGGAAACGCACCGATCCGAATCTGGAAAGTGATGCTGGCTTGCAGCTTATTCTGATGCTTGACAACATGATGCAGGCTATGATATATGGATGCCGGGAGCAAGAACCGAATGTGCTAGACTGAGGTTGTGTTTTTGGATAATAGGAAAATTCTCACTTCGCGATTGGATAGACCTTATTACGTAAGCAGGTACATCAAAAACTCTGGCACCAAAACTCACACTGTGTGGAATTTGATTCCTGCAGATAGGATGTGTTACCCGGACTTCGGCCGTGCATTAGGTGATCCATCTAAGTCACAAGCGAGCATGTGGTATCGACAGCTACAGTGTATATCAGCGAATAGTATTAATGGTAGACCAAGAAACAGTAGACAAAATTTGAACTAACATAGAGAATAGAAAAGAATTGGAGCCATGATGGAGGGGGTAGGTAGGTGAGAACGAGCTGTTTACAAAACAACACATCTCTTCTTCTTTTCCTTCCTTTCCTTAGTCTTCAAGGAGGCTCTAGTAGCAGCTTCAAACACTTCTCTGACACCTTGGCCGGTTCTGGCAGAACACTCCAAGTAGTCGAATGCACCGATCTTCTGGGCAACAGCTTGACCTTCGGAAGTAGAGACTGGTTGTTGTTGTTGTTGTCTCAATTGTTCAATGGTGGCACCGTCGTTTCTCAAATCAGACTTGCAACCAACCAAGATGATTGGAACACCCTGACAGAAATGTAACACTTCGGAAATCCATTTTTCCAAGACGTTGTCCAAGGAATCTGGAGAATCCACGGAGAAACAGATCAAAATAACGTTGGAATCTGGGTAAGACAATGGTCTTAATCTATCGTAATCTTCTTGGCCGGCAGTATCCCATAATGCCAATTCAACCTTTCTTCCGTCAACTTCGACGTCAGCCACGTAGTTTTCGAACACAGTTGGAACGTAAACTTCTGGGAAAGTACCCTTAGAGAACACAATCAACAAACATGTCTTACCACAGGCACCGTCACCGACAATGACTAACTTTCTACGGATTTCAGCTGGAGGAGGAACCATTTTCGATGCAATGAAGTGGATGCAGAATCAAACTTCCTAAAGGTTAGTAATGCGTGAAGGATTTCACAGTGAAAGGCGTCGAGATTTTTGACCACAGATAAGGGAGTTTCAGGGTGGTATTTTGAGAAGAGATTAACGCCATATGGGCCTAGAGTGGTGGCATGAGTATGGCCGTTGATGGACATCATGGGCGTACGTCGCCGTGCCCCCTTTCGGTGAGACTTCGGCTATCTCCCCTATGCTCGACAGAAAAATAAACAATCAAGAGCATCCGGCCGAAGGCAACGCAATGAAAGATGAAGTTCCAGAAAGGGTTTGGGGAAGGATAGGAAGCGCCGGAACTTGATGCTATTGGAGAATCGATGAACATTGTAGAATTCGAGCGTATGGCAGATCAACTGCATAGGGAGGAAATGTGGACCTGTAGTGACACCACTGCCACGGACGGGCACCCAAGGGCCCAAGATGGGCCCAAGATGGGCATGGGGCCGTCGTTACAACAGCTGGATGGTACGGGGTAATCATGGGCCAGATCATTCCATTCGAATCAAAGATATGTCCATCAATCGATCAAAACATCAACCTTGCCGGGGGATTCCAGGGCTGATTTGGCGGCGGAATGGAGGAATCCGCGGGAACTGGGGAAGAATCAATCAACGTCGACGACGTACGCCGGCCTCCACGGGCCTTTTCACTGGGGGTTGTATACTTACTATATTCCTAGCAACAGATGTTGATAAAAAGAAGAGTGTAGGAAAGAGGATTTTTTTGGCGTGTAGGTAAGCCGCAGTATTGAAAACAGTGATATTAGCGGTGCGACGCCGCAGGCGTGTCCATGCCTAGTAAGGGGCGGTGGAGCGGCCACTGGTACGAGGGGCCTAGGGAGAACAGGAGGACAATTACATGCGATTCGACGCCATTCGAAGCCATTCATGGTCTGAAAAATGCTGGAAAACGGCAAATCGACGTCATGATGTTTCTACGGGGTAGTTGGAGAGATCTGCCGAGTTTAAGGCGCACTGGTGCCGTTTTGGTGCCTGTTTTCTGTGCTCCCTGCGCATTCCGCCCACCACCTGGTGCGACACCACCGCAAGTTTACTGACAAAGTGCGCCAACGTCGTCCCACCACACCGATGGGTCCCATGGTGCGAGCCAATGGTTCGATGCCATTCCGGCCCATTCCAACGCCATTCCGTGCCTCCTCAGCGAGGGACCCATGACCGGTCCCCTGGAGTGTCACAGGGTCTGGCAACTGGCACCCGCACCTCCGCCGGTGCTATTTATAGCGAACGGCTGGCTCGTGTGACGGTAGTGTTGGCATGTCGCCCCTCGCGAGCGCAGGCAGACGCCGGATGTGGAACCAATGGAAAGTAAACGAGAATGGGGTGGACCCGAGCAAAACAGCCAGCGTAATCAACTTGAATGATTGTAGGTTTGTATGTCTTGTAGTGGTGGTTCCGTGGTGGGCTGTGCTGTTTGGAACGGGTTCTGAGCTCGTGATGGCTTCTATTACATATGATGATTGTGTCGATGACTTTAGTGACAGTGAAAAATAGTGCGACCAGGACTGGGTTACCCTAAACACACAATTCCAATCCCGGTGGGGTTCCAGTCACAGCCATCATGGGAGCCCATGAGCCTCGTCAACATCGTCATTGCCCATGGGATACTCCATCTTTGGCTCGCTGGAACCTCTGGCTGTGGATATGGCCGGTGTGTTGGGGTTATGCACTAGCGTGGAATGCCCGATGGCCGGTGAAATTTGATATATGGAATAAGTTACTGGAATTAGTTGCCCCTGACCATTGGCATGTATGACGTCTCCGCCGATATTCACTGTCATGCAGCGTTAGCCGTGATCCTACTTGGCACCACTTTCCTAACACCGGTTCCTGGTGATTTGGAACCTCACCATTTAGAAATGGTGCTGAAAAATCACCCCAACTCATGAAACAGGCTGGGTACATGTGGTTAGAATCTGAATTATAAACTAGGTTACATTGCATGGTGTAGGAGGGTAAAAGCGTATTGATGGGTGCAAAATCAATCAGAATCTGGACTGTAGCTATTCTTAGGGCCAATAATGTGGAACTGTTTCGCATAGCTATTATTAGATCGCTAATCCCAGTAAGAGGGGCATTTATCAACCGGCCCTATGGCCGTTTTGGTCCTAGCCTCATGACACTTTCAGGAAAGCACAATAGCGTAATTTACGATTGGTGGTTAGTTTTTATTAGAAGCCACTTTCTACAACCAATTGGTTTGATAATATATCGTTACAATTCCCCTGAATCATCGTATCTGCTGTTCAATATTATAGAGATATTTTTCTTAAAAATTTTATCAAGATTATGAATCTATACGTTTATTCATTATTCAAGCATGAATAGATTCTCAAGTGTCTAAAAATTGGGTTATGTTACATGGAACCAACTGATTGATTTCTGTGTGGTTCAATTGGTACTAGCATCGTCTTGAGTTGTTATTTTTGTATCTTTTTTAGCCTTTACTTCTGTATCTTCTTGAACTCCATTTTTAGATTCCTGCTCAGTGGATTTTTTAACTTCCTCTCCCTCTTCTTCGGCCTCTTCCAAATCGTCACCTCTAACAATTTTCCCCTTCACTTTACGTGGAGGTAACACTTCGTCAAATGCTTTACCCCAGTCCTTGTTATGCTCGTACCATTTGCACAATAATTCGTACACATGAGAAGTAGCCAAAACATGTCTTCCGTTCATCTCAATGTACTTTCCGATAGGTAATCTTGCAACTTTCAAGCCCAATTCCTTGGCCTTATTTAAGCAAAGACTTTTGTGTCTATTCTTATCAACAATTCCACCGATAATGTATGTGTAACCTGCCTCGAGATCTTGAATCTCCTCTTCGGTATCAGCCGTCAAGTAAATATGTTTGGACAAATCCTCGGGGAGGTTTGCCTTAAGACTGTCTCCTTCCACGAAGTTTATATTTTGCCAGTTCTCATAATGGGAAAGGGCACCATCAAATCTTTCCTTCAAACGCTTGTTGAATGGTGTAATGGTGAGTCCTACAAAATATTCAGAGCGCTTTTGAGTAGAGTATGCTCTGGTAATTTGATTTGACAATGACACAATTTCCTTTTGAGTCATGTAGTCATCAAACTCACAATCCATTATCACATTAACATCAGTAGGAATTTGAGTTTCTGGAACTTTTTTCTTGGGAGCAATATCGCCAGATTCTTTCTTTCTTTTTGCTGCGGCTTTCTTCTTTTCTTTTTTGATCTTGCGGTACTCAGTCTTGGACTCTTCCCATTGCTTTTGCTTGAGTTGACGTTTCCATTCACTTTTGGAGATCCCTTCGGGCACTTCCATCTTCAATTTCTTTCTCCTTGCCTCTTCAATCTCCTCGGCACTAGGAGGTGGCCTCTTTGGCTTCCTGGCCCTTATACCTTCTCCAGCTAAGTCACTCATGATGTCTACTATGATTCAAGACATAAATTTTGAAAGTGATGCCGGTACGTGTGCAGTTCAATTTTCTTGATTTTGTGAGTACAAAAATTGGCGGACTAACAGCTTTTGATACCTCAAGTAAAACTAAATTTTCAATTTAGCCATAATTGGTATGATTCTAAGATCCATTAGTATCGGCATCTTTGTTTTTACTCTTTAAAGTATTCTTGCTCTTTTGGATAAAAATCCTCTATTTTAAAGTCTAAAAATATTGAAGAGTAGTCTATATATTTGTTCTGATTCAGTTTGAATTGAAAGTAGTACAAATGTGCCCTAAACCTTGTTGACAACCTGTCTTCCATTGCACCATACCCTTACGCAATTACGGTCATCACCAGTGAATACCCACTTACCCAATAAGTCAAGCATCTTAGACGTTCTTTCTTCTTTGCTATCAGAAGACTTGGGAACCTGCCAGTCAAAGACGTCAGTGATGGACTCCTTGCAACTTAAATCAATTAATTGCATATCAAACTTCTTTCCAAGTTCTACAGAACCAATTTTGTTCTGTAATCCCACGGCAATTGCACCACCTTGAGTAGCCATATATAATGCATCCCCCAAGTTAAGGCGATTGGAGGAGTCATTGGACTTCATGGCAAAATGGTGACTGACCAAAATACTGTGCTTCATTATATTCAAGATGCTCAGATCAAATCCACCACTAACATCAGTACCTAACGAGACATTAATCTTATCTTTATAAAGATACTCTTGGACTGGAGCCTCACCACTGGAGATGAAAGTGTTTGAGGTTGGACAATGACTGATAGAACAGTTCTTTTGCTTTATAAGCTTTCTTTCACTTTCTGTCAAGTGAATTGCATGTGCCAAGATGGTAGATTCGCCCAAAAGTTTGTAGTGATCATAAACATCAGCATAGTTTGCACATTCAGGGAACACTTCTTTAACAAGTTCAATTTCCTTATGGTTTTCACTGATGTGTGTTTGGATTGGAAGTTTCTTTGAGCTGCTCAATTCTCCCAAATAATTCAAGAGTTCTCTGGAGCAAACTGGTGCAAATCTTGGGGTAATAATTGGCTTGACTAAAGTTTCACCTTCGGGATTAACGTCTTCGATGTGTGAAATAATCTTCTCCATCGACAGAATTGCAGTATCGTAGTCTTCCTGGTAGTCTGGGTATGGCTCGTTATGGTCCATACAAACCTTTCCCACAAAACCTCTTTGACCATACTCAAGCAAGAGATCAGCAAACAACTTCGAGCTCTCTGGATCAGTGGTAGTGAAGTAAGAAGCGCATGTGGTACCGGACCCTATGGTCTTCTCAATGATCTTGGAGTAAATGCCTCTAGCAAATTCGATGTCGTTGAATTTCGTCTCTAATGGAAAGGTATACTTTGTAAGCCAATCTAACAAGGGAACACCCAAACCAATCCCCACATTTGGAAACTGGGAAGCGTGGATATGGGTGTCGACAAAGCCTGGAACAATGAACTTGGTGGGGTCTTTGCTGAAATCCACAATATCAATGATGCTGCAGTTGTGCTGGAGAGTGTATGTGTTCTTGAAATGGGTCAATGGTGACAAATTGTCGGTGTAATTGGGATGAATATAATCGATCTGACCCATGGAATTCACACCCACCAAGGTGTCAAACAAGATTTCCACTTCACCCAACTTGGGAGTGTGGACATATGTGCCGTAGTATAAAGTATATGACACGGTGGAGAAGGCTTTTGGAAGCATCTTGGTTCGGTTGTATCGGTTAAAAGAGTTGATGAGCGTAATACTTGATGTGGTTAATAGCCTAACAAGATAGCCAGACGTTTTGTGAATTCAGGGCAAGCGTAGTAATCTTGATTGATCTATGACTGTTCCAAGCAAGTGCCGTATTCAAGTAAAGAGGTTGTTCCTGCGGTGTTCATCTAGTGGATAAACTGCCCTTTTTATGTTGACTTCTTCATACAATAGAATCGGGGCCTCCGCGGATGCTCCGAAGTATATTTCGCTGTTGAAGATCGGGTCTTTTCACTCAACGAGAATCACATAACCTCTCATCCAATGGCTTCACAAGATCTCCTACTGTTGCCAGGAACAATAGGTCAGTTGTCGGGGGATTGACAACATTTGGTGGGGGGCACCAATAGGCTTCTTATGGGCAGTGGATGTCGTCGATCTCTGGCACTTCCACGTGCTATTGAAAAATGGCATTGGTTGCAACATGGTTTGTAACAGTGACTATGGGTCAAAGAGAATGGACAGAACCTACTTAAAAATCTGATCTGACCGATTCCAAGCTCCTTTAAAACTGAAATAACATTCTTAAATCGTTTTGGAAGTGGTTGATATGTTTATTATGAAGATAGATAATACATCATAGTTTCGCGGGTTCGGTACTGTACTGTGACTAACGATGATCATGGATACAGAGATGTCGATCTCGCTAGCTATTGTGGTGAGATCCGGTACAATAAGAATTAAACTGGGTGGATAGTTCCGGGTTTTGATGATCATATTGGGAGAAGTAATTGAAGCTTCTTGACTCAATTGAGTGACTCAGAAGGTTTCGATTTATGATGATTCCTTCACTTTGGAAATGAGATTTTCACTATCGCATAGGTTCGATCCGGCACTTTCTATGGAACATGTACTTATTGGGTTAATATTGTATTGGAAAAAGCAAGGACAATGTTTGACACATGTATCTGTATGATTTCAGACATTTATGACCTTGTTCAATCACATTTTTTCCGTTCTTTTATCGGGTTTACGAGGCATTTACACGAAAATGCACATTTAACTGAACAATAAAATTACATGCATGCTTCGTATTTAACGATGTAAAGATTTGGCATATTCTTTCGAAACCAATAAAATCTTCTGCGGGAAAATCAAGACTAGAAACCGGCAA
This sequence comes from Suhomyces emberorum, assembly GCA_003707835.3. Taxonomy (NCBI): domain Eukaryota; kingdom Fungi; phylum Ascomycota; class Pichiomycetes; order Serinales; family Debaryomycetaceae; genus Suhomyces; species Suhomyces emberorum. Next base: position 33,024 of record PPLQ03000009.1, read on the forward strand.
TTGGAAGGGCTACAAGCTGGTGTACTATCGTAGAAGTTTTTGTCCAGCATATGGTAATTCATCATCTGAACAACTTTACGTAATTTAGATCGAAAAAGGGTCCAGATGCCAAAAAAGAGCAGTCTAGCCATATATATTAAGGTATCAAAAGCACAGTGAAAGTACAAACTGACTTCACTGCCGTGTAACTTTTAGATTTATGAATGAAAATGAACAATCTAGCTTACAACAAAGCGAGAACACCGGCCAAAGCAGCACCGAAAGACATACCGTATTGAGCAGCATCGTTGCTGTGACTGGTAACAGAGGCGGTGGAAGATGGAGCAGCGGAGCTGGAACCAGCAGAGGTGTGAGTAGCACTGGTGTGGGCAGCAGAGCTGGTGTGAGCAGCACTGGAGTGGGCAGCAGAGCTGGTGTGAGCAGCAGAGCTGGATGGAGCATCAGAAGAGCTGGATGGAGCAGCAGAGCTGGAGTGGTCAGCAGAGCTAGAATCAGAGGCAGAAGCTGAAGCTGAAGCAGAGCTGGAGTGAGAAGCAGAAGAGCTGGAAGCGGAAGCAGAAGCGGAGGCACTGGAGATCACGCTGGCGTGACCCTTACAGGAATCCTTGAAGGAGCTCCAGGCAGCATCAACATCCTTGGAAGCACAAGCGCTTTCCAAACACTTTTGGACATCGGCGGATTGGTTGGAACAGATACAGTCCAAATCATTCAAACCAGAACAATTGGATTTCTTCTCGACCTTGGAAACACAGGCCAACAAACATGCTGGTGGGGCAGCAACAACAGAGTGGACGGAAGCGGCCAAGGCAACGACAGTGGAGATCTTAAGAGTGGCAACCATTTTGATAACGAAGGACAGTGGTATGAAGAACAACAACTATTTGCACCAGGAATTTCCAGACGAACACACTACGACATTGGTAGGCGCACGGTGTATTGCTCAGAATTAGAGGTATTATTAGAAGTGTAAACAGAAATGTGTCGCGACATTTCAGGGTACACGACATTATTGCCTGTCTCGGCCAGGGGTCTAGGCGGTCCAAAGCAACCCATTCCGTTTTTGGAAGGGAGGAATTTGCCGCATTCGGATGGATGCAACTTCAAAACCTTATTTGTGATTTCAACAGATGCCCACGGTAGAGCAAGTCAGCTTCGAAATTGTCTAGTTTGACTTTAAAAATAGCCACCACATCCACCTTCAAGTCTCCATTGATGGCCTTTTTAAGCACATCCATACCGATTCCATCCGCGATTTTCACCGGAATTCGGGGTGTTTGATACACCCCTGGAGTCACTTGTAATTCCTCTGGATGCGTAAGGTGCCCTAATATCTTGCCTTCACTGGTGGCCTCAGCCTGATATAACTCAACTGACAACTCGGCATTCGACAAAGGATTGAATAATTTGAGTTGCACCTCCGAGCTGAAAACGTGGATCACAGCTTCGACCAAAAATGGGCTTGGATGGTACTTCCTTCCGGAGGTGTCCGAAGTTTCACTAAAATCAAAATACTCGTCAGAAACTTGTAGAATCAGTAACAGCACTTCCTGCTTAGAAAAATCGTCCTGTTCGTGATTTTCACCTTCGATATAGGAATTCAAGTAGTTTGATATGTGAGCAAGATCATACTTGGAAGTAGAACTTGGTGAGGATTCAGCTGGATTTGACTTTTCAAATCCAACACTAGGAATACTGACATCATCTACCACAATTTCTTGTAAGACGTCATTGAGCGCAACATTCTTGGTGGTAATGTTCCATGCCTTCACTGTAAGATCCTCATATCCTGAGATGTAATTGCTCAAAAGATGTTCAAGTCGTATTTTTTGATCCACACCACAGGCAAACATTTCGATTTCTGCTGTTGCATTGAATCTTTCATTTTTGGGAATGAAAAGATCATGGAATCTCACATGTGCAAAAGACGTCCCGTTATACTGCAATTCAACACTAAGAATTTCGTTTGGTAAATCAAGAGAGAAATTCGATGGATTGGTTATCTCTAAATCGCATAAAACGTTGAGTCTATCGATTTGAGTATCAACGTAGATCATATTTTGGATTGTGATATTCATTTGCTTGATGAATCCATCAAATGGCAAGTCATCATCTCCTTCATCTTCATCATTATCACCACCGCCCTCATCACCGCTGTCATCATTCTCGTCCCCTTCATTGTTTTTGAATCCTTCACCGATTGTGGCTGCAATTGCTTGCTTCATATCAATAAATAACTCTGAGTTCCCAGATAAGCTCACATTGTTCAATCTGAGACCGTTAAACTCTGATGTAAACACTTTCAGCTTGAAATCTAATTCATTTATCTCCATATCCACGATGAAGTCTTCATATGAAAGTTCAAATCCATCTTCAATGAAATTGTTTAGGATCTTGCCAGCAGCTGTGGCATCTACAATTTCCACCTCGGTGCTTCCCAAAACCACATCCAACTCAAGTTTACTGTCATTTTGAAGTACATTCAAATGGTTATAGCTCAGTGAAGTTCCAATCATTATATCTTTGTAAGTCCGATCCTTAATAACAAATTTCGAATTAAACTTTGAAATTGAAAAGTCGAGGCCAAAGGGATAATCTACTCCCATACTGACATTGGATTTGAGTAAGACCTGAAGATTTGAATCTTTTTTAAGGATCATTTGTTCATAGTAAGGTATCTCGACCTCTACTGAGTCGATCTTAACATCATTCATCTCTAACTTCTCGGTTGGCAAAACAATATTTACTTCATACTCCAAATTGGTAAGAACTTCATGAATCCAATCTGGTAATCGTATATCTTGCAACTTGGAACCACGTAAAACAAAACTGACAGGCTCTTGAGCTAAGTACAGTTGCAAAATCTTGTTCAATGGACTTTCTGTACCATCAGAACATGGATAAGTGAGTCTGTCATCAACTCTTTCTACCGCACCATGAACATCAACCGATATAATATCATCTGGTTGTAAAGTGAATGGGTCACTTTTCCAGTCACCTAATTCTACCAAGTTATTGCTGCAATCATGTAAGAGCACATCCCAATTGATGTCAATAACATCTAAGCTCAATGGTAATTCTGCATCTAATTGTATAGTTGCATCAACATTAATCACTGAGCCCACTGAAAGAACCTCGAATCGTTCCACACTAACCGGCGGGGCTAGTAAATGCTTCGGAAAACTAATCTTTTCGAATACATTGATCTCATCTGTATTAAAATTGAAAAATTTAGATTGTATATCCGATTGTAGCACACCTTGGACGTCAAAATCAATTGAGTCACCTTCTTCATTTCTGAGCTTTTTGAATAGTTTACTTAACTTGCGAGCATCCCTTTTGATAATAGAAATCTTGCTGATAACATCGATATCAGTCACTCTCTTGTTAATAATATCTACGGTCAAAGGGGGTGGGTAAAAGTCAATCAAGTGTAAAGGGGCAATGTTCATAGAAGAAGGTTTTGCGTAGATCTTAACCTGGTGATTGGGGATGACTGTTAATGCACCAAGGAGAAATCCCCCAACCTTGAGAACATTTTTGTATACGATATTGGACACATTGTCATAATTGATGTACACAGAACCGGTGATATGAGAATCTAATCCTTCGTCTGTGATGTTTAAAATAGAAATATCTTGAAAATTGACTTCTAATGACTGAGCCACTAATTCATCAAGATTGTTGACTGTGAAATAAATAACCACGATGAGCATTATGATGAAAAGAAGCATATAATGTATTGCCTTTGATGATCTTGGATACAAGAATGTGAAAAGCCCCCGTAATAAAAGTATAGACGACCACATTAATCCTGGTGACACAGATACCAGCTCTTCGTGCACCTGAGAGGTTGCTCTTAGTAATGGTTCAAGTTCTTCTATGATCTCTTGAGCAACTAGTGAACTTCGACTCAACGCACGATGATGCTCGAAAACAGGACTGGCTTCAGTTTCACTCAATTGGGTCAGATTCTTGGGGACTTCCACACGATGGAGCTTATCGACAGCATCTGAATCCAAATCACTGATGCGATGTATATCTAAAGGAGTTTGCACTCCCGAGAGGGGTGGCTGCTTAGGGGTGACTGTGGTGTCTCCTTCTGATGGTTCAGCCTGGTCGATCGGGGGAGATTTTGCGATCAGAGTTGTAAGTTGTTCGGATTCATCGTCCATGATCCTCACTGTGACATCTACCGGTGTTACAGAGGTAGTTTGTTCCTCGTTCACACCCAAAAGAACAGGAGGTTGTTCATCCACCAGGGATCTCAATTTGGTACTATCCAACGATGCTCTGTTGGAGCTGGAGGACTTTGGCTTGGTATTTTTGAGGTCCTTGTCACGGTTCCGTCTCCGAAAACTCAAGCTTCTCTTGGGTTTATCCAGAGGTTGTGACGATTCGGAATCCGAACCACGTTCGGATGCAGAGCTCGATGACAACCTCTTTTTGGCCTTCTGGTATATCTTGGACATGGTTGCTGTAGGGAGCTATGGCTGTTTGAATATGCTTTTGCAGGGCTGTTTGGCTATGTTTTGACAGAATATTTTCGATGTAGAGGCTGTGTTGATATGGTGACGTTATATATATTTATATATATATTGTTATCGTAGCAGACGAAAGCCTAATACGTCGCACAGGGGATCTGATATGGCTTAAACCACGTTGCCTAGCACTAAATGGTGAAGTGAAGATGTGGGTGTTTCTTGCACCAACCGTGTTCACCTAGCGTGTAATTGGAATAGTTCCAGAAGGTGTAAAATGGAGGTTGAAAGGGTTTAAAAGGGCGTAAAACGATGGTAACAATGTCTGATCACTCTCCTTTACATATCGCGGACACACGTGAGGCTATCACTAATTATGGGATCTGGGGTAGTATAGTGGAGGGCAGAAGGCCAGTTTGGAGCGATGTTTCAACGTTGTCAGGCATCTCCAGTCATTTCCCGGTGTTTCTGTCACGGGTGGCAGCTGATACCAATGTGTGACGTGCAACCGAATGGGCATCGATGTGCTGATGTAAGCGACGGGATATTGCCGGATGTGGAGATATGTTTAAACCATCATTTCGGCTCACTAATTAGAGGGAGTGCTGCAGGTTAATTATGCCACAGAATAGAGAGAACAAACTGATGAGGGAACGCCGAAAGAAGGACATCGTTATTTGTACATATTGTAGCTTTGTGTGGAGGAAATCGACGAGTTTTGGGTTGGTGTGGATGAATGATTTGGGTGGTTTAGTGATAGTAGAAATGGGATAATTGTTGCATAGAGGAATCTCTAATTCAGTAGAGTTTTTTTAAACTGTGAATACTGCGAAATTATTGAAATCTGCTGCCAAAAATGAGCACTGGTTGAAATTCCAAAATTATGGAATTTTTGAAATTAACTAATTAATCGAAGCCTCATGATTTTTACCGTTACAGGAAAAGGAACCCCATACTTCACAAAACGGCACTGATCTTGATAAGAAATGATCCGCGGAGTCCAATTCATCACTTCTTGCAACGGTCACAGGCCGTTGTGGATCAAAAGCGAAAATTTTGTCAAAAATCTGCTTGCGGTTTTTACGTCACTTTTCACCCAAAATCACCCTAGAAAATCATCCCGATAATTTTAAAAGGAAATATTACTGGAAAATAGCCTTTATGCCCTCGAGATCTCCGAAATGACTGTTTTCCGTCTACTTCCCCATAAATCAAAATTGTACCACACGTGAGAATTATTCAACTACCGCGTACGCGTAAATTCACCTCATCAATTTCATCAACATATTGACCTTAACCATCAAAACATCTCAATATGCCTTCTAATTATTACGATCTCGACGACATACTATCCGATGGAGAGAAGGTGCCATGCAGATTCAATATGACCGTTCCTGGACTCGGATATCTTGAAGGTAATCCCGGAAAACCCATTCAGAAAGATACCAAGATAGAACTACCATTATGGCTTGCAGAAGTGCTAGCAGTATGTGCCATTCTGGATGATTCACAAGAAAGCTTTATTGACTTGTCAGAACCGGACTTCATCAATTCCAAGGTACTCAATGCCATCAAAACCAATCCCAAAACCGTTGATTTGAGAAAATTGTTGAGAAATTACTATAAGTTGGTGGAAAAATGGGGAACTTTCTTCAATGAACCCACCTTGATTGAAATAGTCATGAATATGTTAAAGGAGCGGGCGTTCGAGGTGAGTAACTTTGCAGGAAATACCCACAAGCTGATGAACAATGATTTCTTGTACAGTTTGGATGAGTTTGAAAAGCATTTATTCAAGGTCACTTCAGAAAGCAATAAACAGATGAGAAACTGGCTCAAAGAATGAATCATCGTTTCTTTCCACAGATAATACGTCATCAAAGGTTAAAACCTATAATTTCATTAGATTCAATCTAATCGCTTTCAATATCATCTACATTAATCTAGTTCATTATATAATAATTATACACGGCCAGAGGCCATTTCTTTTTATTTACGACTTTTATCATTAATCTTTCTTGGAATCACCATTTTCTGCTTCCTCTTTGACTGCGTCTTCGTTGGCTTCTTGATCATTGTTATTTTCCTCTTTATCTTCATCTTGACCTTCGTTGAATAAATCATCATCCAATTCTTCATCACTGTCATCAATGAATTCCTTGGACAATTTATTTTTCTTTTTAGGACTTTCATTTTCATCATCTTCATTCTTTCTCTTGGAAGTTTCTTCTTCAGAATCGTTCACACTCATTTCTTCCTCCTCGCTATCATCAATGATTGCCTTTCTTTTACCTCTCTTAGCCTTTTTACCCTTGGTTGCCTTTGGTGCCTTCTCGGATTTGTCTACCTTCTTTGATCTCTTTCTCTTTTCCTTCTCGTTAGACTCATCTCCAGACTTCACATCATCATCCTCGTCGACAATTACATTCATTCTTGATTCTTCAGCCCATTGTTGTGCTTGTTCTTGTAACTTTTCTCTTTCCTTGGATAATTCTTCCTCCTTGATTCTTTGTGCTTCAATCTTAGCTTCTTGCTCCTTCAATTTAGCAGCTTCTTCCTCTTCTCTGATCTTCATGGCCTCCTCCAATTTCTGAGCCACCTCACTATTGTGTGATTTTGTTTCTTCGAGAACAGTATTGAGTCTCGTCAAAAGAGTAGCAGAACCCAAGTTAGCTCTGGCCTTTAAGTCCGCCTTTGGATAAGGAGCATGTGATTCTGAGTCAGAAGATAATTCGTTTAACGTTTCGATGGCTAATTCTAAGTGCTTGATTCCAAGTTCAAGGTCAGCAATGACCCTTTGACCAACTGGTACCTTGGTCAAAAATTCAGCTAACTGGAACTGAATATAAGCCAAATTAAACTTGAGGGACGCATGTGAACCGGTAGCAAATTCCAATGATTTTTCAGCATTTTCGATTGCCTTGAGGTAATGTCCTAAATTTTTCTCAGCATTAGCTCTTAAAAACCAGGCCTTACCCATGTAAGAGTATATTTTAGAGTCCTTTTCATCGGTGAATCTGGAGGATGCAATTTCATAGTTTTCAATTGCTTTACCATATTGCTTTAAATCAACCAACACATGACCCAAATTCAAGTAAACTGAAATATCGTTCAACGAATCTCTAATTTTTCTCAAGATATCCAAACCCTTATTAGGTTCCTTATTTTCAATGTATGCGATAGCTAAACCTTGGGCAGCGTAGACGTCCTTAGGATCAAGAGATAAAACTTTGGTGAACAATTCAATTGCTCTGATGTAATATTTCTTTCTTTTCTCATCTTGGGTCTTTGCATCTTCAGCCTTAAGTTCCCTGGCCATAATACAATAAATATTGGCAAGGGAGATCAAAGCGTAACAGTCGTGCGAGTCATAATCAACCAAGGTATCTTTTTGGAGGTTAGAATCAGCATCCGGCTGCAAGCCCAACTTTTTACCGAAGTTCTTGATAAACCAACCATAAAATGTTCTTACTTCAAGATCTGAAGAATCCAATGCAATTAATGATTCAATCTCTTCTTTGATCTCACCCTTGGTTCTCGTTTGATTAGTGATACAATCTAAGAATAAAATTCTCAATTTAGCAGAGAAATAGTTTGGACATTCTTTCAATAATGTTTCATATATTTCAATAGCCTCTGATTGATTTGAAATTTCTTTGGTTCTTGCCAAATTGAAAGTAAGGGTAACCTTGAGATCCTCTGGAAGATCAACATTAACATCTCCATCTTGATCTTTGTATTCTTCACTAGTCTTCTTCAAGGCCAAATCAAAGTTTTCAACAGCTTCATCGTAGTTTTGCTTCATGAAGTTGAAAACACCAATATTGTTGTACACTTCCAATGGAGCGTCCTTGTTGATCATCTTTCTAGATTCAATTGCTTTCAAAAGATAAGCCAATGACTGACTAACATCTTTTCCTTCATATAACTTACTCAACACTAAGTATGCATTTAAAGTGACTGGCTCCTTTGAAGAAATGTCATCTAAATCTTCTTGATTTGGAGCTGTGGTTGAAGCGTTGTTTGAAAGCTTGATATACCTCTCCAAAATTTCAATGGCTTTTTCTTGCTTTCTTTTGGATTTTTGTTTTGAATAAAGAATACCCAAAGAGTAATTTACTTCCAAACATTTTGGATTGCTCTTCAAAATAGACTCAAATGTCATTATAGACTCTTCAACAGATCCTCTACTATTTTGAGACAACCCAAGACCTAACTTGGCTGCTAAGTTGATATCATTGAGTTTAATAGACTCTTGGAAGTACTTTGATGATTGGGTGAAATCCGAATTAACGAATTCAATTCTTCCCAACCAGTATGCACATTGTGACAATATGTTCGATTGAAACTTTGTCAACTTTGCAAAGTTATTGAATTTGATGGGACCAGTGGATTGTAATGGACCAGTCAAATTTTGTACGATCTTGGATATCAAAGTTTTCACAATATCGTATTGCTCTTTGCTGAAGTAAAATGATACCAATACCAAATGAATTACAGAATCATTAGGAGACTCTTTATAGTACATGGAAACTTGATTAATACAAGTTTTATAGTTTTCAAGGAATTCATCATCACTCAATGACTTAGTGAAAGTGCGATTGAATTTGGCCAAGTTTAATAACATTTTAACTTTTAAGTTATTTGGGTCAAGCTCCAAAGATCTATTCCAAGCTTCCAAAGCCATGACATGATCCTTGAGTCCATAAAAACATAATCCGATTCCGATTCTTGGATCAGGTTTCATTAATGGATTCAAAACCAAAACTTGTTGATACAATTTCAAGGCATTTGCATAGTTTTTAGTTTTGAATAGCACGATTTGTGCCTTACCTAATAAGGCAAAACAATTATTTGGATCAATCCTGAGCAATTTATCAAAGATATCCAATGCTTTGTCTTGTCTGTCTTTGAAGAGATATAATAATGCTTGTGATAAAACATTAGATGTGTTATTGGAAGCCTCTTGTTGAGATAACTGATTAATTTCGAGATTAGCTTTAGCCAAATAATTCTCCTTATCCACACCGATAGAAATGAACTTGAGATACAACCATACTAAAAATGAATGGAAAGATACTTTTTCATCTTCAGAAAACTGAGATAACTTCAAGGCATGGTTGATGATGGTCATGGCTTCCTCAAGTTTATTGAGTTGTACATAGGCAGTAGAAATACTGATCCAGTACTTCTTAGCACAATTTTCACCCTCTAAGAAACTGATTAACTCATTAGGATCGTCAGGCAATTCATCAGTCAAATTGATGCTAACAATTTGACCATTGCTGACTGGAACATCCAAATTGGAGAGGGACTCCTTTGCTTGCTCACCAAGATAGAAGGTGATATCGATTGGTGGATCCATGATGAATGAAGACCTTAATCGATTGGAGGGACAGTCAAGGGCGATGTTCCCGTATCGATTATGCTGGCTAGTGTTGATACTCGTTGAATTTTTCATGTTTTGTTGCGCGCACACGACCTCTTCCGAAAAGGCACATGTATAGATAGATAGGAAACAAAATGACAATTACGATAAAGAAAGGAACAAGGCAGAATGCGACCTTTATGATCTCATTTTTAAAAACTTTGCATCAAATATTTTATAGTTGGAAATTTCAAAAAAATTACAGATTTGATAGTAATTTTCGCAACCACTTAGATACTGACAAGATGATATATTTGGTAATTTCCACAAGAGGTCTAATGTTTAAAATCTAGGATTTTAAACATGGTTATTAAATATAAATTTCGTTAAACATCCGCAATAAGAAGAGCCAAAATACCAATTTTAATTCCCACTGTATTCTAAAAATGAAAACCTACAGAATATTATGGGAGAAAAATTAAACAATCCTGGCGATTGCCCAAAAGTCAATGATCTATTATATATGTACAGTCTATTTTTTACAACATGAGCCTGATGGAGTTTGGCTAACCACCTGTCCATTACTTGAGCCCGCTTGGACCAACCTTTCGTCCAAGTGATTGGTGGATTCTATGCGTCCAGGCAGACCTGCCACCTTGACTGAATCGTTCATAAATGCAGACATCATTTTGAAGTCGATTGGCGAATTGAAAAAGTCATCTAATTTATAGCCATTAATAATCCCATGGGTTTCACAGTTTGTGCAATCACAACTATCATCGGGACAAGTACAGATATTTGATGTAGGAGAGTCAGTTTCTTCAGAACTGACGGATTTCGTACTAGAAATGCTTTGTCTGGCCAAAAAATCAGCCAAAAATGGGGTGGATTCCACATGGGCATTCTTCGAAATATCTGGATATGCAGGTGACTGGGATTTGAGCTCAACCGGAGCACGAGGATAAGAGGAGATGCTATTAAAAACAAGGTTTGACGAGTTGAAGTCCATACTAATGTCATTTTCCATGGGGTACAATAATCTGTTGACATCATCAGGCATGGATACGTTATTGTTGCCATGGATCACACAACCTTCGCATTGGCAATTATCATCACAAGCACAAGACCCCGGGATTGAACATGAAGCAACAGGCACGACGTCATACAACTGTTTTGCAGCTTCTGACTTGACTGTTTTAGTTTGCAAGAGTTCTGGAGTGCTCCCGTAAGGTTTAATTTGGATCAGTTCGGGCGTCAGGTTTTCGAGGGCCAACTTAACCTTATCTTTCTTTATTTGGTTGGAAAGGTATTTTTTCAAGATGGTGGAGGAGCTAACGGTTTTTCTGCTTTTATTGACGCAACAACCACACGACTTGACACTACCATGGGCTTTTTTGGATACTCCGTTGGGTGTGCAGCAGGTGGAAGTATTGATGAAGCTGTCACTCAGAATAATGGGCGGTGGCGGCCTGGAATCGGAATTTTGTGTTTCTTTCTCGTTGTAAGGACCCACGATCTGTCCACTTACCAAGTCTATTACCTGTTTGGGAGATGCCTTCAATATTACCAACGGACAACGGTTGCACTTTGACTTTGCGGACTTGAGTTCATCGTTGGACGAGCTTGCGCCACTGTCCACATCTCCATCAGCGATTTCCTCCGCAAATACTGCAATTCGATGGTTGGGATTGCCGTTGGCGTGGATGTTCGGTCGTCCCTTGGATCTGACCTGAACTAGAGGCCGTGTGTGATGGCGACACAGAGAAGAGCGATGGCCCCTGATACACTCCATACAGGAGTACTTGGTATCGTCTATAAGGATCATGAAGGAGTAACTAATGAAGCATTGGGAAGGAGATTCATTTTGACTTGTAGCTTGTGAGCAAATTGGTGGTCCCAAAAGGGTAAGTGAAAGATCATGTGACAAACTTTTCAAGTCGATGGCCAGATGTTACGGGTAGATACGGAAGACGACGCCGTAAGAACAGAAAATAACCGGACAAACAATGTAGCCGCTAAGTAGGCCCAACTGGAACAAGGTTGCGTTAACAATTAGATCAAATTTTGTCAGAGTGGCCGTAGTCCGAGAATGTGTCAGGAATTGCCGGAGCTCCGTGGGGAAAACGTGCCGGGGTGGTACCAAGGGTGGGTGACCACGGAGGTTTCGCCTGGGACGTTGTGAAGGTGGTTAGAGGTCGGCAATCGCTGGTGTTGGCTCTTGCATGGAAGTTGAATAGTGGAGGTCACGTGACCGGGGATATTTCACATTATTGATGATAGGCGTCGTGTCTCTACCAAAGATCCGGTATAACAAGGGATTGTAGCAGATGTATCACCACTTTAGGTTCCAGGTGATCTTTGAATCAGATACTCCCTGAACTAGCAAATTATTTGTTGGCATCTTGGATTTTGGGCCGGTCTCGAACCGTCCCTGAATTTCTACCTCCTCATGTAATACATTCTAAGAGTGGTTAACGATCCACAAATGATGATGCCACATCAATGTTTGGACCACCAACAACCCTGAATATTCAACGAACACACCACAAGCTTATTTAGATAAAATACACATATCTTCAAATACTCAGTGTGAATTATCAGTTGTTTTTGGCACCTTAGTACACATCCTGCATACGGAACAACCTGTAAAAGATACTTAACATGTACTTCAACACTCACCTAAAAGCTCATCCCAAAAGCTTCACCACTACAAAATGCCCGTTAAATCGGCTTTCCAAGAAGCCAATCACGATTCCAACGAAGCAGCTGACATCAACATCAACTATGATGTCGCCATCGACTATTGGTCCTCTGTGCCGGCCTCGGTGAATGGAGTTCTAGGAGGATTTGGAGAGCAGACCTCAGTGCCAAAAGCAGACATTGTGGGATCCCTGACGTTTTTGAGGAAACTACAAAGCAGAATGGTGTGTCCACCTGAATACCAGAAGCTCACAATCGACATGGGTGCCGGAATCGGCAGAATCACCCGTGATTTGTTGTGGAAAGTGAGCGACAAGTGTGACTTGCTTGAGCCTGTCAAGCCATTTGTCCAGCAAATGCACCATGAATTAGCAGGTGTAGCCCAGAAGGGCAAGTTGGGAGATATATACGACATTGGAATGCAGGACTGGTATCCTGGAGCCAAGGAGGGCCAGTACTGGTTGGTTTGGTGTCAATGGTGTGTCGGTCAATTGCCCGATGATGTGCTAGTAGAATTCTGGATCAGATGCAGAAAGGCTTTGATCGGCGGTGGAATCGGTACTATGATGGTCAAGGAGAATATTGCACCAAATGAGGACATTTTTGACGAAACTGACCTGTCAGTGACTCGTACTGATGAAAAATTCAGAGAATTGTTTGTGAGAGCCGGTTTCAAACTTATTGCCAGTGATATTCAAAAGGGTCTTCCAAAGGAGCTTTTCCCAGTTCGTATCTATTGTTTGAAAGCTCAATAATCGTGTTCGATTGCATACGTACATTACAAAACTAGTTTAAAAGCTAGTAAGATTGGTTAACAATTTGAAACTTGAGCCATATAAACCATTTGAACATTAAAACCATTGAAACCATTGGAACCATTGTTACTTCACTTACACAGTAACCCGTTAACAGTAACATATCTATTTTTTTAAACCAATAAAAGCTATTTATCGAACTAAAAGACCCTTGTTTTACTTGGCTCAAATGGAAAGAAGAGCGCAATAACCCCAATAACTCCAACAAAAGCACCACAGATCCAGATAGGAATGGAAGAGGAAGTATCACTGAACCAAGCAATGATAGGAACCATGGCAGTGGCGATTCTGGTACAAGCAAGACATAAGCAATTTCCTGTCGCTCTGGCAGCTGAAGGCATAACTTCAGGAGTGTAAGCGTAGATAACACCATAGTAAATATAAAGCGTTATGTACACACATGACGACAATGCAACATTTTGAGCTCTATTTTGGATGGCAGTGTAACCGAATAAGAATGCCATAGTAGTCAAGCCTCCAAGGGCCATGACACCACGACGACCTAACATCGGAACATAGTAAAGAAGCAAACCAGCGATGATTGGTCCACCTGTGGAACAAGCATTACTGATCAAATTGTCACGATATACCCCAGATGTGGTGTCAGCACTGATATTTGCACCACGAGTAGCTAAGTACACCGGCAAGAAGGACGAGTACAAAGGATATGCGATACCCAAGAAGAGCCACGAGGTGAAAAGAAGTAAGGTTGACCGAGCAGATTTCTTGTTAGCAAACAAGATTTTAAGATGTTGGAACATCAATTTGAAAGTACCCTTGAAGTTGAAGTTTTTACGGTAATCCTCGTTAGAAGAGATATCACCACAGGCCTGCAATTGTTCCAAGGTTAAGGAACAGCTTCTGTTGTACTTTTGAGCAATCTCCTGCAAGATTTCTACTGCTTCGGCATCTCTGTTGTTTGCAACCAAAAACTTTGGTGTTTCCTTAAGACGAACCACAGTCACACGCAAGATAGCAAGAACAAGCACAATACCACCGTTGGTATAGTACACATATCTCCAGCCCTTGTTCTTGTGAGAGGGACAGTCGTCAGGGCCACTGCAAGAGTTATTTGGTAAGAAAGCATACGCCAAAGCTACTGCGATGGTTTGGCCTACACCCCAGAAAAAGGCAAAGAAAGTCAACAACCACTGGTAGTTATGGGGCAAGAACTCGAGGAAAACACAGGTGTCCAACACCAAGTTACCTCCAGCAGCAAACGAGAGGAGGGCCACAAACAAACAGTAGGTTGCAAATGTTCCCATAGCTCCACACATGATGGTGAAGATGGCAGACAAGAAGAGAGATAAATTGAATGCGAGCTTTCTACCAATCAAGTCGGCGGAAAACCCCCAGAAGAGACCTCCAACAATCATACCGGCGGCGTACGCTTCGTTGGACACGGCAAACTTGTATCCGAACTGGTAATTCACGAAGGTTCTTACTGAACTCTCGAGGTAGTTGAGCTGAGTATCGGTGGCATATCCCATACCGTTGAGAAAGAAGAGCTTAAGATGGTACCATGTGAAGCCGATTTCGTCAATGGCGTTGTTAACAAGCTTCATTTTTTCACGGAGAATGGCATCGTTACCATCCAACTCCACCATGTCTTCATCAGAAGAGGACTCTTCGAAAGAGCTCTTGTGGTATACTGAGCCGAGGTCCTTTTCGGACGATACCTCTTTTGTCGGCGAGGCCTCCAGCTTGAGCACGCTGACCTCCGAGGGCTTATTGGATTTGAATATGTCAAACATTCGATGAGTGTGGAGAGGAATAAAGTAGCGGATCACCTTGTACTTATATGGGTGTTTCCACGACACCACCGTATTTGCGTATTTTGCTGTGGGCATCTAACCTTCGCATGCACAGTTATCTCAATGATAACGCGACGACACACGACCTGGTTCAGTGGGGGTAGTGGGAGAACCGACCATTTTGTGGGAAGAAGAAGCTCACTGGCTCTCGCCATAACCTCCCTGGCTTGCGGTGGATGTTGGAAGCGTACTGGGGACCGAGGTGGAATTGTCACCCACCATTTAGCCCCAGAGTCTGGGGCCTCACCTGACCAAATGGGCTGTTTCGGTCCACAGACAAGACAAACCGCAATATTGCTGTTTGGCATTGAACATGCAATGCAATGGTTGCTTGCATGGGAAAGAGACGACCGCGAGGTGTCGGGGTTAGATCCGAGGTGGGCAAATAGGTGATCCGAGGGGAGCGGGGGCCTTGGTGTGTTTATTGGATAATGTATGTATCAGAATGAGAGGATGACGTGGGATGGAAACAGAGATGGTGCATGTGCTGGCAGCATGTGGAAGGTGCAACAGGCTGGAATGTACAGGTAAATTGGTTCACCTGCCACCGGAAGATTGGGGCGATGTGTTTTGGACCGACGCAAATGGAACAGCAAATTTGAACAAATTGGAGGATATGTTGAAGGTGGGGCAGTCCCCACCTCGGATGCAGGAGGTGCAGAACCATGCATGATGAAGTGCCCTGACTACGTCATAGGCTGTGACACAGTGTCATGCGATCCTCTCCTGCATCTCACAAAGGGTTGAGGAACCATTCCCCAGAATTGAGACACCACTGTTGGTCAACTTGTTATGTGCGTTCATACAGTCCGTATGATGGTAATGCAGATCGCATGGTAGAATCCGCCATCCTCCAAACCACTGTGAATCAACTCAAATGTTCCCAAGACTCCACTGGCTTAAACAACAGGACCCTTTTGGTTCCAAAAAAGGGCTTAGGGTACCACCTGGACCCTCATCGTCTACTTCAAGACCCTGTCCGAGTCCGATAAGATATAGATCCCGCCAGCCAATGTAGCCGATTCCATCTGCAAATTCCATCTCACCTGCGCCGTCCGCTTTCCCACGGCCTTCCTGATCGTATTGTTCTGGTTGGAAGTGGAAGCACTGGGCTTGGATCCACTAATTGGCGTGGGCTCCTATTGTTCCGCGAAGGTATTTTATAGGCCAGATCTTTGATGATGTCGAATCTCAGCCTTTCGTTATGGGGTTCCCCTCTATGTGAGGATTTCCGGTGCAGTGGAACCTGAAGTGTCTGACAATTTCCGCTATCCATAACATCGTCTCCATTGCTGCAGCCAACTATTCGTAGTCGTCAATGTACTTTTCTCTCATAGCCATCACCGTGTCGAAAAATGATTGGTTGTTGGCGGTGTCGCTGTTGTTAAGCCTCAAAACGATGTCGTCAGCATCCCATCCCTTTTCTTCGTATGACTCAATTGACTCTTGGATTTTTACGAGCTTGTTGTAGTAGGTTCTATTCTTAGCGATCAAGTCTTCAGTAAGTTTGGGAATCTTGGAATTCTGCAAGAGGAATTCTCCTCCGGTATCTTTGAACACATTGATTATGAGCGAGATCAAGGTGAGGAGACTCTTGATGTTGGTGCTGTAGCGATTAGATAAGTCAGTGAGGTTCACGGGGTCTTCACACAAAGATTTGGTAGCGGAACGAAGATGGTATTTGATGGGATTCTTCTCCACATTATGACACAACTCATAAAGCCAGTTCAAGTCATATACGGAGGTTGGTGTTGTTGACACAGCCGAAGGTGTGGTGACGCTGGTGGTAACCAAGGGTGATGCCAAGGTTTCGGGCACTTCTTCTGATATGATTGGCGACTGGGGTGGGTTTTGAGCATGTTCGGGTTGTTGATGCACATATGATGGATAAGGCACCAATTTGGAGTATTGCCAGTCGCCGAGAATATCGATCGACTTTCTGATCAACGAGTACTTAGAGGTACCACTTGGATACCTATCGTAAACGCTAAGTTTCAATTCTTGCATGGGATCTGGGAACTTGGAAAAGTTCTTGATAAGTTCGGGAGAAACCTTGATGTCGGGGACCTCCAATTTATAGAGAATACCCTTGATGTTACCCCAATGCACGAAACTTTTAAGTGCCACCAACACGTCTGGAGAAGCCAAGGCTTCAGCACCATAGTATTCATTGATGAAGTGTTTCATGTAGTAACCCTCGAGCTTGGTACCGATGTGGTGATCTGTATGGAGGAAGTTCAACTTAGCGCACATCATCAAGTTAAGACCCATTTGGATGTGACGATCTTCAATGGTGTGTTGTACCGTGGCATAGTCCAACGCCATTTCTTTGGCGGGCATTGGATCGAATTTGGAATTCTTGTAATGGATTACCGAGGAGTTCTCCTCCTCGTACCAGCAATTTTGCTCCAACTGCTGGGCAACACCAATGATCGAGAGACAGAAATCTGGGTACTTTGTCAAGATTTCTCCGCCGTTGACATTGTAGAGAATGAAATATGACGAGATGAGCGAAAGGTTGAGACTGAGGTTTTCTGGATAGATGATAAGATGCTTGTCCTCCTCTCTGATCCGCTGGAACGTGTTGTTCACGAAACGATATTTACGACCCTTTTTGTTGTATTCGAGCTTGTTTAAATCGTCAATCGAGTTGAGAATAAGATCCAGGACCGCCACAAGAGCTTCAGACAGGGACACCATGGCTAGTTACGGACTGGTGGAAAGTTTCAACAGAACGGTAGAGAAGCGTAGAATTGGCCGATATGCACGGAAAGGAAACGGATCCACGAGCAGTTACTAAGTACGAACGACGAGCCAGACTGTCTTGACTTGAAGATGGTGATCTGTCAGTTTGTGTATTTGTTTTGGATCATAGACGAGGGCGTGCGTGAGGGCAAAGATGTCAATACCAATATCACGGTAGGAGAAACATCTACGAACAGTCGGGGAAAGGGACGGCAACTTCCGAAAGTTCGCCTGTAAGAAAAACGAAATCTACAGCCCCACACATCATCCCTGGCAATATTACTTGCTCGATATGGTAAGTGTCCGAATTACAGAAATTTCTTGATTGATGACGACCAGTGTGGGGTCCAATTTGATGAGACGGTCGTGGAGAATGCCCAATTATTGGGTGCCAGGATGGATTGAATTTGTTACCACCACAGACACACCTCTAATAAGTCGGGACTCATCCGCCAAGAGAGAGAACTCAACAAAGTGGTGAACAGATGAGAAAGGAAGGTGGAATTCTGGTGTGGGAGCGCGATGGAATTTTTGTAATTGAGTGTCGGGATATTTCCTAATTGTATGGTGTTTGTAAATAGAGTTTCGTATTTTGGGTACCACATTTGTTCAGATTAGACCGATTATTGTACCCCCTGAAAATCACCAGATCTTAGAAACTTCAACGGTGACCGGAGTTGGCCACGAGTCAGGTTGATTACAAGTGTTTCTCCTTAGTGTTATTAAGAAGGGCTTAGTCTTCCACACGGCTTTTATTAGTGATGAGACTGATGGCATGAGTTATTATTAAGAGGAATATTTAATACATCCGTCACAAAATTATTTCTCCTTAACCCCATTGGTAATTTTTGATGGAACATCAATAAGTTTGCGGTATTAAGGTTTCTCTAGGGTAGTAATTCCCGATGGCGAAGAGATATTTTTGTAAATGTGTACCATTCAATTGACATTAGTGTTATGTTCCTCATTTCGACTATCTAATTATTCTTGTACCGGGATTCTAGACTATGAACTACAAAAATTATTCCGGGGTTGATTATTTTCCAGTCTTCACATATACTGAAGACCTAATGTGCAATTTTTTAACAGTTGACAGGGACCTAGTCTTAAGGGTCCCAATGTGGTGTGAGCAATTTTTTTTTCGAATGCATCTTCCCATAGAATGTTTGCTATGTGGATCCTGTTTCTAAATATGAATGTTTTGGTACTGTTTGTAGACATAGTCATCCACACTTCCCCATACAATAAAGATCGTAAATTTGCAATAGTTTTGGTGTAGTTGGTAGTCCCCCGTTATTGGTAATGTGTAAACTTTTACCGGAAATTGTATTAACTCTGGCTATAACCTAGAAGGATTATGGCAAAAAGCAGAGATTTTAATGCTCTTGTGGAATAGATTCATCACTATTAGCTTGCTTATTGTTAGGTAAAGAAATAGTTGAGTTGAAGCATACCTCAAAATATAAAGTAGAAAATGAAGATTGAAATTGACTTCAACATCGAAGAACAAACACCTCCAGCCTCTATGTGGATTTCCTGATGTTATAATTGAAATAAATGTATTGGATTCTGATTTTAATCTTATGAACATGCTTTATTCAACTTTCTATCACTTATCATCAAAATACACTATTTAAAGAAACCGCATACTCAGCTTTATACTCCGAAAGATAAACAATTTATTCTTTGGTCCTTAAAAATGGTCGTTATTGTTAACAGTCTTAGGTGGTCCGCAGATGAAACCTTACTTTTTTACCAAAACAATATTGATTTATCTTATGGTTTTATGAAAAACGAAATAGTATAATCACTAAGTAACATGTAATGATGATCATTTTGATAAAAAGCACCATAAAAGCTAAAAATTACTTCTAATTCAGATAAAGGTCACCAAGGCCACGTACTCCATAAAGATATTGTTCAACTGGTTGAGCGATAGTAGTTACGATCCTCTTTTATGGACACGGTGACACAGACTCAGAGTGCCTGGATCCAATAATACAGGAGACCATGCTACAAACACTGTTTTATTTAGAACAGGTACTTAGTGTGGTCTGATCCACACCACTTGTTTGCAAAATAGAGGATATTCAACAGTTTCGACTTTGCACAGCTTCTGGCCATCATATGAGTGAAGCATGGAACATGTCAAAGCAAAAGCCACTAAGTACTAGGAATTATGTCAAAACTACATGTTGAACGTTGTATATTGGATGTGAAACCGCTAGATGGTGAACTTTTCACCTGCAACAGGTGTGAAGTTTAAAGCCTGAGTTTAAACTCTAAAGTGTCAACACTGGATGTTTCAGGGTACTGGGATTGAGTTTGGAAAATTCACACCTCCTGAACCCCCAAACCCGCTATTCATCAGTTTGATTGCTGATTCTGCTGGATGGCCTAAGTACAGTGGAACATGCAATACCGATCTGGATCCTATAGAATTTGAGGCAACACCAGAAGCAGGTGACAAAATACACACCGGATAACAGGCCGTGAAAACCCATCCGATTCCGAATACACCGTCACCATGAGTACATATACCGGTACAGATGAAATACATGGTTTATTGTGGAACGGCGGCCCTAGCGGTTTTTGCAATAATAGCTAAGCGAATAGGTGAAAAATCCGCTCCAACAATCCACCGGACTGTAGAGCCCCCATCAACAGGGGGCGTAATCCATAACAAGGTCAATGAAACATCAAAGTCATGGAGACTTCCCGAATCACGGCTTGGGTCCATTTCTTTGCTAGTGTAAAAGGGTGAACGGCACTTGTGCCGAACTCACCATTTGACAGGTATTAGGCTTAAATCCGATACAATGCCGAGCAGGTTGACATAACGAGGCGTAGACGGAAGTAGTTGCACCGAGATTACCCAAGACGGTGACAGGAGCTATGTTAGGGTGGGTGAGGTTGTTCGGAATGGTGGATGAAGGACAGCAAAACCACAGGAACTCCCTTTGAATATCCGAAGGGACGAGATTAGGCACTCGTTCAACTGGCCCAAAAAGGCAGGTTAATTGACATGATGCGCACAATATCACAGTATCACAATATCACAATATTGGAATCTACAAGTGATTGGGGTAAGGAAACAGAGAGACGGGATTATGTCACCAAGAGTAAGTTTGAGGTGAAACGGGAGCCGTCACGGTGTCGCTGACCCTTACAGTTTCATCCCCCAGTAACGTCAGCAACACCAGCAACCGGATATTGGAATGGAACAGTCGCAGGCCAATGAAAATTTCCTAGTCCGTCTATAAGCGTGCCTCCCCGATGGGGAAGCATGTCAAACAGTTAGGCAGCCAAGAGATACAATCAAACAAGCCAAAAGAACACCGATGACAACACCAGGCGTCGCAAGGGGCGCATGTACCGATTGTTTGCACACCTCAACTAGCAGGATTGCAACGCCAACCCACATGAATGCCGTTCAGTTTGATGGAAGAGATTTTCCAAGTTAACTCCACTTATGTCCGGCGTGATTCACCCAATTAATGAGCTATTGGTCAGCAAAGTTGCTGAACATCAACCCGGCGTCTGGATCAGCACTGGCGTGCGTTTGTGTGCGCCGTTGGGTGTTCTTCGATGTAGGAGCAGCGGATCTAGCTCGTACTTGCATCGTCAATCTTGCCAGGGAATTTTGACTTGTGTAGATAATGTAGCATAATGTAGTGAAAATCCTTGAATGCCGGAGCAAAAACCGGCCTTAAGCGGCAGTAACACAAAGCCCGGTATAATCCCACAATATGATCACCATGGTTAACATACTGTCACTGGCCAAATACGAACACGGAGTGGGTAATGATTGGCACTCGGCATATGCACCTCTGTGCCGCCGGAACTGGGGACAAGAAATAGTGAAGGGAACACTGGTGCAATCAGCGGTTTACAGGTACCACCAAAGGGAGTGTAACCATGGGTCGGAGTGGGCACAGGACAGGGGCCGATCCGGGGAACCAAGGTGCATAATAGGGATCGGACGATAAAACATCATGGAGGTTGGAGCAGCCGTAGGCGAAACAGAGGATGCCAATTGCTGGGAAGGTTGTCATGGAGTTGACACAGTGCTGTAGGCGGAACTGTAAGGCATGAAATCTACAAGTGACAGGTGGGGGCACTCGGTACCGGAGTGGAGGCGCCAGGGTCGGTGGGGGTGGGGGGGGAGAAGTGCACTTTAATTCACAGAATGTGCGGCGCACGACTAACGGTCAAGCGGTGGCGAGATGGATCTATCGTTTGACACCAGCGTAACCTGTAAATTCCTTAATCAGATAATCAGTGCACGCACCTCGAGAATTAGCATTGCAGCAGGGCCACGAGCCTTGGCGCTCTTTAGTAATTTGTTAGTGAATTGCAGATTGACATTGTGGGAGTGGGGCCGATAATTCGATGTCCACCAAACTCGACCAGGTGGTATAATTCCCCGCAGATATCAGATTATGTTGCGACACTTCATCCTCAATTAAGGTTTACGAACTGACAGTACGTCATGCAGGTATTATTTCCCTGATGGATAGTGTTGGTGTTGGCAAGGGCCTAGAGCCCTCACTTGGACAAGAAACATCACCAGGGCTTGGGCCCACAATAAATATCCGGACATGAAGTACAACAGGGCTTTATTGTCAGCCTGGTATTCTGGGTCCGAGGTTGCCATGCGATTCTCAGCCTGTTAGTTAGCCCCAATTACATGGGAGGTGGTGGTGTTCTGGAGGCTACAATATGCAGATTCACATGCGGCCTCTTGACAGGTAATTTTCGAGTCTAAGCCCCGGCGCACAAGATTAGGTTTGGCAAAGGCGGAGAGTTGGGACCCTTTTGGGGTCGACAGATACGGGGGTTGAGGTGTGGACAGGAACAGGAACACGAATGCATGTGGTGACACCAGCGAACATCCCGAAGACCAAAAACAGGGTAGGACCAGGGTCGAAGCTGGATGGAGTGGGCAGGTCTGCCATCATGTGTAACAGCACGCTCACTGAGGTACACAACCTAAGGGACACCACATGGCGGCTAGGGCCGCCTAAACCCGCCAGGTGTGCATACACCATCCACGCGAATATGAGGTCATTCATCCGGATACGCTCGATGCTCCGAAATTCCGGCTGCATAACAGACGCACACTCTACAGACACAGAAGGAACAGACAAAGGCACTACGGTTCAGATACACGGACACGGGCATAGGCGCCGGGATAGACAAAGAAGGGACAAACCTAAAGACAAATTCACAGTCAGTTGAACATGAAGGACCATGCTGCTGAACAGCACATTACGACCTTCCAGTAATAGTGTCATAACCTAAAGCACAGACAGACCCCCGTCAGTTAGACACCGCACGGCGACAAACACCGCAAACCTTAATTGAGTGACATGACAGGTGACTGCAGACAAATGCACGTTAGTCAACGGGAATAAGACCACAGAAAAACACAAAGCATTCAGATCGCATCACATGAAACACATGGCTGAAGCATGTGGAGGAGCAGTAGGTGGATAGCCTCCTACAACTTTTCCCATGATATTACCAGGATGTGAAAGCCTTGCACAACTGGAGGTATCTACTGAAACGGCCGGATGTCGCTTGCTGGCACAATAGAATGCCTCTACATTATTCCATGTGTCGCAACAGATCAAGGCCCTGTCCCATCTGGCGATGCATCATGCACATCATGCACATCATGCATATGTGGGTTAACCTTGTAACTGGCTGCATTGGGAATAGCCAACGTCCTGTATCAAACGAAGAATCTTATTACTACGCGGGCGCAGCAGGTGATGAAACCGTAAAAACTTTGTGTAATGTTTGGCCGACTCACCGCCGAAACCTGGTGAACCAGGAACCTTTTGTCCATGGGGTTGCAAGGGAGAAATTGGAGTAAATCGAGGGAGAATATCAGCCTACCGGCACGCCCCTTGCCGGACTGCAGGTAGCACGGCAGTGTGAAAAGTTTCCCTTGTCACAATAGTCCTTAGGCTAAGGTGGCGTCCATAATCATTCCAGTTCTCGTAAACGGAGATGAGGTGAAGATGTTGCAGGTGGCGAATGCACCTGCAGTATGGAGACACCTCCATAATCAGGAATTGACATAATGCACGGGGTCAAAATGTCAAATAACAATCGACCTAACCCGTCTATATACGTTCTTCCGCCTGCATGAGAGCTTGGGGTTGCAGTATGGAAGCGAAATGCTCGTAACCAGGATGAGGGAACGACACAAAATCGACCCTCGCGTAATCTGGACTTTGTTTGTAGGTTCGCACTCGAGGAATTGCAGGTTAGATGCGGTGCCACCCAGGTCGATAATGCCGCGAGGTTTTCGTAGTTTGCTGGTTGCCAAGCAGAAAAACCGTTTTGACCCTCCAAGACCCTGGCAGGCCAAGCCGAAAAAGTGACAGCAAGGGCGTGCGCCTACCAGAGAAGCCAAGACGTTGGCATGTTAGTTTCACTACTGCCCCTCTGCCGGCCCCACATGTACCCCTCGCCAGCCTCACCTTTCCACCTCGTAAACCATCTGTGACACATTATCCCATAATCCTTCTCCCACCAAAAGCCGCCCCATTGGGCCCCACCAACACGCCAAACCAGATCCAACCACAACATCGCCAAAGGTGGCAAACTCCCGTTTCAAATGGGCTCACTGGCGTTTCTGATGTTCTCCCTCCACTTAGTCCCAGTTCACTGCACCACGGTGCCACCTGTAGACACGCGCACCTGCATATGCGTGTCGGTGGACGGAATTGGTTTGGTTGCGCCATGCCGGAAGTTGACAGAAGCTTCCTCCAAGTGAAACAGCCTCTGGTTTGTTAGATAGGGCTTTGAATCACATGGGGGCTGGGACCCGATCCAAGGGTATGACTAAGAGGCCGATGCACGAGGCTGGATATGGAGGCTGGAGACTGGAGGCTGGAGACTGGAGGCTGGAGACAGCCAATAATCGTAGGAGGATTGTGGGGGGGACTTCATGCAGTGGCCTTCCTAAAAAGGAAAGCCAAGTGTCAGGGCTGTGCGTAGTGGTAGGTAAATCTTATCTTTCGGCGATAGATCGTTGTGGGGTCGTGCGGTGGTGATGGTGTGGTTGACATTTGACGCGAGGGCATTTGCAGGTTTTGTCAGAACCGAAGTTACGCTACAGGTTGCATGTTACATTTACGAGCCGCCGATCTGGAGAAGTGGGACAGGGAATATAATCGGTAGGCGCACGACATGAATATAGGCACCCAAGACGGGGGGCGGTGGGTGAGAGTGTGTCAGTGGGTCTGGACCCAACCTGCAAAATAACCAGTTTGCAGGTTCTGTCCAAAAACCCAAACTGCCCAGTGTATGTGCGCCCGGGAACTGTTTGCCTGATCACTGGTGCAATTTAGGCTTTAAGGTCCTACGTAGATGCAGTTGTTGTTGTTGCGTTAAAGTTTATTATCTTCCATAACTATTTCCAAACCAGCCAAATAACCAATAATAATATTAAGAGAGAACTAAAATTGTGTCATAACTTCATACGAGATTCAAGCGTCTTTGCTCCTTCAAACTCTTGATTTTTCTCCGTCTGGCGTTGATGAACCAGTTGCTTAACTGCTGCTGGTTCAAGCCGGTGGACACCATCAATTGATTTTTCTCGAATGAGTTGGGGTATGGGTGGTTCAAGTGGTCGTTGAGCCACTTGAGCAATATGTAGGTTGTTTCCTTTGGTAGGTTGTTTCTGGTTTTGCGCTTGGAGTTGCCACGAGCAAGGTTGGATGGCGACGAGTCGGAGTCGGAGCGTGAAGAGTCGTCGTCGTGATCGTCGTCTTCTGCACCATTGGCGCCCTTGGCAACACCAGCGTCCTTGTATGAGTGTCTCAAAGTGAGAGGAGGAGGAGTGGCATCATTAGGGTACACAGGGGAGGCATTGTGTGAAAGCGGCGAACGGGCCAACACATGAGTAGCTGGGGAGGAGTTGGTGGTGATGGTTGGGGCCAGTTTGGCGGCATATGCCATTGGTTGTGGTCCTGGTCTGGCGCCATATGGTGGAGGATAGTACTGACCAGCAGCATAGCCTTGAGCGTAGTAAGGTTGAGGGTAAGCTGCTTGATGGCCGGATCCATAGTAGTAATCGTAGTACTTGTAAGGCAGGGTTTGAGGGCCTGGAGCCAAAGGCAGAGGGAGGTGGGTAGTTTGACGTGATATTGGAGGCAATACTGGTACAGATTGCACTGGACGAGCAGGAGCCATTGGAGTGGCAGCTGCCACAGGCAGAGGGCCCTGTGTGTGGTTGAGCAAGATGTCTGAGATTGGAGGCAAGTTGATCTTGTTAGCGTTGGACATAGTGGACATTGCTTTACAGAAGGAGTGGGTAATGGGAGGAAACGGGTGGTTTTATATCAGGGTTGGTTTGGAGATTCACTGATAATCTAGGCACATCCGTTTTTAGAAAATTATTCAAGAGGAAGATGATATGTTTGATCATGTTGATACCCCGATTACTAAAAAATACCCACAATAGTACATTTTTATTTTAAACCGGCGTTATTTTTTAGGTTTGATTAGGAGGGGGGCTTTTTTTTTTAGTTTTACAGGATAGAGAGGCAAGAAAAAATGAGCGTGAGGGCTGGGCCTGAATAGAAAGACGAGGTTAATCGGGAAGGTGGGGATGGGGTAATCACCACACCCACATGTGGATCGTTATACCATACCAGAGGGATCTCTGAGGCCGATCTACACCAAACACCAGATGATCCTTGGCCCCGGAATCGTCTGACTAATCCTTATAGTTGATTGACGTTCGGTAGCTCGTAGTGGTCAAGCGACTGCATACGAGCGCATCATTTGCGTTAATAATAAATTTGTCATTTGACAATCCCGGTACCAAGAAATGTGGGACAAATCCGGACAAAAAAGTAACCGTCAATTTGATGTCAGCGAAGATAATCGAGGGTGAGGGAGGAGTTAAGAAAGGATGTGAATAATTAAAATCCAACAAAACAAGACAAAGGAGATTCACGGCTAGCAACCGAGTGGGACACAACAAAACCGGTCTGGGATACATAGGCGCCCCATACATAGGGGCCCTATGTGTGGGTGGTGTGGACTTGAAGGTGGGGAGGTGTTGGTGACTGCTTCACCACTGGTCAAACTGGACATCAGAACTTGAGTTGACCCTCGAAACTAACTTAGTTTCGAGTATGTTCTACCCTCGACCTGATCCCCCGTTTGTTGCCGTGATCCGTCTTGATCCCCGACCAACCGGCCTCGACCATGGCGCCATGGCGCCTGTCTGTTTCTGCATCTACCTAAGTGTCCGCAGCCATGAGCAGCCCCAGTCCCAAAACGGCAGGTGCGTCTGGGGCAGGTGCCAGCCTTCACCAGGTTCTTTCGGTGCAGCGGGAAAGGTTTACATTCCGGGGATGGCGTGTCCCGATAACACAGGGACGGCTCAGGTGTTCCCTAGGCTTTCCGGGCACAAGCCCACTGCAACCTGATTCTAAGGGTTCGCTCGTCTGGCCTAATTCGCATTTCGGTTGTTGAACTCCTTGGTGTAGTGGTGAGTGTGTTAAGGTGCCCACCACCACTTGTGTATTGCAGTTTGGGTGGGTGGTGTTGTTTTGAGTGGGTGGAGGCCAGGTGAGACCCATACGCGGAATTAGCGGGTCTTTCACCCTGGAACCTCCCGCTGTCTGCATACCAGGCGAAATGCCGTTAGGTAAATCATCGGAGGATAACCTGTAAATCTATCTAATTACACTAGCAAATGTCAAGTCAAAATGATCGAGATGTATATGCACGTCTGTATGCACAAGGCACACTAAGGCTCAGATGAGCGACGGACTTGGCGAGCGGTGTGCAGGAATGTCTGGACCTGAAACAGAGCTTATTAATACGAAGGTGAGTGAGCTCCAGGGCCTCCATGTGGAGGGGCGTGTGGTGGGGGAAGTGGACGGATGGCCTCCATGGAAGCGACGATGAGTGGGGGATCGGGGAGGGAGTGGGGGACCCTGTGTTTAGTCCCCCATCCATATTGGGGGATGGTGCACCTCACCCCACCCATCATACCCAATAATCTACCCATGACACGCATACCTAATATAACTCAAGCACACAACCATTGGCACCGGTGGTGGGCGACCGGGGCCCGGATCCCCTGTTCTACCGGTGTTTGTTGGCGCTGTTGTGCCCTGCTGTTGCTGTTGTTGCTGTTAGTGCGCTTGCACCTTCAGCAGCTTCTGCAAATCCAGAACGGACACCACCCTGCCTGGGCCCACGTCCAGACCCACTTGGAATGGCCCTGCCACGTCTGCAAATAGTGGGCACGCGAAGGTTTGACACAGACACTCGCCTGGCTGAGCAAACTTCGGTGCCTCTAATTTTTGCGGAATTACCTACGGAATTATTTAACGCATGGTGATGCACACCAGACCCCGAAGATGCCAAGACGTTTTACTTCAAGTGTCAATTTCATCAACTCCAAATTGTTCCAGGGTGCAACCTCGCAGACAGCCCTTTTCCTGGGTGGTTGCAGCAAACGTCTTCGACCCATGGCCTGCCCGCTGCCAACGGGCCCAGGCCGGTTGTGCCCGCTTGAAACTGTTTTCTCCGGCCTTCTCCCGCCATTCGCCGGTGTCAAAGATCGGCGCTCACGTGTTGGGGTTTTGACGTGGAGGTGCATATGGGATGACGGGATCGCTTGTGTTGAGCGATCTGCGTAATTCATGATAAACAGCCAGTGGAATATCCGTCCTTCCCTCAAAATAAGGGTTCCGTCACCAACTCCAACACCTATTGTCATCAGCGTTGCTTCCTGTATATGTATCTGGAAGATCGGGCCGAAGGTATGATTACATTTCGCAGTGGTAGGTATCCTGCGCAACTTCCTACCATTCCCCTTTGGGAAAGCGCATCTCCGCCAATCGCCTATATTTTCCGCGCGGATGTGGTTGACACCAAACTGCCATTCGGTTGCTGTTTAAATAGTAGATTATGCATCTCATTCCAAATACTACCTATAAAGTTGATCTGTAGTTGTGCCCGAGATCGCCCACAGAAAAATCATACCACTTTCCCCGATTGACAACTTGAACCAACGGAGATCTGCATTGTGACAGAAATTCGTTGGTTGTTGAAATGCCGGGCCGCATGGTGTGAGCCCGTTGTTGGTGGTTCCCGTAGCGTCAATAGCAAACCGAGACTTATTAGTCAGCTCCTAACCCACAAAACTTAATTAACGGAAACTCTGGGATCCACTGTGCAAAATGGGCGATATTTGAGGTGATTCCAGGCATGGAGCTTCTGAGACCATCGGGTCCAATAATCCAACTCACAGTTTCACTCATGTTTCACAACAGCAGAGGTATCAGTTGACGTAGACTTAGATGGCGCAAGTCTGTTTCACGCATAACTTGCTTGAAACAGGTCACCTTCGCGTTGTCGAACGGGCGGTTCTCCTGATTCTTGTATAACACCCGTGGTTAAGAACGCCCATCCTGCACATACATCACATACATCGACTGACATGAGCACCTCTTCGACAGATTCGTTAAAATCGCTTGATCTTGGTGACATGTGCTACTTTTCGGCGATTGTGAGATGTTGCACTATTGACGTGCAGATGACACGAAATCAACTAACCAATTTTATGTGCCAATTATGTCATGCTTCTAGCAGGGGGTATTAACAATATCAACAACACACAGGGATAAACCCGAAATGCTTGTTTCATACGATATGCACAGAGTACCCTTCATGAGCGGCACCTTGCCGGAAATTACTACCTTAAATTATGAGCATTTGTAGGTAATTTTCAAGCTTGAACCCGCACTATATTTTTTAAGTTCACACCACATATCTCCGGATTCTAATAGCTTAGGCATCAACCCACATTGTCCCGTGTAATATCGTCAGGGAAATTAAAGAAGTACCGCATCTTGGTCCGGTTAGTCTTACGGCCCCTGAAATTTGTGTTGTTGCATTCTTATTGTAATTTTGTTATATTTTATAGATTCCTCCAACCGACCAGGCATTAGTTTCCTCAATTTTCAATAACGTCCATTGCATTATGCTGGTCCAATAATAACGTTCTATAATCGATCCATATTATTCAACTGGTCAATCTTGACAGGAAAAGTTTTGACTCACAACTTTTCGTTCAACAATCTTTCAAATTGCTGTTTGTCATACTTAATATATTTTGCTCTATTCTTGGTAAATTCTCCATTACCATATTTATCATACAATTTGAAGTAGGCGTTGATGATCAACTTCTTGATTTCGTTACCCAAGTATGTTCTCAAGTTTGGATCCGTAATGTTGTACTTTTCGTAATTCCGGATAGCCTCTTCGAAGGACTCATTGAAGTTTTTAAACAATTCCTTAATTAATTCTCTTTCCTTATTACTCAAATGTCCACCCAGAGCTCCAGTGCTACCTGAAGAGTTACCTGAATGAGCATTACTGGTGGCAATACTAGTCATATCACGAATAATGATATAAGATGCATAATTCCAGTCATCCAAGAAAATCTTGAGAAATCTATTCTTTAACTTATTCAATCTTTCAACCCCCAAGCTTCCCAAGCTTTCAAATAATGTGGAAGAACGATTGATGATTGTTTCTATCATAACCAAATTCTTGACAAGATAAAAACCTTGTGTTGATTTTTTCAAAGCAGGCTCTGTACCTTTTAATCCTATCTCTATATTAATCATTAAACTATCGATAGTATCTGAAAAGAAAGAACTCAACAAGTATTCTGGGGTTTCGTCATTTGATGAATTTGGTATAACAGATGTATACACTGTAACAAATCGAACAGGTGGTTTGACATTCAACCAATCTCCCAACTTGTAACTCTCAATCAATCTCAATAATGCTTTTGGAAATTCACTTATCCTTCTAATTCTGGATATCACATCAACCGTTATTTGTGGTATATTGGTATCATTGAAATTTTTAACATTTTGAAATTTGCTTTCAATGAGTTTGAAGTACTCTTTAAATATAATGGAGTTTTTAGTGACATAGAGTTGAACATTGTTGTTGAATTGCTTATGCTCAAGTCCGAAGTTGCGTAGGAATTGTTGGAAATGAATTAAGTTTTCAGTAACCTCCAACATCAAGACATCATTTCCAAGAATAGAGGCTGAACTCGAAAAAATATGGTTGAAATGTCCAATGATATGTTGATCATAAAGTTCACTAATTGTCCGTTCAATAATTGGATTTGCTAATTCTGATTCCGTTAACTTAAGAGATTCAATCAATTCCCACTCTTGCCTTACCAGCTTGATGAGTTCGTTATTAAATCTGTTAATACCATTCGTACCTCTCTCGTAGGGAGTATTCCTTTCTGGTGCTTTTACAATGCTTTGCTCTAATGGCATCATTTTTTCTATCAAGAACTTTCCTCTGGTTCTAACATAAATTTTATTCACATAACCTTGATCCTTGTTGAAATACTGAAATATCAATTGAATGTCATCAAGTTTGGATTTATTTTCGAGAAGTTTTGAGGATGGTAAATTGATTAGTCCTTGAAAATAGGATTGTAACTTGATCTCTGATTTATCAATCAATGTCTCGAAATTAACTAGAATTCCTGTGAATTGCTTGAGCTTTGGCTTGACACTTACAAAGAGCGCCCGGCTCTTTCCAAGGGTGTCTAAGAAACGTTTCAATCCCACCATTTCAATCGGATTATTGAGAACATCCTCATGTTTATGAATCAATGCGGCGCTTTCGTTGACTTCACTCAACAATTGAATTCCATTTTCAACTTGTCTCTTATTCTCGTAGAGCTTGTTAACATCTTTGAGAATTGGTTTGATGTTTTTCAGTGCATTGGTGGACTTATTGGCGATTTTATTGAGGGAGATCGAGATCGAGTTGAACAATTCTTTGGACCTAGTGAGGTTTTGGTTAAGAACGGCAACATCCGCCTCATCAACATCTACCTTGAATGACATATCACAACTATGACTCAGATTAATCGGCTGATTTATGGCTGTATTCCATTCACTGATGTGACTAATTTCTGACTCAGTGTTAACTATTACTCAATTCCAACTCTCAGGAATTTTGTATATATACGCGGTAGGAGCACGTATATTTTTGTCATCTTTACTATAGATCTAACTCCATCGCAACAGTCCTACCAAGTCGAGATGATTCCAGTTCATAAAAATACCCAAGAAGAAGTGGATAGGCTCTGTCAGTCGTTGAATGATGCTACCAAACTAAAAAAGGAGGGCAAGTCTCGGAAATTCACCAACGAAGTCCACCATACATCGCAAAGGATTGATTCATGGAAATTCAATGAATGGGACTATGGTAAGCCAGAAAAAGTCCAACTACCAACCAATGCTAGAGGCTTGTTTACTATCGATGACTCTCGTATTGTGGTTCGTGGTTATGATAAGTTTTTCAATGTTAATGAAGTCAAAACCACCAAGCAAGAGTATATGAAAACAAACACAAAAGGACCCTATGGTGTTACTTTGAAAGAGAATGGATGTATCATCTTTATTGGAGGATTGGCGACAGGTGATTTGGTTGTTTGTTCCAAACACTCCACCGGTGAAAGATCGGATTTAGTCACTAATCATGCTCTCGAAGGTGAGTCTCATGTCCTTAAACAGTTGGAGAAGCACGGCAAATCCCCCACTGAACTTGGTAAGTTTCTCTACGAGCACAATTTAACTGCCGTTGCAGAGTTATGTGATGATGAGTTTGAGGAGCATGTCTTGCCTTATACCAAAGAGAACGCAGGATTATATTTGCATGGATTGAATTATAATACTATCAATTTCAAAACAGTACCAATGGATTTAGTAAATTCTTTCGCCGAAGAGTGGGGATTTTTGGTAATTAAGTACTTTTATCATGATGATTTTGATTCATTATTCGCATTCCTACAGAAATGTGCAGAGACCGGAACCTATAATGGACAAGAGATTGAAGGATTTGTCATCAGATGTAAAGATTTTGAAGATAATGACTTCTTCTTCAAATTTAAATTCGAACAGCCATACTTGCTATACCGTCAATTTAGAGAAGTGACAAAGAAATTTATCCTGGGATCAAGCACCAAAGTAAAAAAGAACAAATACATCACATCCCAATATGTTCTCTTCATTCAAGATTTATTCAAAACCAATCCACAAATGGCAGAAAATTTCATGAAAGGAAAGGATATTATAAAGACTAGAGAATTGTTTCTTAAGCATATCAATGCCCCCATGGGAATGAATCTTTTGGAAATAGACTCCTTAAACGAAGGGCTTCAAGGATTAAGTCTTTCAGAGGATCCTGGAATGAAAAGATACATAATTATTCCCGTGGCAACCATCGCTTGTGGTAAGACTACCGTTTTCCAAACATTGATGAATTTGTTTCCAAATTGGGCACATGTACAAAATGATAACATCTCCAAAGGCGCAAAAGTGAGATTGGCAGAAAAATGTTTGAGAGAATTGTCTACCAGGCAAGTTGTATTGGTTGACCGTAATAATGCTGAATATAGAGAAAGAAAGCAATTATTTACAGACTTCGATGGAAAAAGGGATAAGTATTTTGAGGATGCCATAGAATTCCAGTATGTGTGTATCAATTTCATTGATGGGGTAGAAGGTGATGAACTTTGGGATATTACCTTTGACAGAATTAAAAAGAGAGGGGATAATCATCAATCCATCAAATGTGCTTCAAATCAAAATTTGGCTGTAAATGTTATGAAAGGATTTATTTCTAGATTTCAACCAGTCAATGTTGCTGAAGAGCCGGACTCTGAATTTGATCTAGTAATTAACTTAAAGCTTCACCGTGCTGATTCTTCGAAAGAGAATGCAAAGACCATCATCACTGAATTAGTTTCAAAGTTCCCATCTTTGATAGAAGAAATACCCACTGATGATCAAATTGATGCAGCATTCCAGAAGGCTTTGGATTATAAGCCATCATTTCAAAAGAATATGGCTAAAGAAAAGGCTCCTTCGTACTACGGTGTGTCAGTGTCCACTGCTGAAATTCTTGATTATTTGACCCTTAATTTACCGGAGAATGTGGAATGGGCAGAACTCAAGAAATCAACAAGGGTCCAGGAGGAGTTTCATGTTACTCTAGGTCATATTTTGGCAACAAAAGGAGATCAACAACTTAAGGATAAGTGGAAGGCATTGACTAGCATTTTCCCTACCCAGTACGCGAATGCAAAGAAGAACACGTTGGAATTTTTCGCGGACTTGAAGTTGAAGAATATTGTAATTCATAAGGGAAAGCTTATTTGTATTGAGGCTTCGATCGATAGAGTTTATGGTTTGGATCAAGTTGCAATTAATGTGGAGCCATTAAATGAACATCTTCATATCACGGTAGGTACCCAAAATGCGATGATCAAGCCTTCAGAGTCCAATAACTCGTTGAAATTTCTCCATCAAAATCTCGATACGATGGTAGGAGGTACCTATGAATTCGGAGATGATAAGTTTGAAGTGATCCCTGCTTCCAGACTCATCATCAAGCAACAAATATTTGCATTTTACCTGTGATATTTGACAGGAAATTAACCACGTTGGCATTTGCATATAGAAACATTATAGACATAAATTACACTATATTTTAACCCATTCTGCATAGCAACTAACTAGTTCCACCTGAATAATAACTTATCACCTTATCCAGTAGGCTCTGAAGTATAATGAAACTGCACGTGATGGAAGTATTTAATGTAGGAGAAATGAGGACTTCAATAATAGTTATACCAATCATACAATTCTAATAGAAGGCAAGGATGTTCGAATTCATTACCTCGTGGTTCAAAGCTGCAGAATCCAACCCTCAGTTGGTTGCTGACGTGAGAAAGGAAATCTCATCCAATAAGATCGTCGTATTTTCCAAGACACATTGTCCATACTGTCTGAGAACCAAGAAGCTCTTTGAAGAGCTTAGCCAAGATGTTCATTACATTGAGTTGAACCTGGTGCCTAATGGAGCGGCCATGCAGAGTGCCTTGGCAGAGGTAAGTGGTCAAAGAACCGTGCCAAACATTTACATCAATGGAAAACACGTAGGGGGAAACTCTGATCTCCAAGCTCTTCACCAACAGGGAAAATTGGTGTCCTTGCTCAAGTGAAATAGTATGTAAATTATATCGACTCAGAATATTATGTTTTAAATTTTGTACCACTATCACATCAAATCGCAATTTTATTTACTGATTCTTCCTTCACACCAAGGGATGCTATGGATCACATCAAAGGGTCACGAAATCCCCTGCAGTCAACAAACTGCATTCCCCGGAGTTTTTGTCATGGAAGATCTGGACTTTTACTTTTAGCTGCAGCTATTGTGCCATTGATAGTCAGTGTATTAATGAAACTTTCCACAGCATCTTCCGTATCTGAAAACAAGGTCACTATTAAAGATGTGACAATTTTCTTAGCTGATGCAGAAGATCCACGATTGGCATATTCCGAAATACCCCGAAACAATAACACGATTAGAAACAATTTCGATCCCCGTTTGGCACCTGCGTTAGTAATACATTTGATACGATCACTCTGCTCTGATTCTCCTACTTTGAAACCACTACCATTCCATTGGTCATGGTGGGTGGATTTGACTCATGTGGTCCCTATAGCCGAATATCAAAGTATTGATGGAATCGAGCTTATAGACAACCATATCACTGTCAAGTCACCAACTACTCAGGAATTACTGTGCACCCAAAGGATACAATTAGGGCGCAATTATCTCAATTCATCAGCACCAATTCCCTCAAGATTGGCGATATTGGGTCTTGGAAACGTCAATGAAATCCTCACCGTTGGATTGAATAAGTCTGCGGAATATTTTTTCACTGACCAGTATAGAAAGATCAGTCCAAATTCATCTCAGGTGAGTCTTCTACAAGAGGTTAATCATATGCATATTAATTGGAAAACTTGCAAAAAGTTACTTAAAAATTACGATCAACATGAACAAACTGCTCGAGTCATTAATAGTTTCCAAACAGAACTAAATCCTAATGACTTTATTTTTAGTTTTGATCATACTCATAATAATTTTCATGATTCCGTTGAAAACGATTTATGGAATAACCTCAATGCAAATCATACATACAAGCATTTTAATGAGGCCATAATAATGCAAGACAAGCGCGGCTTTCATTTTGATTGGAGATTTTTCTCCGGGGTAGATTTTACAGATTATGAACAAAAAGCTGTCCTACATAGGATCTCCAGAGCATGGTTAAGATTCTCAAGATCTGTAGGATTACAAACATGGCTAGCTCACGGAACTTTATTAGGATGGTACTGGAATGGAATGAATATGCCATGGGATCTGGATATTGATGTGCAAACATCAATGAGCTCAATGCTCTTTCTAGCAAAGAATTTCAATCAAACCTTGGTTGTGGATGTGACAGACAAGCATCACAATTCTGGTATATCATCATACCTTCTAGATATTGGACCATCATTTTTATCAAGAAAACGAGGTAAGGGACAAAACACTATAGACGCAAGGTTCGTAGATACCAACACTGGCTTTTATGTGGATATCACCGCCTTAGCTTTCAGCGCAGATTCCACCGAAGAGTCGTTATCTTATAGTGAAAATAAGGAGTTCAGCCAAGTATTTGATCCTGATTTCATCACTAAAGAAAGTTCTAATACAATCATAAAAGAAGATTTAAATGATCGCATACAATCTATCAAATCCAAGCATATCGAAAATAAAGATTTATACAATTGCAAAGACCTTCATTTTTACACTTGGAAAGACATTTATCCACTCAAAAAGACCTTGTTTGAAGGTGCCCTAGCATATGTGCCCAACAATTTCAAAGCAATATTAAAAAGAGAATATCGATACGGGCTCCATAGTAAACAACACGCTGATCATATCTTTAGGCCAGTTTTGGGTTTATGGGTGCCAAAAAATGTGTGTTCTAGGGACTTCATTGGCAATAAATGTTCTGACGTGGACACCATCACTGAAGTAACACATACAAAACAATTTACTTCAAATCACAAAGCAGAAATGTCGAAAAGGGATTTTTCATTAGAAGAGTTTCCACCTTTTAGAATAGATCCATGGATTATCAAAAAATCAATGCTGTTAAAAAAGAAAGTATCTATTTTATAATATCTTTCAATAACTCAATACCCCATAAATGGAATTTGACAAATATTTGAGGATCGTTGGTTAATTCTACCAAAGATTTGGGTTTTACCATTGATCTCCTTAAATACCTTTCATTGTCAAGCATTCCATTCTCAGCCTTTCCCAATAATTCCTTTTTAGAAAGGGATTCCTCCAACGTTGCTTCTACTTTGTGCTGCAACAAGGTGGTGATTTCGTTGAAATAAATGGCAATTATATCCCAATTCATTAAAAGATCGGTTTCGGTATCACTGACGACCATTAGAGAATACTTCCGTTCTGATCCTCTGGCATTGACATCCTTAATTTTCAAAACCTTATTCACGCAATATCCATTCAGTGCATCACCGTAAAACATGGGTTTCGTAGCGTCGGCAGTTGTTTCCACGGAGAGTGCTTTCATGACTAGTTTCGTGAGCGATAGGTATCTTTTCTGTGAAGAAGGGTAATTTGTAGAAATAAATACCGAGCCTTCTTGAACTCCTTTGTTAGGTTCATTGGTCATTAAATTCACTGCATCTTCAGGAAGTTGTAATTTACAGGAGGCACAAGATTGAAGCTTGGAGTTTGTTGTCAAAACATGCTCTGATTTGGCTGCCTTAGTAGTTACCTGCGTACAAATAATGATTGATGGTCCATGAAGCTCACAGAAATGAGCCAAACTAATGATATAGTTAGCCATTTTTCATTCTCTGAGAAAAAATGGGTAGTTTGTATGATATCAAATAAGTTTTTCCATTGATTATCCAATCCAAATAGTATTCTGAATTGATTTGAAGTCGCTATGACAAATTGAAGAAGTGATCTGATACCCAGTCCAAAATAACTGGTGACGATTTTGTGTTTAAAACACCCTCTCCACTATAGAAAAATGAGATTTCATCGTCACGTGACATACTATTACTACATATTGAGAAGACTATTGAACAAAACTACTTATACACCAAAATGTCTACTAAAAGTACGTAAAGTGGGGGCATTGGACATCATTATGTTGCTTTGAGTGCTATTTGAAGTGATTCTAATTCACTGAGTGAAAAATCCACTAGAATGCCTATTTGATCGGGGTAATACTAACATTAGCTCCTGATTACACCATTGCCAACTCCGACGTTGTTCAAAAATACAAGCTCGCCGGTGAAATCTCCAACAAGGTCTTGAAGCAAGTCAAGGATTTGGTTGTTGATGGTGCCACCACCTTGGACATTTGTGTCAAGGGAGATGAGCTCATGACCGACGAATTGTCCAAGATTTACAACTCTAAGAAGACATCAAAGACTCCAAAGGGTATTGCTTTCCCAACCTGTGTCAACCCAAATGAATACCCAGGACACGTTTCCCCAATTGACAAAGATGATGAGGCCAACATCACCTTGAAGACCGGTGACGTTGTGAATGTGATGTTGGGTGTTCAAATCGATGGATTTCCAGCTATTGTTGCTGACACCGTGATCATTGGTGCTAAGGATACCCCAGTTGAGGGCAAGAAGGCCGACTTGATCCATGCCGCTTGGTTGGCTTCTGAGGCTGCCTTGAGAACATTCAAGCCAAACAAGAAGAACTGGGATGTCACCAACATTGTCTCGCAGGTAGCTAAGGATTTCGGTACTACTCCAGTCGAGAGTATGTTGACTCACAACCAAGAAAGAAACGTTTTGTATGGAGCAAAGGAAGTTATTCTTAACCCTTCTAAACAAAACAAGGATCAAGTTGACACCTACAAATTCGAAGAAAACGAAGTTTACGGTTTGGACATCTTAATTTCCACCTCCGAAGACGGTAAGGTCAAGCCATCTACCTTGAAGACCAACGTTTTCAAATTGACTGGTAGCTCCTACGCCTTGAAGTTGAAGATGTCACACAAGGTTTTGGGTGAAGTCCGTAAGAATTCCAACGGTCCATTCCCATTCAACATCAGAACATTGGAGGAACCAAAGAAGGCCAGATCCGGTTTGCACGAGCCTGTTAACCACAAGGTTATGTTGGCCTATGATATTTTCACTGAAAAGGAAGGTGAGTACATCGCTCAATTCTTCACCACTTTCGGTATCACCAAAAATGGTATTGTGAAGTACACCTCTCCAGAATTTGAAGAGGCTCTCTACAAGTCTGACAAGAAGATTGAAGACGAAACTGTTGTTCAGCTCTTGGAAGAACCATTGAAGGTCGAGAAAAAGAAGAAGAACAAGGCCTAATCCACATATTATGTACGCTCGTAATAATGCACAAGCAATTTAACCTGCCGGTTAAAGAAACTTTCCTGCCTGTAAAATTGGTCATACCAAGGTTCTACAGGCCAAGATTACCCTCACGTGAATCGTTTTCAAATTATGTAATCGTGTTGGCCAGCTTCCCCGATCGTCCAAATTACTAAAATCTTTGTAGTCAGTAAAATTCCAGAATTTGTCCTGACCTGTGCCAATCAGATTATCCCAACCTTTTATTGCGGTATCACTAATTCGGCACGGTTATTTTCGTAATTTCATTAATTGTCTATTACACCCACTGTTGCCTAAGGTGTTCGTGACATAGCCGTGGATTTTGTGCAAAATTTCACTGACCTTGACCAACTTGGGATTTTGTTATTATTATATCCTGGGTCAGGTTATCTTGACTACTTTACTCTCTAGGAGTTTCTGCCGTTTTTAGTTTTTCCTCCCTTTTCCACCAGCACCATCTCGCTCGTCCGCGAACCAAATTTTTATCTATCACTCTTCCTCCACATTAATGAAGGCAGAAATGTCCGAGTCGTCTGAAGCCTCCATTAATGCCGTCGGGAACCATACTAATGGACATAAAAATCCCGAAGAATTTTTGGACATGGATACTCATGATGTTGACAAATTAATTGAGAATTATGCTAATTCATTACAAACATCGAGACGATCATCCACAAGTTCATCAACAAAAATTAACTCTACAGTATCACAATTGCTGGAATCCGTGGCAGAAACATTAAAAACATACGAGGAAGATGGGTTTGAATCTCCTCCAATAAGCTTAAAAAATGAAATAGTTATGAATGAAATTGCTCAATTTAACCAAAATATCCAAAACAATACCTCTGGAGCTACAGAAGACGCTCACACCATAGAGGCATTTAAACCAGAATTAACTTTAAAAGTGGAGGAATCAGATAAGATGCTGGAAGTTTCTTCATCGAATGAACAACATCCAAATTTTCCAATACCGTCTCACTCTGGCACGTCAAACACAACAACTCCTCCATTACCATCCCCTACGGCGTCTCCTTCCCTGACTGAAAATGTACCGGGTTCTCCCTCTTCCAAAGATGATGCTATTTCAACTGATAGCTCGCAAGCTGTGCCTCTAAAGATACCACCACTCAGTGGTGTATCCATACCACCAATGTCATCAGTTGATGGATTACCTCAAACTTCAACACAACTCACCATTCCCAAACTACACAACCCATCTGAATTTTTGCCAAATCCACCAGTCCCAGAAGTCGTCGTTCCTGTAAAAAGAAAGGTCGGACGGCCACCTGGAAGTGG
Organism: Suhomyces emberorum; assembly: GCA_003707835.3. Taxonomy (NCBI): domain Eukaryota; kingdom Fungi; phylum Ascomycota; class Pichiomycetes; order Serinales; family Debaryomycetaceae; genus Suhomyces; species Suhomyces emberorum. The sequence goes on from PPLQ03000009.1 coordinate 73,593, forward strand.
AAAGAAAAAAAAGGTAGCAGTCCCGCCTAGAATTCCGAGATCTGAAAGGTTAGCCTCTAGAATTAACCGTGCCCTGAGTGAGCAGCCTGTTGACTCCCTTGATGATGATAATTCAGCCCCACCTCCCCCTCCTCCAAAGAGAAGAGGGCCAGGTAGACCCAGAAAAAATGAACGAGTTGTTAGAGATCCATCACAATTTGTGGAACCTCCCTTGGCCGGTCCAACTGCTCTGTATACTGGATTACCTTTAGAATCAGGGCCCACAGCAAAAATAAAGAAGGAGTCGTTGTGGCCTTCAAAGTATACTAGAAGGCCCATGAAAGGCAGCGGAAATTTCTCTCGTGAAAGTTCTGCTGTCAATGAAGATACTACAGAGACAGAAAAGGCTCTCAATTCACACTTACGCCTGGATTTAACACTCCCATTAACCAAGATTAGTGATGAAAGGACGGATATTTCATCAAAATCGGTTCAAAATGAGGAAGTAAGACCAAATACTCCCACAGAACCATCTGGATTCAACTTGGATGAGAAACCTGGAGAATCCTATAAGAAAATCAAATTTTCTTCCCCTCGAAGAACTTCAATTTTAGCATCATCGACATCATCAAACTTGCCAAAAATAATCAATAGCGAAGAGTTACCTCAGCACAATGAAGAATATTGTTCAGCCTGTGGGGGTTCAGGTATATTCATTTGCTGTGAATCTTGTCCAAAATCGTTCCACTTCACTTGTTGCGATCCTCCTTTGGATATCGCTCCAGAGGGTGAATGGTACTGTCGAGAATGTAGCTTAGAAAAAGATCCACTGTTAGCTGGAAGATGGAATAATATTGGCCTCTTTAGTGAGCTCATGAATCAGCAAGAAGGCAGAAATCCCGTTGAGTTCCAGTTACCTAAGAATTTAAGAGAAATGACATTCATTGGGGTTGAAACCGGAGAAAATGGTGATTATGTGGATGAATCAATGAAACCAGATCCACCCACAAAGTCTAAGGGATCTCAAATTGATGGTTTCAATAAAGATGAATCCCTTGAAATCGATTCATTGTATGATCCCGATGGAAATCCTTATTTATGTCACAAATGTGGATTATCAGGCCGTAATCGCCGAACATTGGCACACTGTGATTTTTGCCCTTTGGTATGGCATATCGATTGTCTTCAAGAAGCTATGCTTGGACCCAAAACAATCGGAACCAAATGGAGGTGCCCAAATCACGTAGAGGAAATGGTTAACAATATTTTGGCAGAAAAGGCTATGAAAGAATTAGAAAACTTGGGGGAAAAGCTCAGATTTCGTTCTTATAAAGATGCAAAAGTTATTGAACCTACTTTAAGATCACATTTTTTGAAAGTTTCTTCTATGAGTAATTTCATCGTTCAGTATAACGATCAACCAAACTTGTTAAGAAATCCAAAATTACAGGACTATTTAAGGTATCAAGAGAAAGACTTTGCAAGACGCAAGCCTGAATACTTTAATACTGAGAGAAGCATTTACAAAAATTTTGAAGACACCCTTGATGACGATGACGTACACCCTGAATTCACTACACCTGACTTCTTTGATAGTTCTGTTGGAACAAATTATGGAGTTTCGTCTCGTGCCTCTGAGAAACTAAGCAAAATTTTATGTTTGACCTCACGTAATGATTCGGGCCAGTCTTTTATATACAGAATACCTGAAAAACTGATTTGCATAGATTTCATTTCCAAAGCAAAGAGAGACGGGAAAACAAAAATTAAAAACGATGTACTCGATACCATCAAAGAATACGATTGTATGAAGAGATATGAAACCAATAAGGACGAAAGGGAATTCATCAAAGGCATTAATAAATTACAAAAAGAGGGTCTTGATTTAAATCTGTTGGTTAAAGCTGCTGGAGATGCAATCATTAACCAAGAAGAAAACAACATAACTGTCAAGAAGGAATCAATAACCGAAGAGGAAATTGAAGAGCTCAGAAAGATCAAGTCATTGATGGAACTAAAAGGGCAAGAAAGGTTGATGAAATTCTTGGCAGAGGAATAAACTTTGATTCCTCGTATTTATTGAATTCAAACTGTTCTTGTTAATATTTATACCTAGCACAAAACATGCTAGCTACATAGCATAACTGTAATATATATGTACAAGTATAACTATCTAAAGTAGACTATGCAAAAAGGTCGCTTTTAGGAGGTTTCAAGGTTGGTATGTCCGCCTCGCTGACTTTTGATGCTTCGGTATATTTCACTAATTCGTCAAGAATAGCACTACTGTGCTTGTTGGCACAGTTGATTTCAAACTTTTCATTGTTCACACCATGAATCACAATCTTTGCGGGACATCTGGACACTTCTTCCTGGGTGTTGGCACTTATTCTGGTCATAACGAACGCCAATTCGGTGTTATGAAACTTCAAAGTTGGTAAGTTGTGTCTCCAAAACTTTCTCAAGCCTACCGAAGGGCCATGTATGTTCTTTTGAATCAAGAAGAGTTCGATCTTGTTAAACTTGTTGTGGTCGATTTTGAAAGCAGTCTGTTCTGTTCCAGCAATTTTATTCAAACGAGCTATTTGCTTCAAAATTCTTGAGGATGGCAAATCCTTGAACATTTTGCTTGAGCTCATGGTGATATTTGTCTTCTTTGTGAATGTAGTATATCAAAGTAAATTAAAATTCTTTTTCGGTAAGTGCACGCGCACTTGGAAATGAAGGAAATAAATCAAAGTATAAAAGGAGGTAAAAGGACAAAGCTATACAATCACCGTAACTTGCAAACTTTATTGAACTAAACTCTCTCTTTAGTATTATGATTTCTTTATTTATTGAAAGTAATATCTCATTAATGTAAATTTTAAGACTCGGTTAAAAAGTTTTTATGAAACTATACAAATTAAGATTGAACTTTCAAGGTGATCTAAGACCTCTTCAAAGCTCAAATTTGTCGATTAAATGGGCAACTAGAATTCCTAGCTTTTGTATACCTAAATCATCATTACTATCAAAAAAGTAATTTTTTGCTGGTCTGTTGTTTTGAAGCAATTCTAAATAATTATAATTGCATGGATGAAGTACTATGAAGGAGCTAGTGATGATTAGTTAAAGTTAAGAATTCAAATAAGTTCACTCTATTAATAATATACCTTCTTAGAAGTCCATCTATTCAGGTGCACAAATTTTGCGTTTGTGGTTGGATGCAAAGTTTTAATTTGCGATTTAGTGCAACGTATACAAGATGGGAGCTTTTCTCTATAGGATCAACAGAACAGTTAGAGGGTTTTCTGATCACTTAATGGGTAATTACTTTGATTCAACCCGTGACGTGATTTTAATAACTGGGGGGTGTTCCGGATTAGGAAAACACCTTGTGTCTAAATTTGCAGCAAAAAATGGTTTGGTAGTTGTTCTTGACATTAAATTGCCGCCTCCTAGCGAAAAAGTCAATAACGTTCATTATTTTCAATGTGATGTAGGAAACTTCGCCCAAATTTCAAAAGTCAAGAATACAATATTCAAGGAAATCGGCATTCCAACCATCTTAATAAACAACGCAGGGGTTACTTGTACGAAGGCAATTCTTGATTTAGAAGTTTCTGAAATTGAAAAAATCATTCAAACAAATTTGCTATCAAGTTTTTATTGCATTAAAACATTTTTACCATTTATGATTCAATTGAAAAGGGGTTATATTATCACGATTGCTTCAGTATTGGGTTATATGAGTCCTGCAAGATTGAGTGCTTATGGTGCTTCAAAAGCAGGTCTTATAGCGTTACATGAGTCACTAACATATGAATTAGGCTCCCCACTTTGGAACAAAACAGGTGTTAAAACTCTTTTAATTTGTCCTGGCCAATTGAAAACAGATATGTTCTCAAATGTTCAAACTCCTTCTAGATTTTTGGCTCCCAAACTTGATCCAGAATTCGTTTCCGATCAAATTTTCATAGCTATTGAGCTTGGCCGACGAGGCGAAATGAAGCTTCCACTTTATAGTAACTTCATTCCAATAATTCGAGCATTACCTTGGTTTTTGACAGATATAGCTCGGAGGCTTTCTGGAGTTGACTATTGCTTAAGTTCTCTCCACAATGAACTTTCAATCAAACCAATTAGGTCTTGTAAATCAGATATTTAACTTGATATTAAAAGATTCTTGCTAATGTTTCACTTCCTAGAAGATTTTCAATATTGAAATTTCTGACTTTCCAAACACTAGTCTTTCCTGAATACTTGTTTACAGTCACTTCCTTCTTGTGGAGTTCAAAAATATGCTTTCTCGATCTATCACTCCAAAACATTTCTCCCATTTTTGAGAGACTAATGTAAACTTGTTCAATTGGCATGTTCTTAAAGAAATCCGATAAGTCAGAAGATGTAAATGTAATCGTCATTGAATTTTTTTTGTTCAATAGGATCTCTGTAGACTCGCTTGGAGCAATATCGGTGATAATTAACTCCAAACTTTGATATTTTGGGTCATTCAATGTAAGGTCTTCATTGTATGACTTGGTACAGATATAGGACCAGTCCATGGGGATAGTTGCAGCAGCATATGCTCTTGCTCTGAAAATGGAATTTTCTTTTATCATTCCTTTATTAAAATGTTCAAATGGTGATGGCAAAGAAGTTTGCATTCGAATCGGTTGGTGAGGAGTTGGACTATGAACTTCCTCGGAGTCGTAGTCGTCAGGGAATTCTAAGTCTGCAATGACGGCGGACAGGTCTTCCAATTTGACCTGTGCTTCTGCCATTCCTGAATTAGTAGATCCAGTTGAATTAGAATATGATGTAGAAACTTGAGTTTGTACCCTTGATGCCTGTGTTGACGTATTCTGAGAGAAGAATTCCTCCTCTGATCTATCCCCAGATAAAAGAACTTGTGATTCATCCGTCAATTTATTTTCGGGCCTGATAGTCTGAAAATCTTGTGAATCAAAAGTATCGTTTATTGCAGCCATCCTATAATGCTGAGTATCTTTCACCTGGGACATTTGACTACGATTCTTCAAGCGATTCAAAAATTCCATTGGAATTACTTGCTTCGGTAGATTACCCAACTTTTCAAACAATTCTTTGGGTAAGTTCTTCACCAAGCTGGCGTAAAATGTCTTCAAGGCTATGCTATCATCGTTTTGGCGATCAATAAGATAAATTGTATTGCACCGTGATTGTAATTGGCCATTGTACCTCCTGAAATTCACATTAATTTTTAAGAGCATCAACTTGTCCATTATTTCAGTTGATTTTCCTGGTCCAGTAGGATCGTAGTCGAAATGTCCATACTTGTTTCTGTAGGCTTCTATTACTTGTCCCAATCTGTTTGCAAACGTTCCAACATTCAATGTTTGGTCATCGTCAATTCTATAATCTTTGAAAGTGATCGATTTGTTTGAAGGGGCTCTGATGGATGAATTTCTAGTAAAATCAGTGACATGGAGAATATCTGGTGTATTATCATTCATAAAGTGATCTAACCGAAGCGCGTAACAATATATTGTGGCCTGGCAATCTTCAATTCCTAGCTTGTCGAGGTCTTTGATTTGACAAATTCCAAGATCCCTCTTCTTACTCTTTGCGTAGGGAGGCATGATTGACTTTTACAGTTGGTGTTTCTCGCCTTGAAATGTTCGCATATATCTCTACAGACGCGCTTCCCTTATTTTCATTTTCATATTTTGGTGTTCTACAGGTTTTAAGTTGTGAGAAACCACACCAGACTAGGCATAAGTACTTATATATTTTTAATCCAAATACAAGTAAGATTCAAGCCCTCTTAGTTAGTTGATTGTGATTTTTTTGATGTAAGCATGTAATTCATAAAATTACTGTGATGCGATTAAGACCGGTAGTCACCATTAATGGTGACATATTCGTGGGATAAATCGCATGTCCAGAATTGAGCTTCTTGGCCACCTCCAGTTCCCAAGTCAATTTCAATCACTAAGTCCTCATTCTTCAAAATTTCGGATGCTCTTCCCTCATCCACTTTCTCAGGTTCTCCGTTTACAAGAAGCTTCAAAATTGGTGAGCCATCGGTTGGAATGAATGAAACATTGGTGCTGGATGGAATGACTGAGTTCTCGGAAGAAACTTCAGAGTATCCAATTGCACATAAAATTCTACCCCAGTTGGCATCTTCTCCGAACATTGCAGTTTTAAACAAAGATGAGTTTGAAATGGAACTAGCAATAGCCTTTCCATCCTCATAACTCAAGGCATCCTTCACCTTGATTGTTATGAATTTAGTTGCACCTTCACCATCTCTTACAACTAATTGAGCCAATTGTTGCGCAAATTCAGTGATTTCACTTTGGATAGTAGCAAATGATTCTGAAGATTTATTGTCGATCAACGGGCCACCTGCAGCTCCGTTTGCAATAGCAACAATAGTATCATTGGTAGACATATCTCCATCAACAGATATACTGTTGAAAGATCTTTCTGTTGCATGGGAAAGAATACTTTTCAATGCCCCAGCAGTCACAGGTGCATCAGTAACAAAAAATCCTAATAGAGTGGCCATATTTGGACAGATCATTCCCGCACCTTTAGCGAGCCCAGCTAGGGTATACTTGTGACCATTTAATTCGAATTGTTTGGTAACTAACTTGGGGAAGGTGTCGGTTGTACATATGGCGTTTGCGCAAGCCAACCAATGTTCATGGGTATTTCCCAAATTGCTAAGAGCCAACTTTGGGATTCCTGATAAAATGTTGTCTATAGGCAAGTTATTCCCTATAACACCAGTAGACATTACCAATGTTGAGTTGTCATGATTTTCTAATACAGCATCGGTAAACTTAACCATATCTTGTGCATCCTTCATTCCTTGAAGTCCAGTAACAGCATTAGCATTTCCACTATTAATGATAAGAGAGTTGATACCCTCGCCTGCAGTTTCTTGCAAGATTCTCGATGACACTTGAACTGGTGCTGCTTTGAACTTGTTTTTAGTGAAAACACCTGCAGCTACTGCTCCCTTCCCATGTTCATTCTTGAGCATGGCTAAGTCCAAAGACTTGCCATCTTTCTTGACACCACAGTGAATTCCACCTACCTTGAATCCCAACGGATACACTCCTGATTTAGGTACAAATCTTTGTGCTTTTGAAAGAAACCGGAGTTGTTGTATATGACGAGACATTGTTGATCGAAAATGAAGAAATGAGAAATATCGCTATTTAAGTAATCGCTCATGCGCTTGTTGAGTCATCACCACTTTGGAATTTTAACATTTACTTTTGCCGATAAGTTACATATTCATCTAATTTGCTTGAGAATTGCCAAGTTCTACGTCTATCTCAGCCAACATTCCCTCACCTTCAAAGCCAAATCACAATTGATAACGCACTGTCTTAGTTAGGTATTTTCCATTAAGCGCGGTGTAGAGAAGAATTTGGAGAGGTATTATAACATCCTGCACACAAGCTTTGTTCGCCTACCACTTGAACAGAAAAATAAACCTAGAGTTACCTGAGTTTTACAGATGCATCGTGTACATTGGTATCACGTGATATAAGAAGTGAAGAGGTGAAAACCATTGGATTACTATTGTAAAACCACATCTACAACTGCATATGAGCTTTTCTCCAGCTGTTACTGATGTTAGTGAATCTCATTAAGGGCCCCTCCACATATTACTAAAAAAATTAAACACTGCTTGATGAGAAGTCAGTAGACATCAGTTAGGGCAACTTAGGTCAACTTCCAACTATAGAGAATCATGAGAATGATCAAGTCAAAACTTCAGATCGATAAAGTATACCAAATAAAAGTATCTCTCTTTGCAAAAACTTTTCACCCTAGCTCGATAAACATACCAGCAAAACCATCCCACCTACAGAAAAGATTCACTACCTCTTCACTTAATCATGACACAGCAAAGTTAACAAGCATTGAGAACGGCAAAATCAATCCGTTACTTAGATCAAACGATATCTCTCAGGAGTATCTTGAAGGCATTTCCTCTTCTCTTTGGGATGCCGACAATCTATCTCAAAAACTGGATCAGCATAGCATCCTGCGGATCAATAACTTTTTCCAAGCATTAATCAATCATGACTTTGTTAGAGCAAGGCAAATTTTAGAAAAGTTAGGTGATCAAGTGCACAGACAAAGCAATTTGAAACGCATGTATTTCCATATAGATAATTACTTATCATGCGTCTCGCTTATGCTATCAACACAACATTTGGTACTTTCAAGTCTTAAACTTATAATTGATGATGTAAATTGTTTTCTCAAGAAGATAAAAAACAATCAACTAAATGAAGAATTAGATAGAAATAAAAAGGATGTGAAGCTTCTTTTATTGAAGAACTTGGTGAATTGTTACTCTGAAGTTCTTCAACAATCAAATAAGAACCAGAAAATTATCAAGAATTCAATTGCATTATATTTCAAAGCATTATTGAAAGAGTATCAATTAAATATCAATTGTCTTGTTTCCGTCGATGGTGTTGATCAGAAATCACTAGATGAGATAGCTAAGATAGCTAGAATTAGAATATCAAGTCGCCGGAATGTTGAAAACGAAGATAACAAAATGGAAGACTCGCAATTTATTGATATCTCGCCGTATAAAGATTCAAATGGTTTTTTAAGCTTGTCAAGTATGTGTTCTTATATATCAGGAACAAGATTCGAAAAATATGGATCTGGAAAGTTGTTCGAGATATTTGAGAAATTACCACCTGATGAACAAATCAACTTCATGAATGATTATCAAGAATTCAATGAACTCAAACAGTTTCAAGTTGAATCCCATTGCTTGGACTTAGTTGAAGATTTAAAAATGTCAGCAAAAGATTCCAGATTCCTCTCCATCAATAAATTCAAAACTGAGAATGGGCGACTCATGAATCAATGGTTCATTACGAGTGTTGATGCATTGAACAAAATTTCAAAAAAAATCCTGAGCAAATCTAGTGAGAATATTTTAACCCCAGATGAAGAAGTCCTTGCAAAATATTTCGTGGTATGGAACCTAATTTCCAAGAATGCACTTGTAACTTTATTGATATCTAATTTGCTTTCAAAAACTATTTCATCCAAAACTGGCTATGTTAAACTTTTAGATCTAGTCTCACAGGTTACTTCTTCTTACAAAAGACTTATTTTCAAAGAAAATTCGTACCAATCCATTCGCAAGGAAGTTTCCCAAAGATTTGATCAGGACGATGGAATAAAGTTGTTCACCAGTCTTATCAAAATTGTTATTTCGAATTGCAAGATAGAATATCTGAAATTAGATATTGAAACTATCAAGAGCATCAATTTCATTGAAAACGGGAGTGTTGATTCATTGCATGACACTACTGCATTCAAACATGAAATTATCTGGACCAGTTTTAATAAACTGTTGGGAGTTATCAAGATCAATCCATACTTATTCCGTGTATACAAAGCGTATGATACATTGACCTTCACGAGGTCCCTTTTTTTACCTATGCTTTGCCCCCCTAAACGTTGGATCACTCCAACTAATGGTGGCTACTTGAAAGATCTCAAGCCTATTGTATTCTCGAATGACGTCAATACATCCTTAAGCTACATTAAAAAAGCTCACGATGCTGGTCAGATGAGCTCAATCTATGAAGGATTAAACATTTTGGGATCAGTACCTTGGGCAATTAATTATCATGTATTGAAAGTTTTCAATGAGGTGATGGAGTTTGATGAAGGATTTTTGAAGATTCCTCCAAAGTTAACAAATGTTTCTGAGGAGGAGGAGAATTACCATGACATAAAAAGCTTGCGTATTCAATATAATATGATAAGAAACATTGCAAACAGTTTTGGTAAGAATGGTGATATGTTCTACCTTCCTCATGGTGTGGATTTTAGGGGAAGAGCTTACCCAATGGTTTCAGAACTTTCCCACTATCAACAGGATCCAGTTAGAAGTTGTATGATGTTCTGGAAAGGAAAGGCATTGGGAAAAAATGGTTATGATTGGATCAAATATCAACTAGTGGGTTTGTTTGGCAAAGATAAGCTAGATAAAGAAGCCCGTTTGGAATTTTTTGAGGAGCATATTAACTCAATTATTGATTCTGCTCGGAACCCATTACAAGGAAATGGATGGTGGAAACAAGCAGATAAACCATGGCAAACATTAGCACTTTGTATCGAAGTGGACAAAATTATCAAATTTCTGCTGCAGAATAGCATTGAAGATTATCAATGTAGGATTCCAATTCACCAAGATGGATCATGCAATGGATTACAACATTATGCGGCTTTGGGTTTGGACAAAGATGGCGCCAAATCAGTCAACTTAGTCAAGAACCCAAATGGGGTTAGAGGAGACGTCTATTCTAAAGTGCTAGAGATTGTCGAAGAGAAAGTGCAAAAGGGTATAAAAAATGGAGATTATCTAGCTACTCTTTCGAAGATGGTGTTATCAAGAAAACTTGTTAAACAAACTGTTATGACTACTGTTTATGGTGTGACAAATTATGGAGCTACAGCTCAGATCGAACATCGAATCAAAGAATATATTGAAGATGTAACATCGAAAGGAAAAAAAAGTACAGAATTGATCGAATTAAAAGAATCAAGTCGTAAAATAGCGAATTATCTATCTTCCTTAGTTCTAGATTCGGTATCTGAGTTGTTCAAATCTGCACATCTAATTCAAGAATGGCTACTTGAGAATTGTCATAGGATTATTAATTCGTTCGATACTGAAACAATCAAGCATTTTGATAAAGAGCCGAATTTTTTAGATCTTTCTTCATACAAACCTATGATATGGACATCCTTATCTGGGTTTCCTGTTGTTCAATTATACAAAAACACAAAATTTTCTCTTATACCAACAACATTGCAAAGTGTTAAGATAAATTTAGTATCCAAAATTGCTCCCATCAACAAAAGAAAGCAGCTCAATGCTGTCGCACCTAATTTTATTCATTCATTGGATTCCATTCATATGTTGATGACCTCAATTGCTTCAAAAATGTCCTCAATTGGCTTTGTATCAGTTCATGATTCATTTTGGACTTATCCAAGTGAAGTTGATCAATTGTCAACAATTTTGAGAGAAGAATTTGTGAGGTTACATACGTCAGAAGTGATGGAAAGTTTGCGAGATGATATGAAACATACAACAAAGAAATCCTTTCAGCTCGTTTGGATTGAAAATCTTTCCAATGAAAAGCTAACAAAGGCAATATCAGATATTAGAGCACCATACTGGGACCTGAAATCGATTTCCAAGGGTTTATTGAGAGAATTAAATGAGATGACTGACAAATCATGTCCTTTATTCAATCTCATAGAACAATATCTGCCAGAAGTATATTTTAAGAAGAAATCTGGAAAGGAAATAGAATCATATGGCGCCAGAATTGATATGACCAAGCATATTCGTAAACTAGATCATAAATTGTTTACACCAATATGGGTGCCAGTGAGTATTTTACAACTACCACCTAAAGGAAAATTGGATATCAAGGAAGTTTTGAGCAGCGAATACTTCTTTTCATAAATTAATAAATTGAAATCCTTAACTTTGCTTGTATTTCTTACTCTTCCCTAATCATCTTCTCTAGCTTTCCAAAGATTCTATCCCTGTGTATAGCAAGTGGATCATCGTGGTCGGACTCAAAAAATGTGTTTCTCTTTATTTCGGAATCATTGAAATATACATCTTCTGATAAATACTGGCCATCATAATCGTAGTCATAATCATATTCTTCGTCTAAAAGTTCCAAATTTCCAGTATCAGCATTCTCGATTTCATTAGTGTCGCTGAAGGCACCAGCATCTTCGTCAGTAGGGTAGTCATTCTGGTAAAAATCTTCAGCATTTGAATCCTCGTCATCAGAGACGGGTGCTGGTTTGTTGGGATCATCATCATCTGATTGATAGAGTGTATCTTCAGCATCGTCAAAGAAGCGAATGTAACCTATCTGTGCTTGTGGATGATTCTCTGATGTCAAAGGAATATTTGATAGCAAATAGACATCATAAACGTACTCGGATATCTTTTCTTGAGGTGTAGAATCCACCACTGAAGTTTTATTCTTGTTTCTTCTTTTTCTTGTGCTGCCGCTATCTTCTTCCACGCTCAAATATGATGAAATCATATCAGATAACTCATTGGGTATTTCAACATCTTCTTGGGTTTGATTCTTTGGTATAACAAACTTCCTTTTCCTACTGTTAACTGATACTTCTTCTGAATCATTGTCTTTGTTTTCACCGCCAGCAACATTGAGGACAGAATCTATCACCGATTGTTCCTCGCCGGTTTTCAAATCATCTGTTCTGGATAAGGTGTAGAACGTCTGCTCTCGCTCGAATGGGGAACGAGTTCTTGGGGTTTGTACTGGAGAAGGTTGCTTGGAAGATACGGGAGTAGAAGGTTTTGACCGCTTGGGATCTCTACTTTGCAAAATCAATGCTTGAAGTGGATCTTGGTCCCGCTTACGCTTGATACGTAAGATCTTTGGTGGTACATTCATGGGGATGACTGTTTTGGTCAATTTCGCAGTGATTACAAAGTTGCTTTGCATATTTGATACAATACAATATAGGACAGCCAAAATAGCTGTAGATGCTAATTATTAATAGAGGTATAGATGTTGAAGGTGACTGTAGGCAATTGAGTCAATTCGGCAGTGACGTTTCCATCTATTCCAAAACTTTTCAAAATACCTCTGATTACCCCACATGGGAACCATAAGTGAACTCTGGCTTTGGTTATGGTATCATGCATGCCCTTTGAGCTGCTTAATCTCGAGATCATTTTGTAATTGCTGTCAACCAACACGAACGTTCCTCTGTGATTTGTTCGCAAGTTATCCATTTGCTTGTTGTATAGGCATTTCCAAACGTCACGACACACGAACTTCATGATGTCCAAAATGTCCACTATTTTAGAAGGAGGGGCCGTTGATGATGCAAACCGGGCGTTTTTGTATAGTAAAAGTTCTGCCAACTTCAATCCCAAGTTGAAGCCGTATGCTTCGATTCTCAAGCTGACATCATCGTCGGTCATGAGTGGCAGATCCAAGGCATTCACAGTACCTGGAAGATCATTCGGAATCTTGGAAAGTAACGTGGTATTGGTGGTGTATTCATCTTTGTCTGCCAATCCATCAAATGCATTGGAATCTGCTATTTTATGGGATACCCGAATGGCGGTGGGAACGAGTTCTTGAAGCAAGAATTGGAGCGCAGAAGCATTCACGTATGACTGAGTGTCTAATACCTGGTCTGATTCGACCGGCGTTGGGTCCGGCCCTGGAGCTGATCCGGTTGAAGCTGACATCAGAGAGTTCCACCCACTTCAATATTGGGTCGTGTATCTTGCCTACACAGAGTAAAGGTAAACTACTGATTTGGGACAGTCACGTGGATGTCTATCAAAATTTGAAACGTATCAAAATCATTATCACCAACGAGTATGTTATTGTTGCTGTGGGCCAACCGATTGAGAAAGACCACACCTTCTATCAGGAAATGAACCATTGTGTATTTCGAGCTGCATCCCCACATTTCATCTTACTGTTGCATTCGCAGATTGATGTGGGTGCTCTTTTGGTATGGTGGTATTAATTGGGCCATCCAGTTATTTTCACCATATGGTTGCTTAATAATTTTTGCTCAGTATAGCGATGTGCATACATTACGGGATTTAGTAAAGGATAAGGCTGGGTTTTAGTAATTCGGCCAATTATGACATATTTAAGGAACGAGACACACAACACTCAGTGCCAAACTGGGATGCACCAGCCCGGTCACGTGACTATATTTTGTGATTGGGGAGCGCGCGGGCTACGAGGGCGGGTAACCCCTGGGTGCGGGTGTTTCATGGTCGGTGCACGACGGGCTCGGGTAACACACGATTTTTCTCGCCATCCCATGGCGCCAACGCGCCTACCGCCAGCCTCCTCCTGCACAGAGTGCGCACATTTTTTGTCCAGGGGCACCCACGACAAAAAACGGGACAAACGACGTTTCCGGCATTTTTGCTTTTCTCCACGTGCAGAGGCCCACCATCAACCTTACTACCGCCACCGTCACCACCGGCATTAAACCATACAAAAGTCAACCCACCACACACCCAGGCCAAAGTGGCGCCATGTAGTAGGCAATGGCGCAGCCTAAACGTGTACATGAGCTCGTGGCCCCGGCCCGTTTCCGGTGGTTTTTCTTCTGGTCTTCCACTCCCTGTAGCCGCTGCTAGGTGCAAGCGAGGACGTTTGCCACCCTCCAACGCCCTCACTGTCGACATCTTGACACGTAACTGCAAAGTGCCAACGTCGAATTCTGAATACAAGTCACGAACAATCGACTGGGCTTAACTCGTTCACATCTACAAACACGCCAGATCCTCTCATAGTTGCCTGTGTGCCGTAGTCCAGTCTAACCCCGTACTTCCTGACTCGCACAACTGCCAGTACACGTCGTGACCGTTGGAACGGAGTGTTCAAAAAAAAAATATACATTTGAAAACACTACAACTACTCAAGGTCTTTATCTACCTTGTCCAAGGATACCACTAGCGTATAGACATATACTATCTGTCTCCTCCTTCCCAGACTCTTCCGTCGCCTGTCTGTTTCCCGACAAAGATTTCTAAAGTTTCACCCCGCTTACTGCCAGTGGTCCACCCACAGTCTTATACGTACTTTTTAAGTTACATTATCATCAGAGGCAGTCTTTCAAGCAATCTATAAGCATCAAACCGCAATACACCGCTCCAGGTCCTTAGTATCTTTTTTTTCGTCAGTTGGACCGCCCCATAGGTAGGTCCCCACATCAACACCAACGTTCTAGGGATTTCTTACTCGAACCCCTTCATTCACATTTCAAATCCATTGGTGTTTTCACCGCTAGCATAGATTCTCGTCACAACTGGAGACAATTCCCATTAATCCAACCCTATGCTTACCATGACTTCGGAAACCAACATAGGTCTGTTTCACAACTTGCCTCAAAATGGCTCACTCTTGTCTACTCAGTCAAATCTTCAACATCACCACATCCCCCTCTCTCATTCACATCCTCACAATCAACAGGGTGCTTCACAACCTCCCCTCTTAAGCTCCCTTATCACCTCGTTTCCAGCTTCTGCTTCATCTCCCAACACTTCAAGCGTATTAAAGTTGAGCAATATACCCTCTGATTTGACCAAAAGAGAGGCCACTATCTTGTTCGCTTTAGTAATTGATGAGATTATCAACATCGAGATTAACGATTTTGTCATCTATGCATACTTCAAGAACGTTAACACTTGTTTGACCGCTGCAAAATTACTAGATGGAAAGTACATCTTTGGTAATGATTATCCCCCTATCAAGGTGGAGTGTGACTCTTTGAGCTCTCCTCCTCATTCCAATGCATTCAACTCCGTGAGATTATCAAACTCAAACATTTCGCCACCTCATCTCAACCCTCCACTTCATCATCAAAATTCTGCTCAAACGATTAACACAATTCAAAATCAAAACCAGCAAAATCAAAATAGCCTGTCACAACAAGCTCCGTCTCAACCATCATCTTCACAACAACCACAAAGTGCATCTTCCGGAAGTAACCCAGCTTCATCAAATGCAGTGAATGCTGCGTTCGATAATTTCCAAAAAAGACAATCAATCGGCAATCAAAGGTCAAGATTCGTATTCAGCGACCCATTTTCGGGTCCTGGATCGGCTAACAACACCAATGTTCTTACTCCAACTGGTACTAACAAGCCAGGATCAGGGATTGATCTTTCTGATTTGACTGGAAAGTCAATTTTGTTGATGGAATCTCAGAATGATGCCAGAGAATATGATAGTCTTGTTAGAGATCCATGGGGTTCTAATCCTCCTTCTGCGGGTGGAAATAATCAAGCAATGCCTTTGAGTTCTGCTCCTCAAACTCCAAGTATAAACACTTCACATGCTCCTTTTGACTGGAGTACAGCTAATCATTCCAATTCGTCATCTACTTCTGCAGTTCCTGCAAATGGCTCAAACAATAATTTGACTTCAACAAACAACAGCAATACCAATGGCAACAATAGCACAGTCAATGGAACTCAACCAACCGATCGCAGAAGAGCTTCGTCCGCATTTTTTAACAACAATACTTCATTGCATTCATTATCTAATCAACCAACAACTGCATCTATCTTGTCTAACCAACAATCGCTGCAACTGCAACTGCAATCGCAATCGCAACTGCAACCTCCACTAGTTAGTCACCAATCATCTTCCACTGTACCTCAAGGTCCAACTGCTGCTGGTATACTAAGTGCTCAACTGCAACAACTGCTGCAACAACTGCAATCCCTGCAACAGCCTCTGCATTCTCAATCTCAACAACAACTGCAAACTCTGCAACAGCCTCAGCATTCACAATCTCTGCAACAATCTCTGCAATTACAAAATACTACTTCAGGATTATCCCAATTGAGTTTGCAATCTCAATCAGTTGGTCCTAAAGGACAAGCTAGCACTAAAAACCCAACGACTGGATCAACAGGACAAACGCCACAAGGCACTTCCAGCGTCGCGCAGTCCGGTCAGGGTGTTAAAAGCTCCACATCAAAGGATGTTCCAGATTTGTCCTTGCTTGCCAGAGTTCCTCCACCAGCAAATCCTGCTGATCAGAACCCACCTTGCAATACATTGTATGTTGGTAACTTGCCACCTGATGCAACTGAAGCTGAGCTTAGAGCATTGTTTTCTCCACAAAAGGGTTTCCGTCGTTTATCCTTCCGTACAAAAAACCAATCTCAATCAGGTGGTCCTAGTGGATCTAGCAACCACAATCATGGACCAATGTGTTTTGTGGAGTTTGAAGATGTTGCCCATGCTACTAGGGCATTAGCTGAATTGTATGGTAGAGCCTTACCAAGACCAAATGGTAGTAATGGAAAGGGAGGAATCCGTTTATCATTCTCTAAAAATCCATTGGGAGTTCGTGGTCCAGGCAATCCAAGAAGAACTTCAACCAATCAGTTGCCTTCTTCTAATTCCTCATCTTCGAATGTCCAAGGTAATATTTCCAACAGCAATGGCGTCGGAAATTATGGGTACCTGAGCTATCATCAAAAATGATAATGCCGTCGCATACACTCTGTCTACTTCTTCATTTTGAATGTTATTATTACTTATAATTTGTGAACATTGGTGGCGTAGCCCTTTCTGCAAATATGCTACTACTTATAGTACTGCTATTTGGTGCATTTGCTGTTACTAAACAATGCTCCCTACTGTTTTCTATTGCTATATATTATTATTCCAATTTGTCTTATGTATAATTTCTGTTATTTGTGAAATGATGTAGTTTTTTTTTGCAACAAGTGCAAAAAACATTAACCTTGAACAATAAAGTTTAAAATATGACTTCAAAAAACAAGCGAACTTCATCAACTATACATGGTTCACAACAGAGCACCCTACGTCCTACACAAGGTACCAATCAGGATGTCAGATCAAGAGCCAAGTATTCGAAAACTCAGTACCGATCGAAGGAAACAGAAAATGTACCCATGCTGCAAATGAAATTTGAACAAGTCACTGGAAACGGGCTGATAGATCCAGTTGGTATATTAAACAAATGTGTTGACACGTTACTGCCATCAACCAAAACTCGGGGAAATTACGTCTGCCTTAGTTCAATATATGAGCGGATTGATTATCAGATGTACATATCTAGTGTTAATTTTGAAAATCCTTTTCCCATTATAACCAATGATTTTATATCTTTAGAAGACGTAATGAACCAATTGAGCGAATGGAGTATCTAAGCATTTATTTTTTAATTAAGCTAATAAGATCCTTGGGGTTTGCATATACATGTGTTAACCACTCTGACTCTAGAAGGTCAGCTGTCGATAATCGATGCTTAAAATCTGGATTCAAAAGCTTTAGTATTGGCTCTCGGGAATCATAATGAATTTCTTTGAAGATCAACATGGACCTGTTATGTGAAAACGTGGACTTTTTATCATTCAATTGATTGATTATTTCTTTAATTCCACTTGATGATCTTGGATAGTTTTGCACGTAACGAGCATAAGCCACATTCCTTGCATCTTTGACATCTGCACTAGTCCAAGGGGTTTTCATTAAAATTATGTTCATATAAATCATTCCCAACGCCCAATAATCCAATGTCTTTAGGTACTTCATTTTGTTTTCACAGAAGTCATCCAAATCGAATGAGCCAGATTCTAATTGTGCCTCATATTTGAATAATTCGGGAGCTTTGAAACTATTTGTTCCACAATGAATATCGTGAGGTAGCTCCATGAAATGTTCTCGAGTTGGTTTAGCATCACTTATGTTTAAACTATAACCAAAATCAGTAATTTTTATGACACCAGAGGGATCTATCAAACAATTTTCTGGTTTGAGATCCCGATGGATGATATCTTTAGAATGCAAATATTCCACACCTTTCACAATTTGCTTATAAATACTATCTTTCAAACTGGTGGTTACTTCAATTTTATACCTTCTACAATTCGAAAGGAAATTCAAAAGATCACCTTGAGGGTAGAAGGGGAAAATTAAGGATAGCTCTTCTTCGAGTTCTGTAGACGCCACTGCTATTATGTCAATGATATTTCTATGGGTGCATGCTTTAATAATATTGTATTCTTTGAAAACAGCTTGTTTATATTGGTTGGTTGATTTTTTAGGGTGATTTTTGATAATTTTGATTGCAACGGCTACTGTCTGTGACTTGTCTGACCCTTTTACCACTACTCCATTTGCACCTTCGTAAATCGGTTTGCTTGTTCTGAGGTAAAGGACACCAGCGGAATCAGAAGGTTCAACCGTCGAAAAAGACCTGGATGTTGTATCTAAGACTGTCTTATCCGATTGTTGTACCTGGATAGCACTTTTGGGAATAGAAAGCTTTGACATGGTTCAAGGGTTGAGGACAAATTGAAGGGAAGGTAGAAGGAGGAATACGGGCGGTAAGCTAAACCTTGACCAATTGACCACGAAAATGGGATCTCTGCAACAGTTTTGTAACGAACAGATCGAAGGGGATATCAATCGTGAACAACAGCAATTGGTGGGTGGAGGTGGTAGGGAAGGTGTGTGTGTGATGCCTATCTGGGGCTTCAACGGACTTCTATTCCAAATGCTTCGGGGAAATAAGCTCTAGAAGAAACACATTCGATGAGGATGTAATTGCATTCGAAACTGGTCCACCTACTAGCTGATATTGTTCCTGTTTTCGTATTTCACTACCTTCAACAACGTCTTCTTTCACAACAACTTTGGGGAATTGGCCAACACTTTGCTACCATGCACGACGTATCCTGTTTCCCACACTGATATCGGGGATCATTTCTCGCATCGGGGTAAATTCCCCCGCGTCACTTTAGAAGTCCATCACCCACGTGAAGTCGCGGGCTTCTTTTGCTTTTGCTTCTGCTTCTTTTGCTTTAGCTGATTGCGGCAGCAAAACATGGGGCTTAACCCTTCGAGGCATGACGAGGCTGATAGCACACAAGCGGTGATGCAGGTACACTACGGTGGTTAATTGGGTCCCACCTCGACTCCAGATTCCTCAGTACAGCCACTATGATGAGCTGGCGCAGCGTATAGTTGGGTGCAGGATAGATAAATAGCTTGCGCCATGCCAAGAGCAGCTAATTATAGCGTAGACTTCAATTTTGGACATGACTTGTTGCACCCATTTGAAACGGCTGACATACCTGTAATGGTCTTTGTTATGAAATTTATACTTGCTGCTCACACACTATATAAGTAAGATCAAATCTCTGCAGATCAACCACTACTAAACATGTTAAGACGTCTCATTACTTTCATTCCAATCTTATTCCTCTTGGGCTCCACTCTCCTATTACTCTTCATCAATTTATGTGGTGCCAATAACTCATCCGTGTTGGGAGAGTTCTACTTCTCACAAACGGATACTTCTGGTATCCCAACTGCCAATAGGGCAATGACAAGATGGACTTTGTATGGAACCTGTGGTGTCCAGAATGGTAGAAACGTGGATTGTGATCTGACAACGGCTGCATTCCCTTACTCTCCACCAGATAACTTTGGAAGTGACCAAGACTTACCAAGAACCTTTGTGGTCAACAGAAATAATTTCTACTACAGTACTAGAATTGCATACTCCTTTTTCTTGATTGGGTTGGCTGGTACTGTGGTCTCAATATTATTTGTCTTGCTTTCATGTTGCTGCTCTGGTTTCATAAGTGGTATTCTCAGTGCAATCCTCGTATTTATTGCATTTGTTTTCACCGCCGTTGCAGCATCTTTGATCACTGCTTCACATGTCAAAGGTAGAGATGCATTCAATAGCAACGGCCATCAATCCAAAATTGGCGTCAAAATGTTTGGTCTTATGTGGGCTACAGTTGCAATGCAATTGATCTCTGTCTTCACCTTGATGTTCACTAGTTCTTATGCTAGGTTGACAAAGAAGCAAAGACATGAAGAGGTCTATCATTCTGATAAAGTGAGCTCTAACTTTTCTCACTGATATTTAAAGTTAATGAAAACGACTTTTAAACGATCCTATGTAAACTTATAGATCTTAAATACCTTCTTGTGATGTTTAATCATTTTTATGGATTGTATTTTATATTCAGTTAAAAACACTATAATCTACCACCAAATTGACAAGAGCTAGACTTACTTCTTAGCACCGTATCTAGTGACAGTTTTACCATCGGGAATAGTGAAGAAAATTGCACCCTTACCTTCTTGGTATGGTTGGTCAAGTCTGTAGTAACCCTTTCTTTCAAATTGAATCACATCACCTTGCTTCAAATCACGGATATTCAAATCAGCGATAGCTTTGGTATGGAATTCAGTCTCAGGAGTAATGAAATCCTCGAAGTTGTCATTCTCCTCCAACTTGTCCTTAGTGATCAAATGATCAAAATCGATCAATTCGATTTCGACTTTATCAGAAGTGTTGGCAACCCAAGTGATCTTCTTCGAAGTCTTTCTGAAATCACCCTCTAAGTGCAAGTTGGCTTCAACTTCCTTGACAACTTCACCTTCTTTAACGACCTTAGAAATGATAGCATTTCCCCAATCCATAAAAGTGATCTCTTCATTTTCGGTTAAACCTTCTGCATCAGCTTGGTCAATCAAGATTTCATCAGCGAATACAACTGGTTTCAATCCAACCTCAGGATTCTTTTTATGCTTAGGCTTTTGTTCCTTAACTGGTTCCTTTGGACCGTTCAACAACTTAACTTTGACAGCATCTTTAGCTTCAACGGCAACAAATCTTGGAGCGATTGGATCAATCACTTTCTTGTTCAAAGCCCAAATAACAGACCAGTCTAAGTTAATGATATTCTTTGAAGGACCTTGAGAAATAATGAAATTTCTTAAACCTTCAACAGACATACCTCTTCTTCTGACACCTCTCACGGTTGGGAAACGAGGGTCATCCCAATTAGAAACGTAGTTCTTGTCAACAAACCATTGCAATTTTCTCTTTGAAAGTAAGGTTCTTACGAAATTGACTCTTCCAAAATCCCAAATATCAACATGACGTAATTTCAAAGCATTCAAGATCCATTCGTATTGGGCATTACGATCTCTGTACTCGTTGGTTCTCAAAGCATGAGTAACACCTTCGATAGAATCCACAACTGGAACACAGAAATCATAAACTGGATAAATCTTCCATTGGGTGCCGGTTCTGTGATGTGGAGTTAAATTACATCTGTAAAGAACTGGATCTCTCAAAGTTTTGTTTAAAGCAGTGTAGTCAATCTTTGCTCTCAAACAATTCTTTAAACCTTCTTCGGTACCATTCTTCATTTCTTCGGTGAAAATCTTTAAGTTCTCCTCAACAGTTCTGTCTCTTCTGGCAGACTTGTCACCGACCATTCTTTCCTCTCTCATTTTCTCTAATGGAGTGTCATCACAGTATGCGTTACCATCCTTAATCATCTTAATAGCTAAATCATACATTTGATCGAAGTAATCAGATGAGTAGGTGATTTTGTCACCCTTGATACCCAATAAAGCCAAATCCTCGATAATAGAATCTTGGAATTCAACCTTTTCCTTGGTTGGGTTAGTGTCATCGAATCTGATAATCAACTTACCCTTGTAGGCATGAGCAAAGTACTCATTTAAAATGGCAGCCTTAGCGTGTCCAATGTGCAAGTATCCAGAAGGTTCTGGTGGGAAACGGGTGACGACCTTACCGACTTCAGCATTTGGCAAGTCTATTTCGAAGTTTGCCTTGTGAGCTTCCTTCTTACCTCCATTCTTGGCAGTCTTGATGGACTTTCTCAAATCATTGACACTTTTAGTCATGTGTTCAACAAGGCCCTCAAATCTCTTGTCCTCAGCTAAGAAATTGTACCATCTTGAAATGTTTGGGTAAACTGCGTTCTTGATGACAGATCCCATCAAAGCGTTAGCTCTCAAAACACCCCAGATAGCAACATCTGCCACTGAAGTGCTATATCCAACCATGAATGATCTGAAGTTCAAGTGAGCGTCCAACTTTTCCAAGTCAAGTGCTAATTCCTTGAAGTTCTTGACATACAACTTCTCCAATCCGAATTTGCTCCACTCTTCGGATTGAACTCTGCCGGCCAAAACTAGAGGATACTTTTCACCCAAGTAAAGGAGTGCCTCCAATTGGTTGGTGAAGACTTTACCTTCAGGTGTGACTAATTTGATGGATGCATTTGCATCAGCAGTGTCCACAGACTTTTCATCGACGAACTCGATAGGAATAGAAACATCAGCATCACTAGAGTTGACAAAACCAACCGCAATAAGAGTTGGGTATGCCAAAAACTGTGCTTTAGAAGCAATAGTCAAAGTAAAAGACATTGTTAGCTTTGATTTTCAGATTTTTCAATTCAAATAATGTCAACCTCCCACGTGATACGATTAACATATTCCTTATTTCCTCTTGAGCGCCTTGTTACAACACCATGCAATGACTACCAATGCATCGCGGAGACTGGTTTCACCGCCTGTCAACGATACATACAGACCGACAGCTAAACGTTCCCCTTCAATTTTGGTGACTGACTCCCGTTCACACACCATAAAGGGAACACGAGCGCCTTTTGCGGGACACAACTTCAAAAAGCAACAGCAGCAACAAATACAGTTACAACAACAATTGCAACAACTGCAACTGCAGAGTCAACAACAAAACCTGCTGCAACAACTGCAACATTCCTCCAATCCTCAATTTCAGCAACAACAACATCAAAGCGCTTTACAAAAGCGCTTTGCATTCCGAAACAAGTTCACCGATATATCTGTTGATAAGCTATTAAGTAATTCAAGTGATATTCCTTCTGGTCAAAGCAGATTGCCGCTGCTTATTGCAAGCACTAGCAGCTCTTCGTACTCGAATAATCGTAATCATGGTTTTGATCAACCTAATAAGAATCTGTCCTCAAGACATCCCGATGGTATAAAAAAGAATATCAGAAGTATACCAAAACTTTCGCAATCCCTACCATCAAGAACTTCCAAGACTTCTCAAAAGCTTGTGTTAATCCCAGAACAGCAAAAGTACAATTCACCACCACCACTGAATGTCACAGTGACTTCAACATCCAACCCTGGTATTGATTTACAAGCCCAAATCCAAAGATCTCGAGCTGAACTAATGCCAAAAGAGGCTAGAGCTCATGAATTTAGTAGAATGACGGCATATTTCATATGTGAGGAATTCAATCTTAAAGCTGTAAGTAAGTTTTTGAGAGAGCATCATGAAGTCAAACCGCGAACATATGATGAAGCACTATACGTACCTTATGCATTACCTTTACTACCTGGAACTGATGGCTTTCGAGTGAAGTCAAATAATTCTGCAAAACTGCTTCCGAGCAAAAGGTACATGGAAAAGTTGATCAATAGATCGGAGCAACTTGATCATTTATACGAATATTACTCCGGGGTAGAGACACCTGAAGACGCCAATAACTATTCTATGGATCCAGAATTGGAAAATTTTGATAATAATTCACCTTTTGATCCTTCAGAGCCACAATTTTTCGCACCCCCATTAGAAGCAACTGGTATCAGTGATGAGAGTAGTGTTGAAGGTAACGATTCGCTCACAAAACTCAAGCAAAAATCTAGTAAGGAGCCAACACCAGAAAGTACAGCTGACGTATCGAAGCACCATGCGGAAATGTTCGTTTTAGCTTATGGTATTGTGGTTTTCTGGAATTTCTCTGAGATTCATGAGAAGAACATTTTAGCGGATTTATCTTTTGCATCAGGGGTTCCAGAACCTTTACTAATTAATCCTATTGATGAGCAGGATATTGAAACTGAGGAATTCCATTTCGAATATGATAGTCAAATCCATCGACCAAGAATTTATAATGACATGGTCACCTTAAGATCTGGTGACCATCTTATTAAGTTAACAATGTCACATGCAATCGCCCAACTGACAAAGTTATGTTTATTTGAGAGTAGAATGGTGAACGTATTGCAACTGATTTCTAAGTTGCCCAAAAAATTGGCTTTGACTGGAAGATTAGGTCTAAAAAGAACTCAATTATTGAAGAAGTCAGGAAAGTTATTTAAGTTGAGGGTTGATGTGAATTTATCAAGCTCAATTCTAGATACACCGGACTTTTTTTGGTCTTTCGAACCTGCATTACATCCTTTGTACAATGCCATAAGGGAATATTTAGAAATAGATCAAAGGGTTCAAGTTTTGAACGATAGGTGCAAAGTATTTTTGGAGTTCCTGGACATCGTTAGCGACAGTATGAATGAAAAAAATACCAACAGGATAACTTGGATGATTATAGTCATCATTTTCTTGAGTTTATTTGTTAGTTTATTTGAGTTCTTCCTTGAATTGGTATAGTTTTGGGGTTACCGATTCCAATTCCGAGTCTATTTATGCACACTAAATACTGCGAAGTAAATTTCTCATAGCAAATAGTTTATAAACGCGAATGAATAGTATCCACAACTCATGACCTTACCTTCAAAGTATGCGCCAGAAGGATTATCTAAAGCAGATCAAGCAAGAAGTATCACACTGGGTGGTATGAGAGTGAAAAGACCCGTCGAATTCACATTTAAGAATATTGAAAGCAAGATAGAACATGCTGTTGGGTTAGACAATGACATAGAAATGATCTCAATTGAAGATCCCGAAGAGATTGAAGCAGTGCAAGATTTCATCGATTACTCTAGAAATCACCCTCAAAATTACTCACAAAGTTTCATGGATATTGATGATCAAACTTATTCGATTGACAATGAGTTCTTGGAAGCTAATCGTTCTTTTTTGATAGTTGATACAAACTTTCTACTTTCACACCTTACCATACTTGAAGAATTAAGGACAATCGCTAATAGTTTCCAGATCACAATGATAATACCTATAGCAGTAATGAAAGAATTGGATGGGCTCAAGAATTCTAAGAAGGAAGCAAATGAATCAAATGAACGCTTGTCTGGTTACTCTATTGGTCATTTGGCTAGATGGGCTAATGATTGGATATACAGTCATTTAGCTGAAAGGGATAATTCTATAAAAGGTCAAAAGCTACATCAAAGATTGAACAAGTTTTCGTCACAAGACGAAGCGATCCTTGATTGCTGTTTATATTATAGTTCACATTTCCCTAAAAATTTAATAGTGCTATTATCTAACGACAAGAATTTATGTCTCAAGGCATTGACCAATGATATTTTGACAGTCAGCTTTAGGAAAGATATGACAAGTGAGTTAATAGCTAAGGTGATTAAAGAGGAGAATATCACTAGATTTGGTGTAATTGATTCTACTAATAATGGCGATTCTATGAATAGCATTCTGAAAGTAATTCCGACACCATCTTTGAAAGAAACAATAACAATCATTTATTCTGAAGTTCAAAGTTTAATGTTGTCAGTAGTCCATACTTGTATGAAATCTTCGTATGGTGAAGATTTAGAGCTATTGAGAAACTACCATAAAAATTCTATCATCAACCTAATCGACTGCTCGCAAATTCTCATTAGGTTTTGGATGACAGTATTTCAACCATACTTGGGAAAACTTAAACCATTCTCTGAAAACGGTACCAAAAAAACACCAATTCATGTTGAAATCCCTACTAACAGCACTCAATTGAGCGGGTTTGTTGATTTCTGGGCTGAAATTCTAAGCATATTATACTCAAAAGAGATGAGTCAATCACAAAATGAAGCTTTAAGCGAATTAATTAGGCGTTGGTACGAAATGCTAAACTCAGTTCACGATGACTCATGATTATTTCCTTTTCTCCCGTTCAAATTACCAAATTTGGGTCTTTTTCGTACAGGTCCCTGATTTTTAGATGTATCTTGAACAGTTTTTATTGTATCATTAACGTCTTTTGTGGAGTTAGAAGTGTCTGCCATCAATGAATGCAAAGTATTTTTATTGATATCCTCGTTATCCTCATGACATCTTTTAGTATCCATTTTCACTGTAGAAGTATAGAATGGGTGATCTATATAATTTTTGTATTTCTTTTTATCCGTTTGATTCTTAAAGTTTGAAAACAACCATGTATCATGATCCATGACTGAAGTTCGTAATATTTCGTCGAATGATTTGGCTCTATATTCGAATTTTGAACCCCAGTCTTTACTGTCAAATGATTCTAAATATGGAGCCAAAGTTTTGTTATTTTTCTTGTAATCTGATAGAAGTTGGTTCCCATGACTTAGCTTGAAATTCTCTGATAAGAACCTGATGTAATCATCTTTTATCTTCACAATCCTTTCAAGTTCATTAATTTTATTTAACAACATATTGTGATTGTAGATTTGTTGTTTGTTAAATTCAGTAAAAAACTGAATTCCATCTTGTACTTGAAGTTTTTCCAACCTGAACCTCCATTCTAATTCGTCCTTAATTGTCACCTCAACCACATCTTCTATCTCAACCAAAGACAAATTTCCACTGGTTACTGATTTTCTAATTGATTCCACTAGATTCCTGGTATGGTAAGGATCCAAATCTTCTATGCCCATTTTTTTAGCTTTAGAGATTACATTCCCCTTCGAAGCTTGTTCCATCCAGACATGTCCGAAGTTTGTTAACATTAGGGTGTAATCACATTCGCCATGCCTAAATCCTATGATTGCTTCTGCAGGTACATTCGATGTCAATTTGATTGGTCTCCACTCTGCTGGAAGTTCAATCATAACAAATATTATGTAATTTTGTAATTTATTGACTCTTCACTGCGGATTAAAAGATGCAAAGATAACCATGCCTGATGTGATTGAATGTGAAAGACTTGACGAAATGGTTCAACGAATTTTAACTCTTTCTCGTAAGAATGAAGGTCAAAGGGTGATTGTTTCTTTAGCAGGTCTGCCAGGATCTGGAAAAACAACTTTGTCAACAAATCTTGTCGAAATCTTAAACCACTATGTAAAATCATCTGTGGTTCTGCAAGATGGATTTCATTTTCCCAGGTCTGAACTACGTCGAATGCCTAATCCAGAAACTCTTTTGCTAAGAAGAGGTGCTCCGTTCACATTTGATTCCTTAGGATTTTTAAATTTAGTCAAGAGACTCCGTTTAGAATGGGAACTGGTGATTGAAGTACCAACTTTCGATCATAGCTTGAAAGACCCTGTACCTGATGGTTTGCTCATTGGGCCTGATGTTAAAATAATATTACTCGAGGGGAATTACGTTGCATTAAAAGACCCGATTTGGGCAGATATAGGGAACTATGTTGACGAAAGTTGGTATTGTGATGCACCTTTAGAGTTAATTTTCCTGAGGTTAGTAAAGAGACATTTGTCGTCCGGGGTTGCATCCAATTTGAAAGAAGCCAGGGAAAGAGCTGGAGGAAGCGATATGAAGAATGCAATATACGTCCTGAATAATTGCAAAGATTTTGATTTGATTGTTAAAACTTCTTGAGCTCAGATGAGAATGTTGCTCATTCAACATCTAGAAATATCATAATTTGTTCTATATTATACATGTATTTCAATTTACTAAAAAAACTAGGAAACAGTAAGCGCTATCTAGCTGCTACGTTGTATCTCATTTTAATACCCATCGCAGATAATTCTGAATCCAAATATTTTAATACGAAAGGTATTGCCACAGTAGTTGTATCATCACCACCGATGAACTTTTTACCTTGTCCATCTTCCCAAATTTCAGAATCATCAACTTGGCCAAACTGTTGAACATATGTGTCAAGTTTGTGAGAACAATTACGACATCTTACCGATGCCATGGTACCTATTCTTGGAACTGAGGTTTGAGTTGTCAAGATAGAACCACAAGATCTGCAAATTGGGGTTTGTGTGTAATCTGAACAGTTTAATAATCTATCTTGCAACAAGAAAGCAGTACCATGTCCTATCAATGCATCTCTTTCCATTTCACCGACACGAATACCACCAGATCTCTTTCTTCCTTTAACTGGTTGCATCGTCAACGAATTCACTGGACCAGTTGATCTCACTTGGAATTTATCATTGACCATGTGTCTCAAACGTTGATAATACACACAACCAATATAAATATCAGCTCTTAATTCTTCACCTGTGGCACCCGAGTACATTGGTTCATTACCATGATAGTTATAACCAGCCAGTCTCAATTGTTCACCAAAGAAATCTGCTGGGGTATCCTCTTCATTGAATTTCCAAGGGGTGGAATCTTGAGAGATACCATGCAAAGCACCTGCTTTACCTGCTAAGGACTCGACAAACATACCAATTGTCATTCTTGAAGGGAAAGCATGAGGGTTAATAATGACATCCGGTTGAATACCCGTTTCTGAAAATGGCATGTCTACTGTAGGCCATTTACGAGAACAAACACCTTTTTGACCATGTCTAGATGAAAACTTATCACCGATAATTGGTTGTCTAGTAATTCTGAACTTGATTGTCAATAATTGACATTCTTGATCAGTACTATCATCACCCAATAACTTCACCTCTTCAATGAAAGCTGGCTCGGATGAATGATAAGTTTTCACCTTCGTTCTACCTAAAGTCTCATCATAATATGCAACAATTGGATCACCTTCTTCAACCAATACTCCGATCAATGGCAAACCGTCAGCATCTAATTTTTCCTTCCATGATTCTGGCCATTCATCATCACCAAAACCGAAATGCTGATTGATTGGATCACCTCTTCTTCTAGATTGAGATAAATCCACCTTTTCCACTTTATAAACGGTACCATAGCCAAACCCTCTCTCGTCAGCAGATTTATTAATGATCATTGCATCATCCATATCGTAACCGGTATATGAAATGACGGCAACAACAGCATTCATACCATTAGGAAAATTGTCAAAACCGTAATCATCATACAATTTTGCTTTGACAATAGGGGTCTGTCCTGTTTGAAGTCTGTATAATTTGTTATCAGACCGGTGAACTAATGCAACACCAGGAGTACCCATGGTTTGTTTACCCATCTGACATTGGTACATATTTCTTGGAGACTGATTGAAATCAGAAAATGGTGTCAAGTTTGCTAAAATTGACAAAATATTTGTTGGAGAAAATTCAACGTGAGTATGAATTTCATTCTCGATTTCAGCTGGAGTGACCGCAATGTTCATGTAAACTTGTTCAAATGGACCAAGAATGTCTTCTTTATTCAAAGGTAAGTACTTCACGGGTCTCATCATTCTTGCACAGCCACCAAATAAGAATAAACCTGGATATTGACCCTTGGCTGAAGGAGGAATGTAACCCACCTCCAAATCAACAGGAAGTTCAGGGGATCCTTCAACTTTCAAGAATCTTAGAGTATCTGCGATGATTTTACCCTGCTCATGTGTAGTCCAACCAACTATTTTACCATCTAATTGAACACAGCATAAGTTAGGACCAGCTGCAAAGGTAGATGGAGGTAACATACCAAGATTGGCTAATACACTAGGAACCTTGGTTACATCCGATTGCTCAGTAGAAATTCTACATTTATGAGCTAAGTGATTCAACAAACCACAAGGTGATCCATCGGGGGTGTGGACAGGACACAAAAATCCCCAGGATTCAGGTAACAACTTTCTAACAGTTGTCGTCTTCAATTCAGCGAAGAACGAACCTCTATGAACCATTCTGAAATGACTTATAAATCTGTGGAAATTAATTTTCTCTGCCACCACAGTATATCCGGAAACTTGTTGCAAGTCCAATCCGGATTGAGATACCAAATTACCAGTTGATAAGAAGTATTGCAACTTCTGTCCAATGTTTTCGTTGATACGTAAAAACACCCTTGAAATATACTTTCTGTCATTAAAATTAACAGCGATACCACGGTTCAAATCTGATTGAACTTGGAGTTTGAAATTTTGTAAGTATTCATCAATCTTTTCTTTAATAATCATACCGTACAAAAATCCACCTAACAAGATTTCTTGGTTTTGAACGGAATCTGGATTATCAGGACAACATTGGCCTTCAACTAATGAGTACAACTTTCTAATCATGAAAGTCAACATGCGAAATTTATCCAAATTAGAGTTTAAATGAACCAAAACAATTCTATCCAAAACAAGTTTACCAACTTCGATGTCCGATAAATTGTTCTCTACGCCAAAAACGACCCTGAACTTGTCTCCCAAATAAGCAAGAGTCTCTTGTTTGGAGTATAAATTATAAGACTTGAAATTTCTCAATAACAATTCCAATCTATCGGTCAAGAAAGAATTCTTAGTATCTGCACCAATAATATGGTCAAAGATCTCACGATCATTAGTCTCAATCAATGCTTTCAAGATCATAACAACGGGGACCAAGTATTCATTCTTTCTCCATGAGAATCTGAATGTCACATTTCCGTCATTCAAGTAATGCAAAACATTGGTCTGAGATGATTGGTCTGGTCTCACACATCTAATTTGAACACCGAATTTAGAATAAGCTCTGCCTCTATTAACGAAAGAAGATCTTATGATTGCCATTGGAAAATTTCTTCTTTGAACAATCAACATTCTAATAATTTTTTCAATACCATTCACAATAAAGTATCCTCCCAATTCATCAGACTCCTCTTTCTTGTTCACCAATTCCTCTGGGGATAACTTCTCCAAATGACATCTGTTTGTTTTCAACATAACAGGTAATTGACCTGCGTCTCTAATTTCACTTATTTCCTCGCCATCGTTCACATTCCAAGTAACCTTCAATAATAATTTGGATCTGTAAGTAGACATCCTCTCTCTACATTCAGAGGGCATCGTTCTTCTATTGACGCTCAACTTATCATTGGCAGGGACCATGGGTTTTGTAACTTCAACAGACTCAACTCTGATATTGAGCTTATTTCCAGTACGAGAGTCATTTTTCGTATCAAAAATAGTTTTGCTTCCAATGTCTTTAACAGCAAGATTCAAGATACCTCCATTGGGACCTTCGGTCAAGGCGTTGAAAGATCCAATATGAGGTAAGACTGCATCACTCAACAATGGATATGCAGACTTGTCTTTTGGTGGGTTCTGGAACCGTTTTTCCCTTTCTAGGGTATTGTATTGTTGCACTCCCATTGAAGTCGACAAGAGTAATTTGAGAAGAGATGAGAAGTTTTGAAGATTTTTGTCCTCATAAAATTTTGAGATCACGTGAGAGATGAGATGAAGTAATCGTTTGTCATACGCAATTACGGGGAATTCACACACTTGAACTGTAGAAGTAAATTTGATCAAAGATATTTCGTTAATGATACTTTTGATTCATTGATTTTTTTTTTACTTTTAAAAATAGCTGTTTTATGTCTAGGAATGCAAATCCTCAAAGAAAATAGACCAAAATATTGCACTAGTAGCAAGAATATAAAGTACTCGGATTATTGGATCGAATTTACAGTCTTCTTTACTTATCGTTACTTGTAAACTAACTTCCCTCTGATTGTACAATCTTCAGCAAGAAAGTAGAGTGAATGTTTTCGAGAGACATCTTGTCAAAATTTAAAATTTTTCGAGTGTTAATGCGAAATCAATTCATTTGACCAATTAATTAACTCAGGATATAATTCCATCTGATTCACTAAAATCAATCAGATACTGAATAATATCCATAGAATATAATTTATAGATTGCTGAAAGTAACTAGCATAATACGGTGAATTGGTAGATATTTAATAATCCTGGGTGAAGATGCAACTTGATTAGACACACCATTACCTTGAATCTGAGTCTGAGTCTGATTCTTCTTGATTGAGAAATTGCATGGAATTGCTATACATATACCTTGATCTATCAGTATAAATGTATTGAATGGGTGCCTTAAATATAAGATCAATGTGGAATTGTAGCTTAAGTACAAGTTTACATAATGGTCCAGACACGCCAGGAACTCTTGAATATTCAAGGAAATAATGATATAACTTTCATGTTGAGTCATGGCAAAATCACGATTTGAATACGTTAAACAGTTTGAAAGAGAAAATTATCTTTTGCCTGATACCTATATTATTATACGAGTTGATGGTAAAGGCTTTCACAAATTCAGTCAATTCTACCGATTTGAGAAACCAAATGACGAGATAGCATTAAATGTCATGAATCTAGCTGCTATTCAGATCGTGAAAAACTATTCCGATGTGATGATGGCATACGGCGATTCCGATGAATATTCGTTTCTTTTAAGAAAGCAATGTGATATGTATGAAAGACGTGAAATGAAACTTATAACTACATTTGCATCTGCGATGACCTCCTTTTATACTCATTTTTGGAAGCAAGAATTTCCCGAAAAACCTTTAGAATTGACAAAAATGCCAATGTTTGATGCTCGTGCTGTTGTGTATCCTAATTTCGAAACAATAAGGGATTATTTTAGCTGGAGGCAAGTTGATTGTCACATCAACAACTTATACAATACTTGTTTCTGGAATTTGGTAATAAAAGGGGAAATGACTCCAAAAGATGCAGAGAACAGACTAGCAGGTACCCTAGCAGCAGAGAAGAATGAGATTCTATTCAAAGAATTTGGGATAAACTATAATAAGGAAAATGAGATGTTTAAAAAAGGAACTATTATAGTCCGTGAATATGAGAAATACGAACCTCAAGAGAAAGATATTTCATCAAGACAAAAGCAAAGACAAGAGAAGCAAAGGAAAAAGGCCCTCGTGAACTTTTATCATACAGATATAATCAATAATGAACTGTTTTGGGAATCTCGGCCATGGCTTGCTGATTGAAAAATCCGAATAGCTACAGTGTGTTTGTATAGTATGAAGGTTGCGTGTGATTAAGTCCTCGACAAGAAACATAGATAGAATAAAGAATTATAATGCAAGAATTAAAGGGGTCGATGTTTTGACAGGCCGAAAACACCGAAAATATCGACTGTAAATAAATAAGCTTGGGCCATCTAAGTGTGAATCGAGTCACTAAAAGAGTGGAATGTAGAGGCAGGAGAACACGATGTTGCAAATGACAACCCAAAAACATCATTTGTTGATTCAAAATGTTTAGCAGGACTAGTTGGTTCACTCGACACAGAATCGTTAATCGAGATCAGATTGTTGTTACCACCCGAGAAGCAGTAGTTTGCCAATAGATCAGTATACGAAAGAGAATTAAAATCTAAAGTACCTTTAGACTTAATGTAGCCGTCATTCTGTATTAATTGATTTTGTTGATTTTGTTGTTGTTGTTGCTGCTGTTTAGACTTATATGATTTAGAATACTTTTGTGTTGGTCTTGACACAACATCTGAGGTAGAAAAGGATTGTTTCATCAATGGAGGTCTTATGTGAGAATAATTGGATTCCTTCGCGAAACTTCTAATACCATTTGCAATAAATCCTTTAGAATTATTCTTTTGGTTGTCAAAAGTTTCAAATTTATCAATACTTCTGCTGGATTCTTTTACTGGTCTTATTTCAACAAAAGGATCATCAGGTTGCGTTACACAGTCATCATAAGAATGAATGTCAGATGAAGAATTTTGGAACTTGATCAACTTGGTCACCAATTCATCGAACTGAGGGAATGAATCATCAGCTTCTTGTTCAACAGTTTTCAGAGGTTTAGAATAGTTATACGTTCTGATGCTATCATTCAGCTTGAGCACGATAACATAGTTTCTTCCGTTATTATTGTCCCAGAAGATCTGATTTCCAACTGAATATTTAATACACATTTGTATGTTGATCGAAGAACTATATCTGCTCGAACTAGATTGATTATTATGTTTCACGAGCTCAGACAATGGGATTTTGAATTGAAATTGATCAATATTTCCTGAAAGTGATTTCACAAATGATATTATTTTGTGGGAA
Source organism: Suhomyces emberorum (assembly GCA_003707835.3). Taxonomy (NCBI): domain Eukaryota; kingdom Fungi; phylum Ascomycota; class Pichiomycetes; order Serinales; family Debaryomycetaceae; genus Suhomyces; species Suhomyces emberorum. The sequence goes on from PPLQ03000009.1 coordinate 107,829, forward strand.
AAATTTAAATTGGTCTCCCAGTTATTCAAAGATAATTTAATCATTAAATTCTTTTCAAATGCAATATTTTGAACATTTATAAATCCAAAGAGGTAGGTCGACAGATTTTCATCAATAAGCTTGATTGAGGTAACTATAACCGGAGATGACTGACGATGATTAGAAACGTTGCAGGAATCAATTCTGTATTTCCTGATTTTCTTCGCGTTTTTGGAACTGTTCAGGTTGTTAGAACTAGATGCAGAATACCAATAATTCAACTCATCATCTGATGAAGTATCAGATGTCAAGTCACTATCAAATATATTAGAATTTGATGATAGAGTATTATTATTATTAGATTTGAATTCACCATTCCAATTCCATTGAAAATAGTCACTTTTATGTGGACTCTTTTTTCTTCTTAATTTGATTGATGATTTCTTATTTGAAAAGTCAAAGTCATCATCATCATCTTCATCATCACTGAAACCATCAGGAGCAGGTGGTGAATGAAGAGGAGTAGTTTGTGCAGAAGATACAGCACTTGGACTATCCAATCCATCAAACATTTTGATATTTGCTAACCTATTTGCAAAACGTACTGACTTACTCGATGGTAAATATGAAGTAGACATCGACTTTGGTAGCATAGAAGATATCTTAAGCGAACTTTTCACCAATTCACCAGATTTTTTGCGCAAAAGTGGTGGTGGTACAGAAATAAACTCTGGTTCAGATTGATGTGACTCCTGAAAATAGTTTGGAAGGGAAGGTGAGGAAGCTAACGAATTAATCTTTATTGTTGAAACCGAGCTCGAGCTGGTTGCCAATGAATCGGATGATGATATAGAAAATTGTGCTAATAACGAAGAGTTGTACATCTTCTTTCCTACCGCGTTGTTAAGACCAGCTTTTTGTGCTTGTAATTTCTGCGGAACCGACGAAGTGATCGAAGTTAAGTCGAGATTGCTCTCAGTAAGAGGAACATGTTCCTGAGTTATGGTGGTCATTTTGAAAATTAATAGATAACCTAAAAGTAACTAAGTGACCAGACTGAATTGGTATGGATTCCAAAAGGTTCACGAGAAAAGATGAAATAATGCGATGACTATGCAGAAGCTTTCGCCGTTCTTATCCCCAAAATTTGTCCAGTACCAGACTAGAATAACCTATTCCTCCTCCCAATTCTGAAGTTTTTGATGCTAGCAAATGAGCAAGGAACGGGAGGCGGGTATTTAAATGAGTTGAAAGATGAGAAGAAAAAAATACAATAGGGGGGGAATGACAATATTTTTTGTAAGGGCAGGTGCAGGGGTTAGTGGCCCGCCAATTAATTAATCCCAAGGTGATGTGGTGCGGTGTTTGGTGGCTCGGAGAAGTGGTATGACGAATAGAGATGATGTGGCTGGGACAAAAGTACCTTGAAGCTCGAGAAGTAATGTTGAAACTTTGTATCAGGTTTAATCTATCTTTAAATGAAAACAGTCGTGTTGTAGTTTGAGGGCAATCAAAGGAATTGATATGAGCCGCGCGATGGAAACTTCACCAAGGGATACCTTAAAAAAGGGCCCGTGAATCGGAGTCAGTTTCGAGCCCAGTGTAGGTACTGATACTAGTAATCAAACTTCCGTAAACTCCGCCATCCAGAAAATGTTTTTGTTTTAAAAGAGCCTACTTGACAGCGTTCATTACGATGGAGGATCACTCGTGGGGCAAATTCTACAGAAAGGACTCGAAGAGGTATCTAATCATAAAAAATTGTCAAATCCGTCCGAAGCACGCGTTGACCTAACTATTGCTAAGGATAACTAATAACCATATCCTATTTCATACTCCGAAGACTGCATATTATAAACAATTCTTTCATCATAAATACAACAATCATAGGGATATTACACAAAATTGAATATCTTTGATAGTGATGTTGGGCAACCTTAAGTTTCTCTATTAGTATATTGCAAAATGTTTTGCCAACAGTGACGTACCTGAATATCATACACCTATACATTTCACACAACTAGAAAACGATTTGTTGAAATGGTACTACGAAGATTTACCTTTGTAATTGACTGCGTAAAAATATGTTTGTGATAAGCCGTGGAAGGTTTCACAAAATTGAAAATTGGGCCCAGGTATGTCTAACACATCTGTTGAAGAGAAAAATGTTCGTAAAAACTGAAAACGTAACCAAGAATATACAAGGTACTGAAGTTTACTTACTTTCTTTGCAAGCTCTTGAATACATGGCTCTCTGCTTTAACCATTTGTGGAGAGTGAGATAGATCTTGCCATGTTTGCTATGCCCCTGGGAGAACAGACTTCCTGCATCTAATCAAACCCCTCTTGGTTGGTATCCTGTCTCCTTATGGTGTAGGTGCTGGTTATTTTGAACAATAGTAAACGATGGAGGCTTGGTTCAGGGCGGATTTGTAGTACTTAAAATGCATCTTTAGATGCTAACACACTTTCTAACTCCTCCAAGCATTTTCCTGGCCCAACATTTTGTGTTTCCACTTCGCAGTGTCTTCCACGGAAATATTCTCGGCCCTGCTTCAGCCACTACACTCCTGTACTGATAGTTAAATTACTCGGATCTATTTGGGTTGCTCGAGATCGTATGAATGAAGGCACTATACCTCGCTGATTAATCCTCGAGGTTCCGATCTCAATGTTCAACAAGTCCTATGTGGTCCCTTCCCCACATGCCTTTATTGCCCCGCCCCATGGGCAGGAACCCATGCGTTGGTTTGTAGAATTATGGTGAACTCTTTTTTCCGCCACAAAGTTGCAAGAAAGATTCCACGCGTGGTAAACTACTTATATGTGCCCCACAACAGCCCCGCATGTCACTTTTCAACATACAGGAATTGACGCGTGAAAGAAATTTCAGTCAACCATTTACATGCACCACTATCAAGGAAATTACGAGGAGCGAGGAGCGCATGAATTCTTATTATATAATCTATACAAGATGGTAATTACTCACACAATAGTAGTTAATTCTTGCCCGAGTCTTCTTTCAAAGTTACGATTCTATTCAATATCAAATCATTATCAGTGGAATCAGTATCCACACAAAAGTAACCACATCTTAATGCTTGAAATCTGATTGTTTCAGCTCCTGACTTCTCTTTGATGTTGAATTTACTAGCTGGAATTTCAATGTTTAAAGGCGACTTGACCTTTATTTCGTTGAATGAATTCTCAATAAGTGCTCCTTCAATGATTTCCTCTGAGTTTTGACTGATGTCCTTCAAATAACCCTCTGGGTGAGCAGCAGGATTTTCACTATTGAACAATTGATTATAAACTCTAACTTCTTTAATCTTGATCGAATCTGACTTTGGTACCCATTGAATGAAAGTCTTGGGCTTTTTAACTTGAGTATTATCATAGTTCACGTGTATTCTAATGAGCTTGCCTGTGCTATCTTTTTCAATCGACTTGAAACTAACATTGTATGGCACTCTCATTAATCCAACTGGTTGACCAGGCGCTAATCTGAAGTATTCATCAGAAGTTTCTTCGCGGAAATCAGAACGGTCAATGTAAAAATGTTTTTCAAATTTGATGGTACGAGAACCAAAAGCTTCACCACCTTTGCCTGGTTTGTATGGAATTTCAATTTCTTCCACATAATTATCAGGGACATTGTCAACCAATACCTCAATAGGATCCAAAACCATCATTAATCTTGGTGTAGTTTGGTCCAAGTAATTTCTTACAGAACTTTCAAATCTAACGACCTGGATATTGGTAGTTGAAGTCGTAACACCCAAAGTATTAATGAATGATAAAATTGCGCCTGGTGGAACACCACGGCGCTTAATAGCCTCTAAAGTATACAAACGAGGATCATTCCAACCACGAACATAATTTTCATTAACCAACTTGGCAATTTTCCTTTTTGACAATACCGTACCAGTGATGTTTAATCTTCCATATTCACGCTGAGCTGGTCTGTAAACATGTAAAACATCACACAACCATTCGTAAGATTCACGAGATAATCTGAACTCAGTAGTGCATAATGAGTGACTGATGTTTTCAAAAGAATCTACCAAACAATGAGTAAAATCATAGGTTGGGTAAATTTTCCACTTATCACCGGATCTATGATGCGGAGCATTCAAAACTCTATATGCAACCAAATCCCACATTTGAGGTGAGGGGGAATCTAAATCTTGCTTCATTCTCAAGGTAGCTTCTCCAACTGCATAATCTCCGTTCTTCATCATGCGAAATTTCTTCAAGTTTTCTTCAACAGAGACCAGTCTTTCGGGGCACGCTTTTCTTTCTCCACCCAATGTACCATCAGGTTTTAAACCTCTATTGATTTTCACTTGTTCAGGAGTACAGTGACAGACATATGCTTTGTCTATTGAGACCAACTTCTCCGCTAAATCGTACAATTCATCAAAGTAATCGGATGAGTAAGTCACCTTCCAAGGCTCAAATCCTAACCAGTCTACCATGTTCTTGATCGAGTTAAAATACACCTCTTCTTCTGCTTCTGGATTGGTATCATCAAAACGTAAATAGCAATTTCCTCCATGGTATTTAGCGTAACCAAAATTAACCATGATTGCCTTTGAATGACCAATATGTAAAAAACCATTGGGTTCTGGGGGAAAACGAGTGAAAACCTTTCCTTTAGTGAATTCTAAATGTTCTTTAATTAGTTCAGGATACATTTGTGGTTGGTCACCAGGCAAATGTAATTCTCCAAGAAAGCCTTCGGAAAACATTGACCGTTCAGTTTCAGTAGAGGTCTTTTCCGTCGTTTTAGTTGTTACTTCCTTTTTCTTCTTTTCTTTTTTAACGACATCACGTTCATCTTTGGGGCCTAAAAGTTCGAGGAATGCTTGGTCAATGACAGGTTTGAATAAAGATGGAGCAGCCCATTTCAAAGAAGGTAACTTTTTTGCTTCTCCTAAGACTCGTGGCAACATTGTATATCTCTTTGATTCAAGTTCAGACTTATTACTAGTCAAGAAAGCCATAATCTCTGACTTCACATCTTCTGCAGATAATTCTATTCCCACACCAGCTGCAAGATTAAGTCCATCACGGCTTGGTTCATCTTGATCTTTGACATACTTTAAAGCCTCCGAAACCTGTAAGTTTGTTTTGAGTCTCCCATCTAAAATAGCAGACGTTACTAATGAACGATTGGGAATCTCTAAACCTTTACTTTCAGTGGCTAACTGATGCAAAAGAGATAACTTCTTTTCATCAAAGAGTTGATCAGCAGAGGACTCTTGAGTCAAGATTTCACTCAAAGATGTAGCTACTTTTTTATTCTTCACAATTTCGTTTCCTTTCTTTTCTGTGAAACCAACCTTCTCGAAAAGTTTGACTAATTCTGCTTCGCTTGTCATAATGGGTGTAATTTCTTATGAATTGTGATGTGCGTTGGATAAATTTAACGGAAAAATGATTATATGCAGTACACGACATTTACTCATCATCTTTTGTACAGTCTATTTCAGGGTGAATCCGATTTAATGATGACAACAAAATCATATTATTCATAAGGTGCTCATGTAATGTCACTATTTTAATAACATAAGAGCTTATATGATTGCACATGTTCTTCTATGAAAAAAGTTTAGTTATGCTAGCAAAATCCGTTGGGATTTGTTTACCAGCAACTTGCAGACTTATCAATCCGGTAACCATGCTAATAAACTCATGACAGTAGTATGTGGACGTGTACCAACAATACCAAATAACCTATGCTCATTCCCAATTGATTGTCATTTCGCCCCAGAGTTTACTTAGCAATTGACGTGGATAAATCCATAATTGCGGTTAACACCGCATTTTGCCGCATCCGTCTCCGCTTGACATATGTGTGCACAAGAAACTGTTTTGAGGAATAGCATCAAGCTAATTACACCAAAGAAATACCGATAAGGTTGCTTAACATTCATTCAATGGTATTCTTGAGAATCATGTATTCTTTCGGTTATTTATTCTCGACATAAACTTTAATTGTGAAATCATTTAGGTGCAACAACGGAAATTTATCATTTTCGGATTTAGTAATCAAAAAATATTATAAATGGGTGCACTTCTGGTGTCATTTCTTTGATGTTAGTGACAACATGGTAGAGAGTTCAAGTAGCAATAGCATACTGTCAAAAGAAAATAGAAATGAACCTAACATTGACCTTGAGTTAACCCCAATCGAGTCATTGAACATGAATAATTCTGAAAAGCATCCAAATGAGCCCATCATGATTCCCCAACCACAAACAACTCAACCGAGATATTCAATATTTGATAGCAAGTTTTCAGTTAAAAGGTTAGAAGTAGCAAAGAAGTTCATAAAAATATACTTAACGCTTTCGATCTTCATTTTGGCAGTGTTTCCAATCTATTGGGGTTCATCTTACCAAAGAGAGAGCAGGTTAAAAAATTTGAGATTCTTAGTTGTTGTGGAAGATGAAGAAATCAATTCAGTTCCTCCTTTGATAGGTCAAAACTTTCTTGGTCTTTTAAATTCCGAGGAAGGCAAAAGTTTAGGCGATTGGCATATACAACAGGGTACAAACTTTCAAGAGATAGCATCGAGACACAATAACAATTCAGTTCAACAAGAGATTAAGCGTCAAGTACATCACCAAAAATACTGGGGAGCATTTCATGTCAAACGAAATGCCACATACAATTATTTGCAAGCAATTGTGAATGGAGATTCCAACTATAACGTAAGTAGCAACTCCATCGTGGGATATTATGAGTCTGGTAGAGATATGAATGGTATGCAACTCTATATAACTCCAGCACTTGAAAAGATTGCTCAGTTGTGGTTGAAGAAGCTGAACCAAATCACATCACAAATTATTTTCGAATTAACCGATAGAAATATACCTCAAGAAGGATTGAGGGTAGTTAATTCACCTATGTACATCGGTTTCACTGATGGAATCCCCATAACAAATGCAGTCCTCGGTGCACCTTCTCAAATTGGGCTTATTTATATGATTATTGTTACTTTCTTTCAAGTGAGTTTCTTTGCAGATATACATCGGGATGTTCTGTCTCTTAACCTTAAAGCAACTCATTTCTCCATTTATAGATTGGGATCATCAGTGTTGTCATTTTTCATAATCAGTTTATTCTTTTCATTGGTGAATGTTTGCATGCAAATAGATTTTACAGTTGCATTTGGTAAATCGGGATTTTTGGTATATTGGATGATATGCTTCTTAACTATGTGGGCTGTTGGATTAGCAAACGAAATAGCAGCTATGTTTTTAATTTTGTTCAATCCCCCAACTCTTGGTTTATGGTTACTTTTTTGGGTCGTGATAAATATTTCATCTACTTTCATGCCACTAGCATTGTGTCCTGAATTCTTCAGATATGGGTACGCACTTCCAATTCATAATTCGTACGAAGCAACAAAAGTGGTGTTTTTTGATACTTGGAAAGGCCAACTAGGGAGGAACATTGGGATCTTATTGACTTGGGATGTTTTATTATCCTTAGCATTTCCGTTTGTTTCTCAATACTTTGGGAGAACCTTAGCCAAGAGGGCAGCAAAAGCAGCACACCAATGAAACATTTTTCTCAAGAGATTGGTCTTTGAAAAATCAAATTAACATAGCATTTAAAAAATTTCAGATATTTCAAGTAATTATTAATAAAAGGACATGTATATTTCAAGATTTGTGCACTTCTAATATTGTTATTCTATTATTTTTATTAACAAGGGGGCACCCCACATAAATCAATTTAAATTCCTTAATATTTCAAAAACTCCAGCAACAATCATATATAACAATATTCCAAGAACGAACACATTAGGAGCAACAAATAGGATCTTTAGCAATTAAAATGAAATATGACCGTAACGTCCCTGGCAACAAATCATTTTGGCCATCCTCCCCTAATTCTTGCAAGCATTATTTGTAATACAACAAATAGCGAAATAAATTGGAAAAAGTAAATGAAAAAACCTCAATAAAAATTAAAAAGAATTATCTCGTAAACAGACAATCGATTATTAATGTGAATACATATCACTTATGATTCATAATAAATTTACTAAAAATCACAAGTCAAAAGTTTTCCATACTAAGAAAAAAAACATACACTTGAAAATAAACTACTGTTTCCTTAAATATATGTCTTTACTCATATAAATGACGTATTCAATACTCTTACTCTGTTTCGTAGATGTACAGAAAAAACAGACATCTCCTAACCAAAACTTTGGGCAATAAATCCCTTACAATGGTTAATTCCTTCCGAATTTTGATTGCCAATTAAAGCTTGTCTACTTGAAAAAGATTGTAAAATGACTCTCTTCCTCAACACAAATTCAAGTACCAAAACTATCAAACATTCAGATTAAATTACCTGTAATCATTAACCGATGACTTATTATTTTATGACCAATCATACTAGGATATAGAGTAAACTCGGTAAAAAAAAACCTCCCAAAACTAGATAATAACCAAAGAATACTTACATGAAACTTCAGGAAAAACAAAGGATCACAAAATTTCAAACAAGAAAAGTAATTATATCCTCTTCATATTAATAGAAAATAAAGGAACCGTTCAATACTTGAATTATCTATTATTTCAATTTTCTCTCACCTAGATCCCCCGTCAGCATCTATTTCTCAGACCTACATTGGAAAAAGGTTTAAGAACAAAGCATGATTTTCCAAATAATACAGAAGAAGATACACAAATGATCATACTCAAGTTAAATTACAAATAATCGAAGATATTGAGTATCAGTGCAAACATGCATTTGTTCGATATTATGGTCGAATCGAAAGAATCATTCATAATAATTATCTTTTCCAAATTGCAGTTTCCCAATGAGTTTTATTCAGTTTGAAATTTTAAGAAATGTAATAAAAGTTTGAATTTGAAAATTTCCTATGGTTAATCATTATTATTCTATTGTTAATATAATTGATGATGAATTAAGAGGTAATCCTGAAAAAATAATCATTGAAAAAAAATATAATTCAGTGCTCCTGTCTTGTTGAATTGTTTTATGAAGTAGAAGTAATCGTATGACAATGTTGTGTAATATCGAGGGTAATCAAACCCTGATCAGTGTATCATTCATTCAAAATTTATATACAGATCTTTATTCATTGATTTGTTCAACTATTGCTATTTGCCGATGATTCAGTTGCATCTTTCTTTTTTTTTTCATTAATATTAGATGTGTTCAGTTATTTCCTAATAATTCGGAAGCTTTAGTGTAAATCTCAGTTATAGCATCCTAACTAACTTCGTAAGAAAAGTCTATATTGAGTCATCAGATATTTGAATAGAGTTACCTTATATTTCAAATGCTTCAATGGATTATTTATAAGATGTTAATTTATAGGACCTGTTCTTTTTACTTTGCTGGCTATCTTCTAATTGCTGTTCCAAGTGTTAGTTTTGGTAGAAAGTTGGCCCCGACTGATTATAGTTTGATTTTTTGACAAATGGTGTAAATATATTTGTTCGTAAAATACGTTTACAATCATGAAACTATGGGATTTTGATGATATTAGGAGATATAAAACTCTTTGATATTAGTGAACATTGTGAGCGTACAAATTATAATTAATTTATTTTCATGTTTTCTTGATGAAATAAGTGTTAGCAAGAGTGGTACATGTGATTACGGATGTTGCTTGTTTGCAACTTTTTGTAAAATTTTTAGTCTGTTGGTGCATACTTTAGGTTAGATAAAAACTTGTTAGTCCGTTTCAAAATATAGGAGTTTGTTTAACAGAAGCTAAGATATCTAATTTACAAATAGAATATGGTTTTTAGAGTGTGAGGGTTTACAATAGTTCATATTCCATATATTTGTGTTTTTTGAAAGGGTGATTCAAACAATACGACTCGCCAATTGTAAAGGAGTTCTTGAAGAATCAGAGTGTCAACCCTGTATTAATGTAAGTAAGTATGGTTTATTTAGCAGTAGTCACTATGATATTTCGTTCTGTATGATATTCGTGTTGTATTCTAATCCCCCCGAATATATTTCAGAATAACAGGAAAATTTCTATTTTAGGCATAATCTAGATGCTATAACTTAGTCAGAATGTGGGGTAATCACGTGAATATTGATCTTTTCCATTTTCATGATCATGTCTTGTAGTCTCTTCCAAGATCCATGATAATGGGAGGATAATTTGCATGCTTCTTTTGCTCGAATTAGTTGCAATTAAATACTCATGAAAAGAACATTCTCTGATATCGTAACCGAGACGATATATAATATTTCTTTGACAGATACTATTGATAAAACTAACCATGTTCAAAAGATTTCAACTTTTCGAAGTGTTCCAGAACCTAGTTTTTTAATTCCAAAAGATGAAGCTGTTGAGATCTCCTCTGATGTTGCTGAAATATTGCTGGACTTGAAGTCTCCTGTCAGGCCAGATGGGATTGACAGAGATGTGCTAATGTACGATGATATTCAAGACATGAAGAATGCCAGCAAACTTTTCCCAAGTGCTCCAAATTTAGGTTTTGTGTTGTTCTTTTTGAATGCCCAAGGGAAAGAGCTTATTTCTGAACTAAGTACCAAATTTCCGGATCCGTTCAAACATAGCATAGTATTCGTCACTTCAAATATACCTGAGAATGCCAAAAGTAAGCTCTTGACTACTAGCAATAAAGAATGCTTAGCATTGAGCTCAGAATTCAAAATTTTAGATCCTCTTGGAGGAGGGAACTATCCATTAAACCACCTTATATTGATAGATCGAAGTATGAAAATTCGTTATGAAATACCACTACTTATCAATAATCAGGAAAGTGTACAACGTCAGTCAGGAACTAAAAGTTTTACGCGGGAAGGTGGAACAACGTACGGTAAATTTGGATTAATGTTATATGAACTTGACAAAGTTATTGATGATTTATTGACATTTTTCTCTAATTGAACCTAAAAACTTCTGAATATTATTATTGTAGTAATGCCAATTTTTCTTGCTCTAAATCTTTATATCCATCGTGTTGGAATTCTATCGCATCTCTTACTTTTTTTATATATACTTCAAGACGTGTTAATTCGTCTGTTTCATCTGTCCTTATGAACTCTTGATCACGATTGGATGGGTTAGACAATTTATATGGCAATAGATTCACTGGTTTTCTTGTTAGAATCTCGAACACTTTCTCTGTAGGTTCTTGTAGAACAAGCTCGTCATACAATATGGAGTTCACTTCACCATTTTCCTTCGGAGGTTGTTGTGGATTAAAGGGATGTAATTTCAAAGCATGAAATATTTGGAAGTTCTTCTCACTTATTCCCAAGTCTTGTCCTGTGTGAAAATGTAACTTGATAATTATTTCAAACTCTCCCCAACCTGTCTCTGTCACTTGATATGGTGGCTTTTCCACTGATCTTATTGGATTCTCATATGTTTCATGCAATTTAAATGTTACTTTCTTAATTAGTGGTGTCAAATCAACATTGTCTAGCACAGGCTTGAAAAAAACTGTCCATTCATGTGTATGATCGGGAGGTGTGTTGGGCTTCCTTTTTTCGGGAACCAATCTGACTGAATGATTACCATATATGATCGGCACTGATATGGATACAAACTTTATTCTTTTACTACTGACACTCATCTTGACTAATGTAGTGATTATTTTGTAATTTACATTTTCGCAGAATGTTCGTGTATTGACAAAAACTTGGCTTTTTAATTTGTCACTTTGGGATCAAAGGTTTCCAGTCTGACATAGAATTTCCTGCGCTGAAGACATTAGTCTGGGAATTACCGTGACTGCGGGGAGGTAAAGCTGGTTTAACTTCAACGTTATCGCTATTCTGTGGTGAATTTTTCGCATCTGATTTGGATTTGTTTCCGGTGAGCGAAGATGGTTTAATTGGAATCATTGGCTTCACTGTATCCGTAACAGTCTTGTTAGATTTCACACCTGATGAATGATTACTCGTAGGTGTAGTTGAATTAGATCTGCTGGGGATTAAAGGCATCGCATCAAATGCAAAATTAGGTCTACTGGCATCCAGTGTATTTACTGCATTCACTGTTGTCTTCCTAGATGGAGGGGGTGGAGGTGGTGCACTTGACATTATTTGGTTCTGATCAAAAGGAGGTGGAACCTTTCTTATAAGGCTGTTTTCTGAACTTTCAACTTGCTTCCTGGCAATTGGGGGAGGAGGCAATCTTCGAGGCTTAGAGTATGTAACACTCTTGGTACCCATTTGATAATCTTCATCCATGATATTCATTTCAGACAAAGTATCCAGAGTGAATGAGGCATTTGAAGAAGATACATTGAGTGAATCAGAGATGGAATCCAAATCAAGTAACGAAGATTGAGATCCCTCATGTTCTGCTTTAAAAGTATCATATAACGATTTGAACAAGCTGGTTTTTTTCTTATGATCAATACACTCAATCTTACTCTTAATTGTAGAGAAAACTGGTTTGTGATCACTTAAAGAAACCTGCATGACAGAATTATAATTCAATTGTTGTAACAGCTGTTTGCCTCTTGCTGATTTGAATAAAATCCTATCGGTCCAGGAAGGAACTCTTTGCTTTTCTGAAGAGTCATATTCTGATGTTCCTTTGTCAAACTTGTAAGTTGGAAAGAACTTTATCATTCCTTCTTTGAATCCATTAAATGCTCCTTTCTGTATCATCTCTTGATTTAATTGTTCTTCTGCAAACAATTCATCAAAAGCACCATGCTCAATCAAAGATCTACAATGCTCATTTGGTAAATTGATTCTATAATTTAAATCCCCAAACCAAATGACATGATCATGATCCTCAATTGTCAAATTTCTTGTAAAAGTTAACCCTTGCATGATGGTCAGATAATCATTGAATCTTTCTGTAACGGCAGTAGTACCAGCTGCTAAATGAGACGTGATCAATGAAAATGAAGTCAGGCCGAAATCAAACCTTACAGCACAAGCACCCTTATTTGCAGTAATTCCTCCTAATCCTGTTTTCTTTGAAGATCCTGAAACTTGGGTAACGTTTTGAACTTGACTTTTTTTCACAAAAAGAAACAAACACATAGAAGTCATAGATTCTGTTCGTAAAAGTAAGAACTCTTCACCTGACTTGTTCAATTGTTCAGTCAATATATGGGCCCATTTTGTTGGTTTAGATGCATCAGCATTCAAAATAGATCCAGCGTTCAATTCAATCAATTCTTGTAAACCAATAGCGAAAATGTCAGGCATTTCAAATTCAGAATTTTCAGGAGGAAAAAGCCAATTAGATAAATCCATATTATTATGAGGTTCCAATGCATTAACATTGTATGTACCAACATAAATGGTGATCTCCTTCCATGTAGTGTATAGACCTTCTTTTTCTTTTAGTTTTGCTGCAACGTGCTCATTAATTGGATCATAAATTCGTACTGGTTTAGAATTATGTGCATCATTTCCAAGTAATAAATCTATTGTGTTTTGTTTTTTTCCATCAACAAATGTATTTTGATACATTCTTGAAACTGATTTAGTGACGTCAGATAAAGCACCTGCAATATTCATTTTTCCTGATCTCGAAAAAGATGACTTTAATGCGTTTGTTCCAGTATAAATTTGGGATATAGCATCCCCATTATCTGCCCATAAGGAATTATGTCTAAGCAAAACATCTTCGATTCTTGACCTCACCCTATAATTACTCCCTTGATCACTAAATTGGTTCTTCAAGATATTCTCTAAGATATACTGTGAGATGACTTGCTGTATAAGATTCGTCCTATCAAGACAATCTAAGCAGTTTGTTCTAAAAATTCCATCTTGTCTCGTACAGACTTCATCTTGGTCTGTATCACAATAGAACCAGCCAAACTGTTCTAGAGAAGAATGCAACATAGGTAAAATTTTTGATGCTCCGGCAAAACCTCCACTCAGTGGTTTTGTTTCATTATGAAAGTCAAACTCACTAAAAGTCATTTCATTTTTATGATCAGATCCATGATACAATTCTTGATATCGACGCAGTACAGCAACTTCGGCACTCTTTGTTTTCGAAAGTAAATTTACGATATGACAAACCCCATACTTATTGCAAACATCACTAAAGTGCTTATTGAAAACCGGTTGCGTAGCTCCCAAAGATCTAGTCAAAGTAATCTTTGGATTAATCAAGGTCGAGTCCTGTTCCCAAAAGGTAGGTACAGATCCTCGAATCTGGACAAATGCAAATATGGAACCTTGAGAAGGGCAATTAAAAATCAATTCTGTCTCCACAAAATTCGCAACGTATCCATTATCATCTATCCCTCTTGCATTAAATCTTGTTCCTGCTCGTTTCCATGATTGTTTCGAAATAATCGAAATTGTATCTCCTGAACCTAAATTTACAGTTTTTGCAAAACCCCTGATGGCAATCGTCAAAAAACGATTCGTATCCAATGTTGATTGTACGAAAGGATCAAGTCTTGAACGGTACGTTAAGAGTTCTTTCATCATGAATGAATTCCACATGTAGTCCTCTTGGTAATGCTCGACTTCCATATTACGGGACCTATAATCAGATTCCTCCCTTTTCATCTCTTTACCATTAACTCCTCTTGTTTGCAATAGAGATGTTAGGTCGAAATTATTGGAATAGTAAAAAGATCCATTTGATAGTAACTTCTTTAAATCCTGACAAGGATGGATTGATCTTGCGTAATCCACAGCTTCTTCATTTGAAGGAGATACATTTACAGCTGGAAATCCGTTCGAATCTAAATTCACAAAATCCCATTCATCAGTCGTTAACGAAACAAATTCGACTGCATAGATATTGTCCACTGACTCATAGGAAACAGGTCTGGCAACATCAGTAACTGCTCCAGTTATTATAGCCAAGAAGACTTGCTTCTCAACACTTATGAGGCCTAGACAGCCAAACACTTCTCTTTGGACTAATACTTTGAATCCGTTTTCCCTTGAGACTTCATGATTTGAGATCAACTCCACTGCTACTGACTTTTTTCGAGCTTTCAATTGCTGAAAAAGTAAAGAATGTGTTTCAGAATATAATACAATAGTTCTTGGGTTTTCTTTGTATAAAACCTTCATCTTACTATTGCTGAGTTTTCAGTTTCCTTGATTGACGAGAGGTGCTTGAAGTATACGTGCGTCGTTTTTGTAGTTTTATCTGCAGAACCAGAGTTGATAATTCGAAATCTCTCAATAGGAAAACCAATTATTCAAGAATGCAATGATGCAAGAAAAATATGATATAAACGAAGAACTAGATGGATACAGATTTATTCTTGGATCATCATCACCTCGTAGGTTGGAAATTCTCGAACAAAATATTGGGATCCTGAAAATTGAGGTCAAGATTTCAGGATTTCCAGAAGATTTGAGTAAAGATGATCTCTCGAATGAGAAATACGTTCAGGAAACAAGTTACCAGAAAGGAAAAGCCATTTTGAATGATTTGGAAAAAGAAGGTAGATACATTGTCTTAACTTCTGATACAATCATATCTTGCAATGGAAAAGTTTTTGAAAAACCCCTTTCCCGGCTGAATCAGCGATTGATGTTTGAGGAATACAAAGAGCATCCGGAATTGAAAGCAATCACAGCAGTTACCTTATTTAAATTGGATAATGGCACAGTCAAGTCATATAATGGAATTGAAACTACAGTGTTAAAGTTTAAATACAATCCAAGTGTGATTGAAATGTATATTGATTCCGGAGAAGGTTTGATGGTGGCTGGAGGCTTTAAATACCAAGAGAAAGGTTGTCTTTTGTTTCTGTCTCTTCATGGTGACTTCTACAATGTTGTCGGATTACCAGTTGGTAAAACTTGGGATTTATTACAGAACGCATTGGCAAGTAATTAGTGTACTGCATATTGTGCGGTTCCTGTACTGTCCATGCTCATCACATCTTAAAAAATCCTGTTGAATACATATTCTAATCCTAAAATCTAGCATAATGGCAAAATCAACTAAAGTGTCAGAGGTGAAACCTAAACCTAGTCAAAAAAACCAAAAGGAAAGATCTGTTGAACAGATTGAGCAAGATTTACAACTTCCATCGAGCGACTCAGAGAACTCAGAATCAGAACAAGATTTATCAGACGAAAGTTCCGATGAGTTTGAAGACTTCGAACAAGGCCAAGACCAAGTAGAAAGCGAAATCAAAAACACATCTGATGGTCATTCGATTAATAAGAAGGTAAAGAACAAAGTTGACGCTTCTTCAAAGACAAAGAAAGATCAAAGAGGGATCATTTATATCGGAAGAATTCCCCATGGTTTCTATGAGAACGAAATGAGAAAGTATTTCAACCAATTTGGAAAAATCATAAACTTGAGATTATCAAGAAACAAGAAAACCGGTAAGTCTAAACATTATGGTTTTCTTGAGTTTGAGGATTTAGCCACTGCTAAAGTTGCAGCAGAAACTATGAACAACTATTTGTTGTCTGGTCATTTGTTAAAATGTGAAGTTGTTGAAGTTTTTCATGATGATTTGTTCAAAAATGCTAATAGAAAATTTACCACCTTAGATAGATACAAAATCAACAAGGAGAAACATGACAATCCTAAATCCCAAAAGGAATGGGATGAATTGGTTAAAAAGCATGAAGAAGCAAAGAAGAAGAAACAACTTCAGCTAAAAGAACAAGGTATCGACTTTGACCTCAGCATCATATAATTCAATATGGGGGAATTTTTTATAATCTACACTGTATTCATGATCTAGTAGACTCAGTAGATATGGTTAAAGTGTAAAGAAAATCATATGGAAGTTTTGCCCCAATCAGGATAAAGTTTCCTTTGGCTGGTAACCCCACTATAACATATTTCTAGTTACATCTTAGTGTTAGTTATATCACATGCCGGGCACTGTATAGGGTAGGCCATGTGATTTCTTAACTCAGAAGGGAAACTCAATATTTCCAACTATTCTATCCCATATTCAGAATATGTACGCGATTTTTTTTTGGACTTTTAACACGAAAAATTGTTCATCTAAACGAGGAACAAGCACTACTCTCTTTTTCTGCTCTGATTCACCATCATGTCTGAGTTAAAAGTATACACCTCTGAAGAAGTTTCCAAGCATAATACTGTTGATGACTTGTGGGTTGTTTACAATGGAAAGGTTTATGATATTTCCAAATATATAGATGAACATCCTGGAGGTGAAGAAGTCGTGGTCGATGTTGCCGGAACAGATGCTACCGAAGCTTTCGACGATATTGGACATTCAGATGAAGCTCACGAAGTTTTATCCGGATTATTGATTGGTAAAGTTGAAGGTGCCATCATCAAAGAAACCAAAACTGCTACAACTGTTGAAGAAGGTGGAGTTTCATCTTCTTTGATCGCAATTATTGTGCTCTTATTGGCATTCGGAGGTTACTATTATCTTCAAAACCAATAAACATTTCGTTTAAATAGATCATCTAATACAATTTGTTTACATTTTAGTTTGCTTCATAAAATGGACTGTAAGGACTTTATCCAGAACCACAAATACTAAATTACTAAATACTATACTCCTAGGTTACCAAATTCGAACTTCAAAAGCAAATTTCAATTCATGATCAAAATTAAATGTTTAAACTAATGGCCTTATCTAACGTGCTTATCGAATGATCATATCTGTGATTCTTCATGTGCTTTGATTATATAAGCGAAATATGATACCATATTATTGGTGGAGTTCAATTTCAAATTCGCATAAGAAATGTTTGTTGAATTCATACACATGATATACAATATAATAGAAATCTAATCTTGGCTGCACTTAATTGAATTGTAACGTGAAGTAGATATCTGCGAATATCAACATTGCGTTTTTTAAGTATCTGTAACTTCTTTTTTATTTTGCTGAATTTTTCGAAAAACCAAAATTTCAAAAACTAATCACGCTGGAACCGATTCAATTTTATACCTTAAGATCAATTTGATGCTAATTAATCATAATGGGGAATTGCTTACAATAAAAAAAAACAATAGTATGGGTTTCTAGAATATTGCAGTATGATGTTTCAGATTTGAAAATCAGATCTAAGATTAATTCTAGTTCAACTTAACTCCCAGATTTCATGATAACTATTGGCATGTATTCGTTGAATCTTGACTTTAGAATATTACGAAAAACATAAAACTCACTTGATATTAAATTAAGATTAGGATATTTAGTATCACTCTTACAATAATTATTCGGCCAATGGTGTCCGGGAATTAAAGAACTTGGTGTAATGAGAGCAAAAAAAACTCAATAGAGCAAGTTGAGAGAAACGTGCTCAACTAAGTCGAACTAAATCAAATTATTTCCATCCTGGTCAAATAAAATTAGCAATAGTTTCAGATTCTTACTCAAATCGGTTTTATTTTTCGATACTCATTGGCAGCAATCGCAGAACTCTTCGATTACGTAATAATAATCAAATTTTTCGACGAGACTAAATGAGGAGGTCCTACTTATTCATTAGTTACCAATTCATAATGCCATCTAACGTTCCATCGAAAAACATTCAATTCACTTTGTCTGATGAATCCAAAGAAAGAATTTCAAAAGTTTTAGATTATTCTAAGACCATTGCTCATTACGGATTCATTCCTTTTGTTTTATATTTGGGTTGGTCTACTACTCCAAACAAACCTTCTCTTTTCAGTTTATTGAGTCCCTTCCCAACTGCTTAAATATGTCTATGGAAAGGTGAACATTTGCTAGTAAGAATATCAAGAATCTCAAAGAACGTGAATATCACTGAAATTACTGCCATTCCTTTGTGGATCAGACTGTTACTATTTAATGATCAAAAGGTCAATAAAAGTTCTCTTATGAAGGAAGTAATGATAAAATTCCTTATCCATAAATTATAAGAAAACATTCTTGTATATATTTCTTTTGATTACAGAACGATAAATTTTAAAGAATGTAGAAAATTGTATATCTATCTGTTCCATAAAAGCTCATAGTTGGGATACACGAGTAATCTAATTATCAGACTCTGGTAACTAATAATGTAGTCGATTTGTGGCTAAATATTTTTGAGATGTAAACGAAGTTTGCGATATCTCATCATTAAAAAGTTTACCATTACGGTGATGAATAATGATAATATAGAACGAATCCAAGGTTCATTAACGAGACGGCAAATTGAGGTGATATCTGGTCTTGCTGCTGGGCTTACAACAACAATATGCACTCATCCATTAGATCTCATCAAAATACGATTACAATTGACTAGTGTTAGTGGAGGGCCATTCCATGCATTGCAACAAGTAATACATAAACTAAAAGCGGATAGTATAAATGCTTACCTAGGCAGTTCTACGAAGTATAAGGTGTACTTTCCAAGATCCTGTCAGATGGGCTTTTACATTCTTGAGTATTACAGAGGGTTGACTCCAAATTTGATAGGCAACTTGGCTGGGTGGGGTTTATATTTTTCATTATATGAGGAATTCAAATTTGCATTCAAAGATTTCAATCAAACAACTAAATTCTTTGGTTCATCTATGCTTGCAGGTATCTCAACCAGCATCTTGACGAATCCGATTTGGGTTTTGAAAACAAGGATACTTGGGACTTCAAAATCGGAAGGGATAGCTTACAGGTCTATCATGGACGGCATAAAGAATATCATAAAAAACGAAGGAATGAGAACATTTTGGAGGGGAACTACGCCGAGCATGTTTCTGGTTCTTCAAGGAAGTTTTCAATTCACTTTCTACGATCACATGAAAGATATACTCTCCTCGAAGAAGAAGGGCAATGATAAATCGATTACAACTGGTGAATACCTTTTTGCATCTTCTTTGTCCAGAATCTCTAGCATGGCCCTCATGTATCCCACCCAGATAGTTAAATCTAGATTACAGTTTTTCGAGAAAGGGCGTAAATTGACTATTCCAACTGTGATTTTTGATTTATGGTCGGAAGGTAAGTTAAGAGCATTTTACAAGGGTTTAAGTACCAACATCATAAGAGTGATACCTGGTACATGCATAACATTTTTAGCTTATGAGAACGTCAAGTCTTTCCTTTTATGAGAACTGATTTAGGAATAATAATCATTTGTGTAGATAGTAAGAAATTCAAAAAAGATTCATAGATCATGTGGGCATAGTGGATTACTTTTTTTGAGATTTTCATGTAGTTCGCAAGACGCGTATTTCTTCTCACTACACTACACTTAATACCGGATTATCAAAAAGGTAGACGACATCATGGACAGTTCTTCATTTGCGCCAATTCATATTGACGTTAGCGAGCAGATTAATGAAAAATGGATTCCTGAATCTGTGAATAAATCAACACTCATTGCTTCATCGACATGTCATTCTAAAATTCCAGGGTGCATTGAAAAAGATTTGAGTCAAAATGTGATTCTAGGTGTAGATGAAGCAGGCCGTGGACCCGTACTTGGACCAATGGTATATGGAATAGCATACTCATTGAAAGATCAGGCTTTACCTGGCTTTGATGATTCCAAGGTTCTTAAAGATTCGAAAAGAAGGGAGCTTTTTCTGGAAATTGATCACTTCAATGTTGGATGGGCCACTAGGACCATGACTCCGAGAGATATACTGGCAGGGATGCTACGTTCTTCCTTAGGAGAAGGTGCATACAATTTAAATGCTCAGGCTCATGATACTACTATTCAACTCATAAAAGAAGTCCTTGAGAAGGGAATTAACGTCACTGAAATTTATGTGGATACGGTTGGGCCACCAACAACATACCAAGCTAAGTTAAAGTCTCATTTCCCAAACATTGATATCGTCGTTTCAAAAAAGGCTGATAGCATTTTCCCAATTGTAAGTGCAGCATCAGTTGTTGCAAAAGTTACCAGAGATTTCAATTTGGAATTGTACAATTATGAATTTCTTGATAACCTGGCAATAGGCTCTGGATATCCATCAGATCCAAACACTTCAAAATGGTTGCATTCTAATGTCGACCCAGTTTTTGGTTGGCCAAGTTTGGTAAGATTTCTGTGGCAAACTGCCAAAGATTCACTAATAAAGAACAAAGGTGTAAATGTTATCAACGAAGAAGAGATGATAGATGCAGCTGATAATTTACAGCCATATTTGGATTTATCTTCACTTAAAGCCACAGGTACGCAGAAAGTCAGATCACCAGAAGTCAAAATGTCGCACACGTCTCGATATTACGTAGATGAGGTTTTGTTATAGGATGTAAACAATTTCCCAACATTCATTGTGTAAGCCATGACCGTGCACGCACTAAAAACCCGGGCGGAACTTTAACTCCGCGCCGGGAGACACTGATGCGATCGATGAATAAAGCAAATTTAAATAGTTTTCTTTCTCATTTGATCAAACACAGTTGACAAAACATCAATATATTCTTCAGCAATAATGTCCGCCTTGCTTAGATGTGCTCGTACCGTTCCACGGATGGTTCGTTTCTATTCTAAGTTCCCTCCTCACACTGTTATCAATATGCCAGCTTTGTCTCCAACTATGACCCAGGGTGGTCTTGGTCTGTGGTCTAAGAAGGTTGGTGACGAATTGACCCCAGGTGAACCCATTGCCGAAATTGAAACTGACAAGGCTTCAATGGACTTTGAATTCCAAGAAGAAGGTTACTTAGCCAAAATTTTGGTTTCTGACGGTACCAAGGACATCCCTGTTGGTAAGCCAATTGCAGTATATGTCGAAGAAGCTAGTGATGTTGCTGCTTTTGAAAATTTCACCGCTGAAGATGCTGGATCTGGTGAAGCTCCAAAGGCTACTGAAGAAGCTCAACCTGAGCAAAAGGAGCCTGAAAAGGCTGCTGAAGCACCAAAGCAAGTTACTTCAAGTAAACCAACTAGCTCAGCTTCCACCTCTTCCCGTATCTTTGCTTCACCTTTAGCTAAAACCATTGCTTTGGAAAGAGGTATTTCCTTGAAGAACGTTAAAGGAACTGGTCCAAATCAAAGAATTCTTGCAAGAGATGTTGAAAACATCAAGACCAAAGAAGCATCAACACCAGCTTCCACCCCAGTTGCTCCAGGTGCCAGCTTCGAAGACACACCTATTTCTAGCATGAGAAAGACCATTGCTTCTAGATTGCTTCAATCAACACAGCAATCTCCTTCTTACATCGTTCAATCTCAAATCACCGTCAGCAAGTTGTTGAAGTTACGTCATTCATTGAACGCTTCATCTGAAGACAGATACAGATTATCAGTCAATGATTTATTAATCAAGGCAATTGCTTTGGCCTCATTGAGAGTTCCAGAAGTTAACTCCGCTTGGTTAGGCGATGAAGGCGTCATCAGAACTTACAAAAATGTTGATGTTTCCGTTGCTGTTGCAACCCCAACTGGTTTGATTACTCCAATTGTCAAGAATGCACACACCAAGGGCTTAGCATCTATCTCTAAAGAGGTCAAGGATTTGGGTAAGAGGGCAAAGATTGGTAAGTTGAACCCTGAAGAATACCAAGGAGGTACTATCTGTATCTCTAACTTAGGTATGAACCATGCTGTCAACAGTTTCACTTCAATCATTAACCCACCTCAATCTGCTATTCTTGCCATCGGAACCGTCGACAAGAAGGCCGTACCATCTAGTGTTAACGAACAAGGATTTGTTTTTGAAGACGTTATCACCATTACTGGTACTTTCGATCATAGAACAGTTGATGGTGCTGTTGGTGGTGAGTTCATCAGAGAATTGAAGAAGATCGTTGAAAATCCATTGGAGATGTTAATTTAAAATTCTTAGCTAGAAAACTCACGTAAAGTAGAATAACCACAACTAAAAGTAATCGGAAAAGAACGTGTAGTTATATTGAAGATTATGGCAGAGCTCGGAGGACTGTACCCAATGTCGCGTCAAAAACATACAAATCATTGCCCAGTACTACATACATAAATTAAATGACCTTGAAAAGAATCTACATATGCAGACATGGGTATAGAGCAAATTGGTTACCGGAACCACATCCTCCTAATCCCACTGGAATTGACAGTGATCCTCCATTGGCTGCACATGGTGTCGAACAAGCGAAGCAATTAGCAGCTTTCTTGACTTCTTTACCTAACGGTGACAAACCTCAATTCATATTGTCATCTCCATTTTATAGATGTGTTGAAACTGGGCAGCCTATATCAGAAATGCTTTCAATACCTATAGTTCTAGAAAGAGGAGTAGGCGAATGGTATAAAAAAGATAGAAAGGTGATTCCTGAACCTGCTGATTATGATAGATTGAGGGCTTTTTTCAGTAATGTCTTGGTTGAAGAATCTTATTGGCCAAGAGATGATACAGTTGGAGTTATTCCCAATTTGAAGGGTGAGTCCGAGGAAGAAATCTTTCAAAGGGCTCAAAAATTTTGGTCCAAGTTCATTCCTATGTTTGAGGAACGGTTTCCAGAATATGAAAATATATTGATCATTACACATGCAGCAACCAAGATTGCGTTGGGAATGTCTCTTTTGAACTTGGAAGGGGTCAGAGCTTATCTTAACGATGAAAAGACCACTTTAAGGGCTGGTGCTTGTTCTTTAGATTTGTTTATCAGAGAGGAAAAGAAATGGTTATTGAAAATGAACGGCAATTGCGATTTCTTGACTTCTGGTGAAGAAATGAATTGGAACTTCCATTCAGGCTTTGAAGCTGGATCTGATGAGGATATCAAAGCAAGGCGTGAAGAGGAGAGGTTGCGGAGAGAAAAGGAGCAAAAGTTGCAAGAAAATGCTGAAAATATAAAAGTTCGAGAAACGACTCCTGTCACTGAACTAGCTGGAGGTGATTTGGAAATGCCAAGTGAAGATTTTGAGGTATGTGTTTAGAAGAAATGTAGTTTAATATATTACTAACTTTTTTAGGAGTTTTATGTTACCATTGATATTCCAATGATAGGAAAAAATAACGACTTTGAGGGGTCAAACAATAGTGCTCCAAAATCGAAAAACAATATAATTAAACCATCTGCACAATTCCAGTTGACTGATTTAAATGATGAAAAACCCCTAATAAAGCTTTCCAATAATTCTAGCTTCAATGGCGGTGGTACTGGTTCTGGTAACGATACGATAGACAATTTAAACATAATTGATGGAAAAATTTATCAAACA
The DNA here is from genome assembly GCA_003707835.3 of Suhomyces emberorum. Classification (NCBI taxonomy): domain Eukaryota; kingdom Fungi; phylum Ascomycota; class Pichiomycetes; order Serinales; family Debaryomycetaceae; genus Suhomyces; species Suhomyces emberorum. The sequence continues at coordinate 131,868 of PPLQ03000009.1, forward strand.
AATTGGAAGAGCCTTGTTGGCACAGATCTAATTTTTGATGACTACGGATCTTTAATTGGTAAAGTCAAAGAACACTTATATTGTGATGAAAATACTAGAATAGTCGCAAAGGAATCCGCTAAGAAAGACGAAAGCGAAGATGAAGATCTAAAGGATGATGAGGGGTCTCATAATGAAGACAAACCCATTCACGATAATCAAACACAATTTTTGAAGAAAGCGATCAAGCTTGCTAAAAAGAAGATGGCATAATACTACAATAATTCCTAGACCACATGCTAATAACCTCATGCTATTTATTTCTTAGAAATCACAATTCTTTGAACATGGCTCATGAACAGCTGTAAGCTAGTATCATCAGTCAAAATATCTTGTCCAGCAACAAATACGTGATTAGGATTTGTTGTGTAACTTGTTGAAGGATTCAATTTAGCCATTAAAAATCTGGCTTGTGATCCACCTTCATTGCAATCGATGAATCGAGGCAATGGGAATCTATCCATCAAAAGTTCAATGGCCTCCTTTTTTGGTGCCTCAAGGAATGATTTGAAATGTGCATATTCTTCTTGTTCGTGATATTTAGCTTTTTTCCACTCCGCAACTTTTGAACCATGGTATATAAGAATATGAAAAAAAGTATCTAATAATAATATTTTGTTGTGTCCTAAAGACATGGAATCTAGAAGTACGGGTTCAGGTTCTGTACGTTCTTCACCTGTTGCCTCATCGATTGCACCGAAGGTTTCAACATCGTAAGATAACAAAGTAGGCTGCACCATGATCAAAACGTTGGTGACATCCTCATGCATGAATATATGACGTAAAAAACTTGTTTCATCAGGAGAATTATTAAAAACACTTATGAAAGGTGATCTTCTCAAGTGATACATAAATTGTGGTAACATTGCGTAAGTAGCCGATAGTCTGAAAGAATCAAAGTCCCCAGGTGTGAAAACTGCAAATCTTGTACAAAAATCAATCAAATGCTTATCAAGCAATTTGATTACAGCTTCCTGGGTCAAGTGAGAACTATTTGAATTGTTGGTTCTATGAGGCTGTAATTTGTTCACAGCATCTCTAGCAAGAATTACAAGTGCGGCTTCTTGATCAAATCCACGCTCAAGATTTAGAGCATCCGAATCCACCAAAATCTGTATTGGAATGGTAGTCACTCTCAATCTCATTTCACCGCTTGGATGTTGATAATGAAAAATGAATTGAATAAAACTGTATGAAGTTTGCGAGTCTAATTTCTCGTAATAAATTGCATACGTTGATTGAGGAGTGACATTGCATAGTTTCCATGAAGTTGTGTTTCCCTCACCTATTGAGGTTGCTGAAATGGCTTTATCAGCATATTGATTATCTTTAGCTCTTGGAAGTGCAGTTGCATTTCCAATCAATCCATGAAGCTTGAAATCTGAAGAAACCTTACACTCCAAGGTTGAATTAAAACCCATATCCAAGAATTCTGACGTATCATCGTCTTGCTTCTTAAAGAACTTGATAAAACTTTGCTTGAAAATGGCAGTACTGAATGAATCACTCATAACTAACAAACCACCACTCTTGTAACAAACCTCATCCATTTCGTATAGACCAACCTGATCATAGCTACCAACGAAAAAATTACAGCTTAAGCCCAAGCTAACAATAGTTTGTGCTACTTTGGAGTAAAATTTCTTGGAGTCCGAAAATAAAGAGGCATCAACTTTTGTTTTTGATGTATTGGGAACTTGAGGTAAGGTTGTGTGGGTCGCTTTTTCAATATCATGATGTGACCGCAAAGGCTCTTTTAATTGTTTGTGCACTATCTTTCCAGGACCATAAGTACAAGCACCCCCAACAAAGCATAAGATGTGACCACCAGTAGTAGTAATATAATCACCTAAAACAGATTTCAAAAGTAATGAAGCAACGTTTAAAGCACTACCAGTTGCTCTTTCTGGTCTTTCTTGGAATTTATTACGTGGAAAAGTGTTGGTCACCAAATTCTCTACTATATTAGTCAATTGATACTCAACCATACTGACCGGCTGTAAAAGACGTTTTCCAGCTGATGCTAGGATGTTATCCAATGGTGATCCACGATTTCCACTTTTCATTCCCAATCCCATAAAGCCTAGAGACTTTTGTACCTCTTCTAATGTGTAGTCTTTATTACCATTGAAAGAGTAAGAAGTGTTATCTCTAGAAACCAAATCATAAATTTGAACATGCTTTCCAAATGAAATGAATGAAACCAATGCGTCTTTTGGTAGAAGACTCAACGAAATCACAATTGACTCTTTGAGTGCCTGATAAGAATCTTCAATATCCTCAGATTCAAAACACGTATCCACAACAAAGCAAAATATGGGCGGTAAAGAGCTCGAGCGGCCACTCAAATATTCAACGGTTGAACAATCAGGTCTCAATGCTATCGGTGGAATTGCTTGTCCACTTGCATCGATTTGGTTACCTAATCTATTTGAAAATCCACAAAATTGACAAATCCAGAGTTCGTTATTGATTTGAACAAATGGATTCAATGCTGACCGACATTGACGACACATAAATAAATCTTGGTTACTGAGGATAGGGACATTTGATTTGTTGTTTAATGGGGTGTATAATGCCCCAAAAGGAATCACATTACGATGATGTTGTAGTTTTGACTTCGGAAGATTGTTCCATGAAAGACGGACCCCATCTTGGACTTCTCTAGCGTCGAAATCCATTCTGAATAAGAGATATTCTCGTTGAGAATTTTCTGATCTTGTGCTATTTCAAAACGAGGTCCCCGAAAATTGCGATGTTTCTCGAAAGCGATAATAGGATCTTTTCGTTCAGTCTGAAGAAACAAGCACAAATCAACTGGTTGGCTGGTATATTCACTTTACCCTTTCATAAACAAGGAAATGCCTAATTTGACAACTTTGAAGGGTAATTAAGATTGTTATATCAAGAATCAATCACCGATAGAGTTATACGATATTGTATTATTTGGTATTTGAGCTAATCTGAACTGAAAAATATTAGAATTAGATAACTTCACAATGCTATCAAAGCTTATTAGAAGACGCGTTGGGTCAATTATGATAAATCGACATCCTCATGAATATCTGTCATTAACAAGATCATTTGTAAGCACCATTAGAGCATCCATGGTAGATGAAAGTGATACTGAATCTCTAGATTATAAATCAAGGAAAACTACAATTGATGCATCACCAGAACGGTATTATCAACCACTTCGTTCATCTAGAAACTTAATTGATCCCCATATTCCGGTATTGAGAATTGAGGAGGCGAGGAGTAAATTTGATGGAATGGACTTTACCAAATATCCAAACCAAAGGTATCCAGATGCATTTCTTGTCGAAGGTAAAATTACATCCATTCGTAAGTCAGGAAGGGCCATGTACTTCATAGATTTGATTCAGGATGAATCAAGAATTCAAATTATGGCAAATAACAATCTAATGGGTTTGAGTAAAGACTCATTTGATCAACTTCATAGTTTTTTCAAAATAGGGGATTCAATTATGTGTGCAGGGTTAGTATCTACCACCAAAGTTGGCGAATTGACGATCAAATTAACAAAACCCATCCGAATGATATCCCCTAGACTTACAATGGTACCAAATCGTTTGGTTGATAGGGGATTAATAAATTCTCACAGAGTAATGAACTATTTGTCTAATCGCGATTCAAGATATCCAATTATAATCAAATCATATATTATACAAGCAATTAGAAATTATCTCTTGAAACAAGATTTCATTGAAATTCAGACACCAATTTTAGCAGGCAGTGGAACCGGGGCCAATGCCCAACCATTTACCACGGCAGCAAATGCAATTCCCTCTGAATCAGGGAATGAGCTACACCTTCGTGTGGCACCAGAATTATGGCTAAAGAAAATGATCATTGCTGGCTTCGAAAAAGTATTTGAAATCGGAACGAATTTTAGGAATGAAGGAATCGATGCTACTCACAATCCAGAATTCACTACCTGTGAATTCTATAAAACGTATATCTCCTTGAACGATTTGATGAAGATCACTGAAGAAATGTTCACCTATATATATAATGAATTATCCAAAAAAGATATTCCAACTTTGCAGAAAATTTTACCAGATCTTAACTTCAGTGGTCAGTTTTTGAAGTTTGAGTTTGTGCCTACATTGGAAGAAAAGACTGGTTTGAAGCTTCCAACTAAGTTGAGCTCTTCAAATCTTATACAATATTTTAACCAATTAGATTTAGAAGTCCCCACTAACAGGTCTCCCTCAAATTTGTTGGATCATTTATCGGGTATTTACTTGGAAAGTATTTCTAATGACATTTCAAACACTCCTATTTTTATTTACAATCAACCCGCTGAGTTATCGCCACTTGCTAAATCGATGAAAATTCGTTATGACAACCGAGAATATGAAATCTCGTTACGTTTTGAGCTTTTCATCAACGGAAAGGAATACGTGAATTCATATGAGGAGGAAAACTCTCCTTATCAACAACTAGAAAAATTTAAGATGCAGCAGCAGGCTAAAGATGAATTCAAAGATGATGAATCATTGATCCCCGATTGGGAATTCATCAAGGCTATGGAGCTAGGCTTACCTCCCACCGGTGGATGGGGATGTGGAATTGATAGATTAGCCATGCTTTTTAGTGGTGCGGAACGTATAGACGCGGTCCTTCCATTTGGAAACGTTCGTGATGTAAAAAAACAGTAAGGCGTATGTACATAGAATTAAATGAAACCAACTAGTTGAAATCAGAAATAGACTTCAAAAAATAAGATCACGTAGGGCGTCTTTTTGAAAAAGATCCAGGGACCAGTTTATTTAGCAAGATCATAAGTTATCTGTTACAACCCATAATTACGCGAACATATCCTGACGCGGTCAGGATTGTCAAAAGTTTTGGGACAAAAAATAGTCTCAAGTACTGAAACATACTTGCTAGTCTACAAGCGACGTTAAAAATTGGGGGCATTATTGTTTTATGAATAGGAATGACATGAACCTAGTAAATTCGGCAAGCACAATTTATTCCTTTGGGGTTATTCTTTGTAACAGCAGACCACCATTCCACCTGGTCGTCATGGTGGGCCAACAATAGTACACTTTATCGAAATGGTCCTCGTCAATCTTCGCGTGGTTCAAAAACGGAAGTTCATGATGTCACAGTATTTTTGCCGTGGCGATATGAGACGCCATTAGCTGCGAGGTGAAACTCGTCTAATTTTATACAGGTACTGAACTACCATTTCGATCTACGTAAAGACGAAGTTAGGCTAAGGGAATGTTCATTCCTGTTCGATACAGCCTACTTTCAAGTTTATGCAGGAACTATACTACTCAGGACGCGTTATGTCGCCTTGATCCTCTGCACGAGTGGTTTAACGTTAGCACTACTCGCAAGGTACATCATTCTCCACACCACTATTTCACCGAATTTCATGGGAAATGGGCTTAGAATACGTGTTCGTTCCACGCAAACCTGTAATGCCGCGCACTGGCCTTATGTATAGTGAGATGTAAAGTCCAGGGAAGCCCTGCACAACGGCGGTAGAAAATTCCGACCTAAATAAGGTCCGTCATATTACCCTAAAGCAGAAAAATTACAAACGCCCAATTTTGATCCGTTGATTTGTTAGACGAGGGCGACCCTAGAAACTAAGGACAACTCAGAAAAGAATTTTGGTTAATTATCAAGCCTGCTAAACACTGTCGGAAGGGTAAAAGCGAAGTTAAGATCGAACAGAGTGATATAGTAGCTCCGATTAATCTAGTGATACTTAGAAGTCTTCGTTTCAGGCCAAGTTTTGCTCCAAATCAGCCTTTTGACAAATCAGATAATCTGGAACTGTATCTTTAAATATTGATCATTTCCCGGAAAATTCAGCATATCCTCAACTTTAACCGGATATCAACCAACAGCTTTGGTCAAGCAAGGCTCTTCTAAGTGAATTGAGCTACGTATTTATACTGAATACTCCACTGGCATCATGAGAAAAATCTGGTCCCTGAGAAAGGAAAGGGAAAAGAGAAAGAGCTTGTCAAGTACCCAACAACTTTATTCGAATAGCAATGAATTAAGTCATCAATCCCTGCAAAATCAACAATTTCAGAATCAACATTATGCTAATCAACATGGAGATCATGATGCATCTAGTCAAATTGCAAGTGAGGACTTTATTGACGACTATTCAACCTTGGCCAACTCGAGTGCAGCATCTGTTCATGACGCTGGATCAATTCTGAACTTTCCTACTTCCAGTGCTAAATCAGTACATGGTCACAATCATACCCCTTCAGTAAACTCAACTTTAAACTCGACTACAACCGTTCATAAAGGAAACCACTTTCCAAGATCGGTTGCTGCATTAGCTCGGCCAGACTATGACACCAAATCTACCAAGCAAGCTTGGTTAAATGTGATGGTAAATGCTGCCGCTGCTGAAGAAATCAGTGAAAGGACGTTGAAGTTATTTAGAGTGGAACTCAAAGGATCACATTTGTACTTGTATAAAACACATCCAAATATGAATGTGAAAAGTTTCAGATTAAATGATCCCCAAGATTTATCCGCTAATGTTGGTGGTCAAAATCAACTGGGTACTACTGCCAATAATGCTAATTCAGAATTATCTGCTCCTAGCTTGGTAGTGAATCAACAGGCTGCTAAATCATCTACCTCTTTGAATTCAACACCTACAAATGAATTTTTCAAGCATGGAAATAATTCAAATATCACGATTCAAGATGTTGGAACCCCATTAGCTGCTAATCCATCAAATACATCAGTTGCCAACTTACCTTCAAACGACCCACAACCAGTATCTGAGTATGTGATCACTTATTTTGATACCACGGTCCCCCACCCAGACCTTGAATATGATTTTGAAGCACATCATTTCTCACCATCAACAGCATCTATTCAGTTAGCATTTGAACCTGCTACTAGAACAAATTCAGTTGAATCTTTAGTTCATTTTCTTCTCTTCAATACCGATGATTTGGATAATAATTCCATACACTCTGTCATTACCACTTTGCCTATTTTGCCAACTTTCGGAAAAATCTTGAAGTTGATTTCATCATTTTTGAATTTTATTTTTTCAAATAAATTCAAGGGAGAATACAACTTGAAGATTATAATTGATAGAATTTTAGAGATCCTTCACAACATTGAGAAGAACTTTAATGGATTTTTATTAAAGTCAGATGTTGCACCTTATATTTTACGGATCTTAGAGACTTTGACGGAGCATTTGGAGCCAAATTTGAATGACGTTTATGTGGCACCTGAAGGAAAGCCAAACGAAAACCAAGAGGTAGATAAGTCAAAAGAATCGGTGGACAAGAAAAATACACTGAAGCAATTCCTTGCCAATGAATTTTCCCGAATTCAAAATTTCAAAAACTCAATGTTGGTTAAACAACAAGGTTTAATCAACTTAGTTTCAAGTGATAGCTCTATGCAAAATGAAAGTAATCCTTTGTTGGAGTTGAATTCTACAACTTTTATGAACGAGATTAATTTAATTGATTTTGCAAGAAGTATTAGCGCAATTGACCTCAAGTTTTTCAAAACTTGGAACTCTAATATCGATAAGTCTCTTTTATTATACTCGTCCATTAATAGTGGGTTTGATTCAAGCTCCAATTCATCACCAGTTTTATTTGATTTCTTCTACAAGAAAAATCCTTTGATCTTTAATAACGATCATCATATTCACTACTTATCCCGCTTGTTGATCAATCATTTATTCATTGAAAACTCTTCAATAGGTGGAAATTCAACTGGTACAAATAATGGATTAAGCTCTTCCATTTTAGAGCGTAAAGCACGTCTTCTAGAAAAATGGATAGATTTGGGTTGTTTATTAGATAAGTCTGGAAACATGTCTTCATGGCTCGGAATTTCATCAATAATTCTCTCCCAACCAGTTTTAAGATTAACAAAGATTTGGTCTCTTGTATCAACAGATTACATCAAGCTTTTGAAAAATGACTGGTCACCAGTTCTCTTTGAGCTCGATAGGAGATACCTAGCAAATAGTTCTTTAAGCTCTGACAAGTCCAATTCTGCAACTTCCCCTAATACTCCCAACTCAGCTACCAATAAGGACGATGAAAATGTCAGTCCTAAAGATTCTTACCATATTATGGCCCCTCGAGGTCTTGGAAAAATATATCCTAAAGAAAAGGTTATTCCATATTTCGGTGATTTGGTCATCAATAATTCTGTCAATACAACTAGCAATATCCTTGAACTTGAATCGATTTGGAAAAGAATTAATTACTCCTTCAATAGATGGAATGAGTATTTGTCCAACTTGGTTAATTACAATGAAATCATTAAATACAATGATGACGTTTTGAGAAGGTATGACAGTATGGGTTTCATATTTTCAAACGAAAGCTTAAATCAAGTCTTATACCTAGGAGTAAACAGCGATGATACTAAATCTTTACCTTCCGTATATGATGACGATTCTAATGACGCCGAAAACACTTTCACAGAGGTGAAAGAGAACAATAATTTAAAAGGTAAGTTGTTGAGGCTCGTTGAATTGAATTGTGAATCCATCAACTTGGAAAACATAATGAGATTGTCACTTGTCTTGGAACCTGAACTTCCAGAGGCTTATCTTCGGTGTAATACCAACACTGAACCTGAAATAGGATTTTCAAAGCATCGCAATCTCAGTTCTTCAAATATATCAATTCACTCAAATGAATCATCTACATCGTTAAGTGCAGCATCAATTTCCAATTTCAATTCTGGAGACAATCACGGGTCTACCGAAAACCCTAATTCCAGGATTCCTACATTCAATAATAACTATTTCAAAATTAATCTCGCGAAATATGATGATTTGGTTGTTACAAATGCTATGACTGCGAGCTCCAAAGATGCAAAACTTCCACAGCTCCTTGATCCATCCGTAAATAAACACAATTTATTTATAGATGAGGATTTGACTTTTAGAGTTGACGATTTTGTGAGTGGAATCGATGTTCAAAATTCCACAACATTGAATGGAATAGATGATGTTGATAACGTTGATGATGAGGATGATGTTCCTGGTTTGGGTATTGATGTCGATGATATTTTGAACTCTGAAAAGTTCAATAATTTTACGATTTCCCCAAATCCTAATATTAACCAAGAATCAGTAACTGCTGGCACTACTCCGGTTTCTTCGAGTAATGCAAACATTAAGAAACCAAACAGCTACAGTGTTATCTCCTCAGAATCATCAAATGGAGCAACCCAGACATTCAAGTTCATTCCCAAATATGCATCCATTGATAAGTTAATTGATCTACTTTTGATTGATGCAAAATACTTTGATGATAATGTTTCAATGGATTTGACAGAATATAGGTTCGTGTTTTTATTGAATTACAACTCATTTATATCCACAAGAGAATTGCTTGACAAATTGGCTCATAGATTTATCAATTCAGGAAATGCAGTTATATCGGTCATGAAAAAAATGTATTTGTTGAGACAATTGGAAGAAAGTGGAGAATCGGCTAATTACTCCTTCCATACCAAGTATCAAATCGAGTTTCCAAATTGGTCCTTGGATACTAATGTGGACTTGAATGAATTAGGTGACGTTGATTATGAATTATTACTTAAGATACAGATCAACATTTTGAAGGTGTTAATTGTATTGATCAATAACTTTTACTCGAATTTTTCATTGGATCTTGGAAACAAAAAGATTTTAATTAAGTTATTGAAACTTTTTAGTAATGAGATTTTGCAATGGTACAATTCTAATAAGATTGACACTACTCTTGAACAGTCATTTGAGAGTTTGGTAAATTATTACAAGAAATTAAAAAAGCTTTTCGTTAAGAAAACTTATAGACCAATTGAAATCCTGAAGTTTGACGAATATTTGATTAATGAGTTCAGATTCAGTAACTCATTACATGAAGTTCCCATGAATAGGAATTTACCTGGTCACAAAAATGTAATAAAGATCGAGAAGTTTTTGCTTAAGTTCAACAAATTATTGGCAATCTTTTATCGTGGTATTCGTGCTGAAGATTGGGACAAAGTTTTTAAAATCATGGAAAATTCCTTTGAGAATAACACTCTATTAGAGTTTAACTTGCAAAAGAATAATGTCACTGACGAGAACTTAATTGTATCGAACATTTTCAACTATTTCGAATCATTGATAGATCCAAAGGAGAAACAATTAGTACTCAAGAAATTTCCGTTGGTTTTTCGTAAGTTATTCAAGCTATACTTCAAATTTAGAAGTTACTTGTTGATACAACTCACAGATTTAAATATAACAGTTGATGAAAGATTGGATCGTATGAAAACATTATTGATCATGATCAAAATATCGAAACTCAAAATGGCAGATAATCAATTCGTATTTGAAGGGGGTAAAGATTCCATTCCATCCTGTATTGAAACTGCAGTAACTAATGTGATCTACTCTCCAGAGAGTAGACTTTTCACAAATTTATGGATCAAAGCTTCAAACTTTTTAAATAGTGATGATTCATCTTCTTCTTCTTCAAGTTCAGCCTATGATGACGTTAACCTGTTGTTACCAAGTAATCTTAAAATTAGTGATTTACAAAGTTCTGAGCCTTTGTTGCCATGTTTCTGTTGGATAATTGAGAATTTAATCGAAACTAACAAATGTCCAAGTTTCTACAAACAAAATATTAATTTCAATAAGAGATATCTTATCTTCAAGTTAATTAAAGAGTTGAGTGTTGATGATGATCCATCCAGTGATGCCCATGAGAATAATTTCCATGAAACTCGTGAATTTGATTTTTTACTTAAATTGGATGAAACCTTAGTAAACAACCAAAGTCTCAAGGAATTCACATTCTTAGAGAAGGATAAGACGAAGTTATTTAGAGCAGTGATGCATGATCAACATAAATTATTGATTCATGAAAATAAGAAGAAAAATTATAAGGATACGAAGACTGCCCAAGCAACCATGCCAGGACTCACGACTGTAACTTCGGTGAGTACTAATCAAGGAAGTATTTCTGGTACTCCAACAAGTCAACAGGCCCCTGTCAGCAATCAATCGTTGAATAAAAAACCGTCAAGCTCATCATTAAGAAGACAGTCACTTTCATACAAATCTAATTCTAGTTCAAGGTTCAAAATTAGCGGTCTTTTCAGTAAATCTAGACCATTTTCATTAAATGTATCGGGTTTGTCAAATTCTGCTTCTGAAAGGATAATTTCTGTCAAAGATCTTCCACCAATTGAAAATCATTCTGACATCAAACAAAAGCCTTCTTTGGTAATACCATTGCGGAATGTAAAAGTATTCCCTGCTTATTTATTACCACTTTGTTTTATTATTGATTCTGAGACTTCTAATGTTGATTATTTCTTCCAAGCAACCTGTGAGTCTGAATGGAACGACTGGTTAGTGAAGTTGAACTATGCAAATAGGCATTGGTTTTATTCAAGAGCACTTAATCTCAAATCTAATAATGCCTATACTACTTTTGGTATTCCAATTGGAGTTATTTGCAGCAGGGAACAATCTGTTGCGCCAAATATTTTGACCATGATTTTTGCAGAGATTGAAAAGGAAGGAATCAAGGATGTTGGAATTTACAGAATAAGTTCCTCAATTAGTGAATTGAATAATGTTAAGAGCATTATTGACAAGACAGGAACACTTAACTTTAACGAAAGAACATACGATGTTCATACCCTCACCAGTGTTGTGAAATCATTCTTCAGGGAATTGCCGGACGCATTATTCACTGATAAAGTTATTGGTGCATTTTTTGCATTAAAACAACAACATTCTGATGAGCAAACTGAAGAAAATATTATAATTGAGCAATATAAAGAAACACTCAAATTATTGCCTTCTGTTAACTTTCATACTTTACGCTTACTATCAAAGCACTTAAAGAAGATCAGTCACCACAGTGACGTCAACAAGATGACACCTTCAAATTTAGCTACAGTGATAGGACCAGCATTTACTGAAGCTAGTAGCTTGGATGCATTGATCAATAATTTTGGATTTATGAATTCGATCTTAGAGAAATTAATCAACAACTATGAGTATATTTTCGATGATGAGGATCCTGCTGAACAATTACCTGAGCCAGATATCAACATCAAGGAAACTTCGTTTTCTGAAACCGAATTGGATGGTACAGCACAAATTAACAATTCATAGTGTTTTAGACACGTTTTCTTATTCTTCAATTCAATGATTAGCACATTATAAATTTATTATTCAATAAACATTTTATTATAGATAGTAATTGCATCTTATCAGTTGGCAGAATCAGGCAACTTCAAAGTCCTTGCGGCCAAAGTCAGGAGTACCACCAAGTGAACCAAATATATCACCAATATAATTTTGTGACCTGTACTTATTCCCAGATTGGTAAATATCATCCCAATGATTTACAATATCATTAACGAATGGTAACCCGGCTCTTACCAAGTTATCCAAAGAGGCTTCTATCCCACCTTGGTCTCCTTGATCAAAAAAACCAGTCGTGTTGTGCGCCATTGGAGGTGGTGGTGAAGCAAAGTCTGAAATTGTCCTCATTACCACTATTCTATCATAATCAACCAATCCAAATTTTTGTGCTCTTACAAATGCTTCTAAGGAAGCATTATCCTCTTGGGCTGAAGCGCAGTACTTTGCGCTTCCATTTGTTAACATCTGCGCAAAGTTAAAGAAATACTCGTTCAAAATATCACCGTAGAAATATACATCCGAAGTTATAACATCACACTTTGCCACCGCCGGAAGAGAGCGGGCTGCAGTTTGGTTGTACAAGGCACGGAAATTTGCATTCTTTTCTGTACCATTATTCAACGAGACTGTTTTGGCAAGATCGAAAGCTCTGTTACGCAATTGCTCATTAACCTCAAAAACTTCAGTTCCATAAACATTACCAGGGTATCTTTCTTGTCCGTTGGTGCCATAAGCATAGTATCCGGTCGTCCAATTTGGATGGGCCTCGTGATATTCAGAATATGCCACTTGATACTCCAATCCAACTTGAACTGCATACTTTGAGAATGTAACACCTCCCAAAGTGGTGAATGCTGGAACTCCTCCCGCTATTCCCGCGATCAAAAAATAGGTCTTAGCGAGATCGAAAAGAGGGTTTAACGTTAAAGCTGTGATAGTAGATGCAGCATTGATTTCTCCTTCGCCTGTAGTAAGTTGGCAAATGGAGTAATTAGTGGTGCAATGAATTGTAGGGTATTCCGGCGATAACCCAGGAATGGTCATGTTGTGTATGAAATCTAATGTATTAAGCCAAGGATCCCTTTCCAAAGAAAACATTGAAACAACAAATACTTTGGGTTGATAAACGGCAAATGGCTTACCGTAACTAGCTTTGAGATCATTATTCGATGTGTTTGCTGTTTCATTTTCAAGCTTTGAGTAGTTCAAATCCCGTTTTAGTGGCTGACAGAAAGTTAAAGCTACACATGAAACAAAAAATACAATAAAGATCATTATAATTATTGGACGTTCACATAGGAAAAAGAATCCTTTTATAACAGCGTACTCGGGCCATATATAACCGATTTTTGACTCCTTTTTGATTAGTGGACCCTTATTTTTTTTTTTGCAATTGATGCCATAAACACATGCGAGGGCTTCTATACAAATTAGACAACAGGCGTTTTGAGCCATGTTGCTTCTCGGAAGACATTTTCTATTGGTAGAAGTCGAGCTTCAAATATGTCTTTGATTATTCCTCGTTCATTAACAGAGTATTGAATTTTAAATAAGTATTGTGTTTGATTCTCTAAACGTACCAGCTTGAAATTTAACCTCATCATTATTCTCCACCGAAAAAGAGCAATATTTATAAAAAGGAAGATAAGGTGGACTTTCACCTCTATATTTCGCAAGCGCATCTTTTTTTGGAGGACAGTTAAATCAATGAGATATATAACCTAAGCCTCTTAGTAAATGGTTATCTTTGAAGGGAAATTCCTGTTGATAATTTGTAAAGCATTTATTGTTTATTGAATTGAAATGCGCAAAGTGAGAAAATGCTTTTATTTCTAATTTGAAATCACGACAACGAAGCAAAGAGTGTATTATTAATGACAAGACTGACTTGATTCTTCTAAGCATACGTAAAATTGTACCAAGAGAATATCTATTTATCTTTTGTCTATTTTGAACTAACTATGTATTTAGAGGTTATCTCATAAACTTTACTTCCTAGATTTCTTGCTGGAAGCTCCAAAATAGGGAGATGTTTGAGAATCCTGTTCCCTTTATCATGGTAATCCAATTACAAATTCGACTAGGTGATATATGTTTTACCTGTCTACTCTATAGATAAAAGTTTGATGTTGAACTCCCCATATAAATTCTGTCACATGTCCCCATGCAATGTTGTATTGCGACGCGGTAGAAAATTATTTTTAATTTATGAATCAGTAAACTTATTGACTTGCCTAATGTTTGCAGTGCAAAGAGGGTTGAAAAGACCAGCCAGTGTACTTGATGATGAAGGAGACTTCAATATCCATGTAAGTAATTCCAATCCCTCAACTTCAATCATGAAATCCTAAACATTTAGTTGCATCCTTTCAAGGTTGACCGATGTCAATTGTCATCTTTTGATCTCAATGATTACTAACAACAGGGACAAGTATCTATAGAGTCATTCATGTCTCAAAGACTACAACAACAGCCTACCCCTGAGAGTGATTCTGAAGATGCAGTCGATGAGGATGATGATGAACTCGATGCAAGTTCATCTGACGAGGAAGATGTCTTTCCCAACACAGAAGCTGCGAAGGCCGGGGTAATTGAGAAAATCTCCTTGAAAAACTTTATGTGTCATGATTTTTTTGAGCTTAAATTGGGTCCTCAAATCAATTTCATTATTGGAAGTAATGGCTCAGGAAAAAGTGCCATTTTAACAGGAATATCTGTTGGGTTGGGAGCTAAAGCAACTGACACAAATAGAGGTACTTCTATCAAAGATTTGATAAAAGATGGGAAAAATACTGCTCGAACTTCGATTGTCTTTCTTAATGAGGGCCTGCAAGCATTCAAACCTGAAGAATACGGCGATAGAATAATAGTGGAAAGAAAAATTCAAAGAAGTGGAACAAATGCATACTCAATAAAATCCAGTTCTGGAAAAGTAATTTCTACGAAAAAAACTGTATTGGATGACATATTACATAAATTCAACATCACAATTGATAATCCACTTGCATTTTTGTCACAGGACAAAGCCCGAGAGTTCATCACTTCGAGTTCTGACCAAACGAAGTACGAATATTTCATGGAAGGTGCATACATTGCAGAAATTTTCAGAAATTTTCAGAAAACAGTATCCAATGTCCAAGATGTTGAAAACAAGCTAAGACAATTCAAGAAACAAGCAGTTGAATTCCGCAGAAAGTATGACGAAGCAAAAATTGTGTATGATCGCTATCGAGAGTCTGATTACCTCCGAAGAAAATTACAATTGATTCATGGTAAAATTTATTGGTATAACGTATATGTGATTGAACAGAAGGTAAAAAATTACGAGCAAAGGCACTTCCAGGAAATTGAGAATGTTAAAAAGGTGAAAAATCGCATCGAGGCGAATAATGAAAATGAAAATCGATTAAAATCAGAATTGCATGATGTTCAAGAGGAGCATGTTGAAGTCCAGAATGAAGTTTCGAGATGTAAGAATAATTATAATGATCTATTAATGGCGCATACTGAGCTAAAAACTAGAATGAGTACTACTGCCAACGAAATCAGGAGTCGTACTGAAGAAGCGACTTCCCTCAAAGAAAGAATAAAGATTGCCAAACTTGAAATTGAAAAAGAATTGAAAAGAATCGATGAAATCAATGGTCAGTCAAAGGATGCTTTGAAGGATGCTTTACATGAACTTAGAGTTAATGAAAGTACTTTAAAAAGTGATAAATTATCTGCAAAGGAAGAGTTGACTCAGCTTGAAAATTCAAAGATCCCGAAATTATCAGAAACCGAAGATGAAATCACGTTGTGTAATAGAACGATAAAATCATTGGAACAAAGAAAACAAGCGCTTTTGGTATCACAGAAAGATAAATATGCAGCATGGGGGAGAGAAATGAATGGTGTTCTTGGTGAAATCAAAAATCAAAGAGGATGGCATAAAGCTCCAATTGGGCCAATAGGATCGTTTATTGAGGTTAAACAAGAATTTGTAGCATGGAAACCCCTTTTGAATACTGTTCTAGGAAAAACCTTGGATTCATTTTTAGTTTGCGATGAACACGATAGAAAGCTATTGGCAAACATATTAAAGAGATTCAGGATAAACAAAAATGTTATTGTAAGAAGATTTGAAGCATTCGATTACGAAAAGGGAAAAGTGAAAAATTATACTACACTTCTAGACATGATAACAACTTCTAATGATAATGTTCTTTACACTTTGGTGGATGCCAACACAATTGAAAAGTTTGTTATCGCAAACAATTACATGCATGCTGACGAACTCGTGAGACAAAACATTCCTAACCTTATGAGTGCCTTTTCATTACATCACAAAAATTCAGGACAAAGAACAAGTATGACAAATGGTACATTAAGAGTAGATCCAGTTTATTATTCCAATGACTTGGCAAAATTTTCTGCTGGTTCCATTTCCAACTCCAAAGAAATCGATGAAATCAACGAGCAGATCACAGAAGAACGTTTGAATCTTGAAAATTTGGCAAGAGTACGAAGCAAAGTGATGGCAAGCAGAAACAGCTTACTTGAAACTTGTAAAACTAAATTGAATTCAATATCCGTGAATTTAGATAAAACTATCAAGGAGATACGTAAGGTTGAAGTCAAGCTTAATGAAAATGGGGACTTCGCAAAAATAGAATCGTTAAAGACTGAAATAGAAGAATTAAAGTCCCAAGTAAAAACTATCGAAAATGTGAAAACTTCTTTGATACATGATTACAAACAAAAGATAGAGAAAATGGATGAAATGAAACTTGAAGCAAATAAAGCAGAGGAGGAATTTAAGGAAGCACAGATACGTAATAATGAAATGCAAGAGAAAATGAATAATTTGGAAGTGGAAATATCTGAGACAAGCTCTAATATCAAAAGTGATGAAGGAGAAATTGAAAGAAAAGAGGTCGTGATAAGCGAATGTGAGCAAAAAGTTGTTCTTGCTAAGGCAAAGTTGAGAGAAGTCATCGAAATAGCAGAGTCTAAGTGCAACAAATCTGATGTATCGATTGACGAAAATGATTCACAACAATCTATTCAAAAAGAGTACGAAGAAATCCAAAGACAAGTACGACAGGCAGAAGAACAAGTGGGAAGACCACTTTCAGAAGTGCAATTGGAGCTCTCCCAGATAAAAGAAAAGAGAGACTTTACAAATCAGACAGTAGAGTCGCTAACTTTAGCATCAAGTGACACAAACTCTGCATTGAATGTTAGATTCAACACCTTCCATACGACATTTTTACACAATGTGCAAGATGCTTGCCGTTTATTTGAGAATGCCTTGGAATTAAGAGGTTTTAAAGGAAGTTTGACTTTTGATTACGAAAATAAAAAATTAGTGATGTTGGCAAAGACTAGACAAGATGATCAGCCAAGAACTATGGACTCTCTTTCAGGTGGAGAGAAAAGCTTTGCACAAATTGCACTTCTTTTATCAATTTGGAAGGTTATGAATTCGCGTGTACGTGGACTAGATGAGTTTGATGTTTTTATGGATTCTGTGAATAGATCCATAAGTATCAAATTGTTACTACACGAACTAAGACAATATCCAAAGTCCCAAAATATATTTATTACACCTCAAGATATTGCAGTTGTTGGGGATTTGGATAACAATGATGTGAAAATTCATAAAATGACCGATCCTAGGAAGTTGGATAAGAACTAGATATGTTCCTGATTGGGTATTTATATTTGCATCATTTAGTTCGATAAAATCTAAGTCGTTTTCATCAATTGCATGTAATCATTCTCACTTAAATAATCTTTAAATGTAAGCTTTGTTGAATTGCTACGTACCAAATAGTGATCAATATCGTCTAAGGTACAACTTGGGAAAGCCAATAATGTCTTTATAACTGATGCTATCACTTTCTTTGATTCTTTCTTGTTACATAGGGCAATAACATCAAAATAGTTTCCCATAAGGTCATGAACAATTGGTTTAAGTTTACCTTCTTCTTCTGGATAGGAAAGTATTCGCTCCTTGATATGATACAAAATATTATCGTAATTCTCATCTCGTGTAAGAGTATTAATGCTAATGTAGGGAAATATCTGAGGTAATCTCATGAGTATCAGTATGGCTTCCTTGAATTTGGCATTCTCGCATAAGCCAAGGACAATAAATGTGTGCATCATGAAATGTGAAGATGTAATAATGGGTATCAAATTATTTATCCCTTGGTCTCTTTCAATAGTTTGCATGATATTGTCACTAATCAATCTAGAAAAGAGGGGAAGATCTGAAGTATGCAAAGATCCATTCAATAGCGGCATGGATGCTGAATTTGGTGATGTGTAAACATTTCTTTCAATTATAGGATTGTATAATTTCATCAGTATTTGTTCTCCAATAGATTCATGTTGTTTATCAATAGATGTCTTTATGTCAATCATGTTTTCAGAACTCAATAAATTTGTATTTGATTTGATGTTTCCTCTTCTCCAAACATAATTCGTGAATACCGACATCTTTTGCAATTGGTTTAATTTATTCCAGTTTTTAGCATTCCTGTGACCACGAAATGAGTATGCTAATTCTTTGAAGAGTTGGAGTGCTTTACGTAAGTTTTCAGGGGTGCTAGATGCTTCAACCATTGAAATTTTTAAAGTCTTGAAAGTATTCTTGTGACTGATATAAGAATAAAACCTTTTGAAATATTTTATTAATCCTTCTATTCTAGCACAATCAGAAGAGTGTAAGAATATCAAACTTAATTGCTCCAATGTTGAAGGGGTCAAAAGAAACGGTATATCTATGTTATTTGGATTGTAAAAAGAACTCTGCAATTCTGAATGCGTCTCGTAGTGATCAATTATGTGATGATATATCAAAACTGCTCCATGGTGATTAGCAGTTTCACACACCAAATTGATGTACATATTCCAAAGTTGGTTTGATATGCAAAACGCTGGTTGAGAAGCAAAAATCAAATGTAGAATAGTCGTTGCGGTTATTATGTTCTTATCACGTAGAAATTCGAACAAAACTACTTCTAAAAGGTCGTTCTCAATTGATTGTTTGTTAATACTCTTTGCAACCATTGAATATAACGTTCTGTGATTGGTAGAAGGATCTCTTAATAATTGTTTTAATTTTTCATTGACATCTGTGCTTTTATTTTCTGATATATCAGATCTATGGTGAATAATTTTATTCTTTAGACAGTTTTGAGTTAGGCTAGATAGGAATCTTCTGGAAAGTACCTCTTGACGTGCTCCGCGCCTAGAGACTTTGAGAAAGTTAGTCTTAACATGGATTAGGGTGGAATTCAGGCTTGCAGTTCGTTGATGTACATTACAACTGTTCAAATGGCATATTCTGCTAAGCATTCTTTCTTCCAACTAAAGTCAGATCATGGAGCTAAAAAAGAAAACTGAGGTCAATATTACGTAATTTTAACTCACCTTCACACCAAAAATTTTTCAAACTTTTTGGTCTACTCCACAGCTACAATGTTTAGACTTGGATTTAAATACACATTGGGAATATCCAGAAGTTTCCCATGTATGCTGAATAGTTCTTTCAACACCGCATTGAAAGGCGTTGGGCCTGTGGGAAAGATTTCGGCACCATTCCAAGCAGCTGGTGTTCGTTTTAACTCTACTCAAGGAATCGATAAGTCTGAAATTCAAAACAAGTTGGTTTCCTTTGATGATATCCCAGAATCTGAAAAGATCATATCACATTTAAACTCTTATGAATGGGGATACTTGGATTCTATTGGTATGGCACAAGGTTGGGGTCCAACTGCAATGATGGAGAAATATCTTGAATCGATTCACGTGTTGAGTGGCTTGCCCTGGTGGAGTACTATTGCAATTGCTACTGTCGTTGCTAGAGTTTTCTTATTCCCATTATACATGTCTGCATCTGCAAATGGTGCGAAGCTAGCCAAAGTTAAACCTGAAATGGATGATATTTTGAGTAACTTGAAAAAAGCTGAGAGTAACCAAGAGAAATATTTATTGGTTCAAGAGAGAAAGAAATTGATGAAGGAAAATGATATTAAGTTTTACAAGCAAATTTATCCCATGTTGCAATTACCAATTGCTTATGGATTTTTCCAAGCTTTGAGAAAAATGTCCGCATACCCAGTAGATGGTTTCAGTACAGAAGGGTATGCTTGGTTTGAAAATTTGTGTCAAGTCGACCCTTACTTAGGTTTACATGGTATTTCTGCAGCACTTATTTTGGCTATCGTTCGCTTGGGAGGTGAAACTGGTCAACAAGCAATGAATGCACCAATGAAGAAAGTGCTTATGTTCTTGCCATTCTTATCTATCATCATCACAAAAGACTTCTATGCATCCGTCATGATTTATGTGGCCACAAACTCCTTGTGTTCAGTCTTTCAAACTTTCATCTTGCGTAGTAAGTCCTTCCGTAAGATGCTTAAGATGCCACCAACCGTTGTGAATAAACCTCCTGCAGGTAAGAAACAACCGGAGACCATTTCCGACTGGGTTCGTCAGCAAAAGGAAAGCTTTGATGAACAAGTGCAGAGCAAAACTAAGGAATCTGCACGCAAGTTGGAAGCCCAAGTCGTGAGAAGAAGAGACGGAACTGACGGTTTCATCAAGAGACATCAGAAGTAACCCTGTATATACCATATCTTGTATAATAGTAAGTATCACGTGCAAATCGCATTTTGTAACTTGGAACCT
Organism: Suhomyces emberorum; assembly: GCA_003707835.3. Lineage (NCBI taxonomy): Eukaryota > Fungi > Ascomycota > Pichiomycetes > Serinales > Debaryomycetaceae > Suhomyces > Suhomyces emberorum. The sequence continues at coordinate 152,794 of PPLQ03000009.1, forward strand.
TCGCAATAACTAATTCCGAATGTTGATATTTCCTCGGATTTACAACATAAGATTGGCACTGATTACAACAGTAAAAGCTTACTAAATATGAGAGCAATTGGGTTCCTCCAAGCAATTTGAGCACGTTGGATGCCACTCGGTGGACATGAATTATAGTTGTATGTGTGCTTGACCGTACTTTAAATTGTTGAATTTTAGAGTTAACACTACCCGTGACAAGTTGTGGGATCGAAGGCCCTTATTGGTCTGGATAAAAGTTTCAGTACCTCCTTCCGCATTAGGAAAGCCCGTCCGCCAGTCCGCTTTTTCGCCTGAACCCAATTGGGAAACACTGCCTCACTAACTTGCAAGAGCCGATACAGAAGGCATTTCACAATTTCAGGGGTCTACACATATACCCTAACTAGTACCATGAGCATAGCCCTAGCACAGATCCATGGCGGCACCATGGCCTTATCGGCTGTAGCATGTAGGGAGGGGGTTGTGACTTATTGGCTATTTCCGGATCCGAAAGAACCCTTGTCAACGGCTTCGTTCAATTTGCATTGTTCTGCTTAATAATCATTGCTTTTTTATTTTTGACTCAGAGAAAAAATTTGCAATTACTATCAGAATATAAAACGTTGCGTGGCCCGTGGGTTCGCAAACTGCTCACACCACAAATTCTTTCTATACTTCAACTAATCTATCAAGGTTTAGATAAACAACCAAGATGAATTTCCAGGCTAACGAGTTTCTTAACGACTTAAATCTTGATTTTGATCAATCACCACCACTTAGTGATGGAATGAGTCACAGCGATTTGGACTTGTTTTCACAAGCCGAATTCTTCGACTTGGATGTGTTCTCCAAGTTGAAACCTGTGGGTCAAGTCGTTGGTCAAGTCACTGCACAACCATCTGGAAACCACCAGATAGCGGTGAAGTCCGAACCGGACTTATCGCTTGACTTTTTGAACTTGCCAGAATCAGGCAAACAACCAGTTCAAGAAACCTCGCCGTACAATTCATCCGCTGCTTCCCCTAGTGGTTCTTCCGCAGTCACTGACAAAAGAAAAAGAAACACCGCAGCTTCTGCTCGTTTCAGAATCAAGAAGAAGTTGAAGGAACAAGAGATGGAACAAAAGTCCAAAGAAATGCAAGAAAGACTTGCAGCTTTGGAGAAAAAGTTGAAAACTTTGGAAATGGAAAATAAGTGTCTCAAGAACATGATTTTGGAACAAAATGAAGCTAAGAACTCTGAGTTATTGGATTCGATTAAGAAAAGATCAATTCTTGATTCCAGACCTGTTTTCCAATACACCAATTAGTTAACTTGCCGACTCTTGTGACTACTGTCACTTAATCGATCTAGCTTCTGCTGATCAATGCTGGTGATGCCTTCAATGGTATTACTGGTGAAATTTGTTCTGGTGACCAAAAGCACCAGGATGAATGGAGAGATGCCTAGCATTTCTCAAAGGATCTTAAAATCCAACTTTTAATGACCCGTACGAACATAGATAATGACGCTTATGTCCTTATTCCAGATCCAACTCTGTGAATTGTCCTTTGGAATATTAACTAAAAAAGTATCTTTCAATTCTTCAACTCGAAAGACCTGGGTGTGTTTCCAACAAAGACATCCAGCCATCTACCTACATTGGTGGCAGTTCTTTTTATTTAGTAATGCAAACTAGTAATAGTTAACTAACAGTTAACTACCCATGAATCATAAACGTAGAACTTGTATCATGATCTTGAGCCAGGTTATCCAGAAAACCAACCACACAATTGAAAACCAAAGACGTGTTTGTTTCACTTTCTCTACAAAGTTGTTGGTTAAAGTGGAAATAGGAAGTTGAATGTTGACTTCACAGACAGCTGATTGATTAAATCGAGTGCTAACTTGAAACCCGGGGCTTATCATGGTAGTGTGGTTATCAATTATTATTGGGGACTATTTGTATATACAACGAGAGTGTCTTCGATATTAACTCAAACAGTCGAACATACACAGGAATATCATTCCCGACACCAATTGTATTTACACCTTTCCTTGGAATAGGCTTGAGTTGCTATAGGGCAAAATTTTTTCTCTTGCCTCGCCTTGAAGCCCGCTTAGCTCACCTCATTTGATAGACGACAGTGTCTAAAAGGTGGAGATGGACAACTCAATAACTCCCCAAAGATCAATAACCCCGAATCCTTCTGCGAAATTTACAAAATCATCCCCTCTGAACGACAATCCACAACTGCATGATAGTTCGACTTATCCTTCTTACGATACAACTGCATCTCTTTCAAGATCAAGAAATATAGACATGGCATCACCCGCTGAAGACTCGGGATTTTATGAACAGTCTTCTGGGATATTCCACAGACCTACTTTCAAAGGAGCTAAGCTTGCCCATAATTTCGAACGCTCTGTATCACCATGCGAAATAACAAACCCCTCCCTGCCAGCATCCAGAGAGCATTCCCTTCAACATACAAAAAGTATCGACTCCTTGGTGCTACCAGTTTCAGAGAAACTTAACTCAGGTGATATATTTGGTTCTGTTGAAGAGCAGATAGATTTAAGATTGGCGTCTTCTGATAACCCTACAGTTGTTATGGAACTAGACCTTGATGGGAATATTAGCTATTTGAGCAGAAACTGGGAGTTTATCGTGGGGACTAACATAAAAAAGTTGTTGAATAAGCCAATTTCAAACATCATCTTCGGTAATACAGAAGGAGATCACTTGGTGTTTAACAATGCAATAGCGCAGATGGTGAAAGATGATTATTCCTACAAAGTGAAATTTATTACAGCAACTAATGAGAAACGCAAATATGGGGATTCCAATATAAGTGGTAAAATTACTCCCCAACACTCTACCGAAGATCTTTCCCACTACCAGCAAAGTGAACTTGCAAACTTAGTCCAAGACCAGATAATCAGGGAAGATGTTATCCATGATTCTGGCATTTCGTATGATTCTGATGATAGTACTCTATCGTCCAAGCTTTCAAATAATGGTGATGTTATCGAATTGGAAGCTCAAGGAATTTTAATTCATGATCCGAAGACAAATTTACCAACGCATTCCATGTGGACAATTAAACCCTTTGTACACATCGATTTGGAGTTGACTTTACCAGAGAATCTTATTGATCTCTTAGGTTTTGGATCAGAAATATTTGAAGGCTATTTACTTAGCTTGAAAGAACAAGGTATTATTGAGGAAGAAGCGGCACCACAGCCAAAAGTGATTTTATGCAGAATATGTGAATCTCAAGTCCCTGCTTGGTTTATTGAAAAACATTCCGAATTATGCATTGTTGAGCACCGGGTTGCAGAAGATCTACAGACATGTCATGATACTATCAGCGAACATTCTGAGCTTATCAAACGGATATACGATACCTTACTTTATCAGCATCAACATTCCCCTACAAGCCCACAAGGATCCCAAAGTGCTGTGAATAGTTTACCAACATCACCACAAATAGTTGCCACAGGTTTACATACCAGTCCAGGGCTGTCGCCACTTTCCTCCAATTCCATTTCTCCTAGTTCATCTGAAGACAGCAATTCGATAAATAATAATCCAGTTCTAGATTACAAAGGTATTCCACTACCTAGTATGACCGGGGATGCATCTCCTAGGTTAGCAAACCAAGTTCTAACGAAGAATTTTCAAGCAAACAACCCTATAGTCATTACTAGAAGATTCCCCTTTGGAATTTTGCAACGTTTAATAGAATTATGTGATGAGGCTTCGCTCATTAATCCCGCCGAAACCAATGTGAATGGGGATTTGGAGTTTTCTCCCAACTCAGAAAAAGCAATTAATGCTGTTGTGAATTGGAAATTGTTAGAAACAACTGATCCTGCAATAAAAATTTTAGTGGAGGATACAAAGCAATTGGTGGATGAAAAAGTTCGAATCATATCGAGGTTGGTATCAATATTACAATATTCGAATAAAATCAAAAAAGAAGTTGACAATCTTGTTCTTGAAACTGTGAAGGACACAATATACAAGATCAAAGAACAGACAATGTTGCAAGAATTCAAGTCCAATAGCACACCTCGTATCAGCACCAGCGATTTAAGTGCCAACGATGAATTATCAAATTATGGCTCGCACGATCATCGACTTTCTGATACCTTGGTAGTAGATAAACCAAGCTCGCTTATCGTTTCGCCTCAACCATCAAGGTCCAGAAGTCCTAATCTTTTACAAGAACCCTATTTCAAAGATGAGGAAGTCAAATCGATAACACCTAAAGATATTTTGTTGAGAGGAAGGAGCACTGATAGGTTGGGAAGAACAAGTAATACTAGTTCGAAATCTTCATTATCCATAGGAACCTCTAGATTCGGCTCGAATGAATTGGTTGAATCATTGCAAGACTTGGATTTGAATAAAAAGAGCGGAAAGGATGCTACGTTTTCTAACCCACCTCCATTATTATCGCATAGCTCTTCATTTTCGTTACCAAGAAGGCATCTTTCACCAGCTCCTTATGTTGAGAAGCAAAATTTATCTTCTCTTCAAAGAAACATCAATCGTTTTGAAACTAATACCCCACATACATCACCATCCATCAGCAATGCTGACTTCATTAACAACGATAGCATTAATTTCCATGAAAAGAGAACAAGCTCTAGTGGCAGTGCCATTCCCCTTAACCTAACTCTGCATGGACATCGCAATTCTGTTTCCAAACCACCGTTGTCTCCATTGTTGGTCTCAACAACACCTTCAAGTAAACCCAATGGAGGCGGAATTAGGGATTATGAAGTTGTCAAACCTATAAGCAAAGGTGCTTTTGGATCTGTGTTTTTGGCAAAGAGAAAATTGACCGGAGACTACGTGGCGATTAAATGCTTAAAGAAGAGAGACATGATAGCCAAAAATCAAATTTTGAATGTCAAATCTGAGCGTGCAGTAATGATGAAACAAACAGATTCCCCTTATGTTGCTCAATTATACAGTAGTTTCCAATCAAAGGACTACTTGTACTTGGTAATGGAGTACTTACATGGTGGTGATTGTGCAACTTTAGTCAAGACATTAGGCACTCTTGGAGATAGTTGGGCAAAAAGATATATTGCAGAAGTTGTGGTAGGTGTTGATGATTTACACAAGCGAGGAATTATTCATAGAGATCTAAAGCCGGATAATTTGCTTATTGATAGCAATGGACATCTCAAATTGACTGATTTTGGTTTATCCAGGATGGGTGTTGTGGGAAGACAAGCCAGCTCTCGTCGTAAAAGCAGTAATAATGAACATCCAATAGAGCTTTTCAGAAAAAGTTTAAGTAATCAAGCTCAACAAAGTCCACTATCTAATGTGTCTGGCTTAGGGTTTGACTCACCATTGTCAGATTCTTTTCACAAGAGAACAAGTTCAGTTACTCCGTTTTCTTTATCTCCAACTTTAGAAAATACGAAATTATCAATCAGTGGACAAACCCATAATGCTCCTACATCCTTAACATCACCCACCCTATCTTACTTGGAATCCTTCAATCAACAACCACAAATACCACCCTCACTTTCGCATAGAACTTCCTCAATATTCAAAGGTAATAGATCGGGATCAAATTCAAGTGGGTTGGAATCACCTTTACTCAAACCAATATTACCAAGGACGTTTTCGGAATCATCTTTTGCATTGGTAGAGGATGATTTCCAGGTTAGTCCCTCCCATAATCAGGGTAATATCACTAATTATGCTTTATTTGATCCTTCAAATGCCAATGGCGACGTCAAAAAATTTGTCGGAACTCCTGACTATTTGGCACCCGAAACTATTGAAGGTGTTGGTCAAAATGAAGCGTCCGATTGGTGGTCTTTGGGATGTATTTTATTCGAATTTTTGTTTGGTTATCCACCCTTTCATGCAAAAACACCAGAGGAAGTTTTCACCAAAATTTTAAAAGGCTCTATCGACTGGCCTCCCTTATCTGCTGAAGAAGAAAAGGAGTATTGTTCAGCCGAAGCTAAGGATTTAATTATCAAATTACTAAACTTGAACCCTGAAGAGAGGTTGGGTTGTAATGGCGCTGAAGAAATTATGGCACATCCTTATTTCAGAGGTATAAACTGGGTAACTTTGTTTGAAGAAGAAGCATCCTTTGTGCCTCAAATCGAAGACCCAGAGTCTACTGATTACTTTGACCTTCGTGGTGCAGATTTGGCACAATTTCCAAAAGAAGATTCTGATGACGAAAAACTCTGCACAAGTAATGAATTTATCAACACCAACTCTTCAAATACAACTGAATTAGGTTCACCATCATTAGGTCAGAACTCATCTTCGTCTTCATCTTCGTTATTGGTTCCTGGAGGAACAACTAGTACAAGTAACACTGGTAAGAGAGAAAGAAGAATGAGTCGCTTGGCTGATCCAAGTGAATTTGGTAGTTTTCATTTCAGAAATCTTAATGTTTTGGAAAAGCAAAATAAAGATGTTATTAACAGATTAAAGAGTGAACATTTAGAACATCGAAATAGCTTTTCCTCTTCTTCTTCTGAGTCAACACCCTTATCAAGGTCTAGAGGATTCTCTTTTAGTGGTGGAGGTAACCTGGCTAGTCAATCAAGTCCATTTAAAAGGCCAGTTTCACCAATCGCAATAGCATCAGGTTCAGGAAGCTCTGTTCGTTCTGCGTCACCGCATAAGAGTTCTGAACCTAATCTTTCATCCCCTCAATCATACTTCAGACCGGATATTCCTGGTTCTGCGGTAAGTACATATTCTAGTGGGGATGAGTTCCCATTTGAAGTTGGAAAGCAATCTCCAAACTCTGACTTTGCAGCTGATAAGCACCGCTTATCTGTTCATTCATTAAGCAAACAAATCGTTAAGGACTCCCCTTCCAGTTCAGATACCGAAGACACTAAAAACTCGGCCTTATTGAGAGTCAAGAAGAGACGGGAAAGTACAAGAAGATTACCTCCCTCCAGCATACGAAGTGAATCTTTCTCTGCAGAAGACACTGCGCCAACTATTAATGAATTAGATGTCTTGTATTGTGAATCAATTCCTATTGTCCGTCATAGTGTGACAAAAATGTTAGAGAAATGTGGGTGTATAGTTGTTGCTATCTCTGATGGAGATGAGTTAGTCAGGCGAGCTACAGGACAAGTTAAATTCGATTTGATTTTAACCGCACTCAGATTACTGAAAATTGATTCTATTGATGCTGTGAAATTGATTAAATTTACAAACAGTGTCAATTCAGACACTCCTATAATAGCAGTAACAGGATTTGGCCACGAAGCGCAAGGATATCAGATCTTTGATTATATTATTGAAAAACCAGTGGAGACTCTCCAAATTCAGAGGTGCATCCAAAAGTTCGCTCATCAAAACAATGACGAGGCCATCGAGTCTGACAATGAAGGAAAGTAACGATCATGCTAAACCATTTCTATTAATATATTTTAAACTTTCTCAATGGGGTCTAACTGAACAGGTTCTGAAATTATTGGAAGCTCCTTTTGTAAATTAATTTGTTCTTGAATAAAATCCTTAGTTTCACTAAAGTTTTTAAAGTAGTGATCTCTGTACCACTGTAATTGTGCGATACTTTCTAAGATATCAGACTTGGCGGTATGATTCAGGACTTTCTTTGGACAAAGCTTCATCAACTCCGGGTTATGTCTATTACCAAACTCCATGATTGTCGAAACATCTATCAAACGATAATGTAAATGATTGATGACTTCTGGAAACTCCTTCATCATGAAAAATTTGTCCATATGAATAGAATTTCCAGCCATGAGAGCAACTCTTTGGTTCGGTATATATTTTTTAATATATTCGAGTAATTCTGTTTTGACCTTTGCCAAAACTTGATCTGGATTAGCCAATATCTTTGCTACCAAACCCGAATTTGTGTGCTGATTTATACACCATTCATTCATTTTGTCCAAGACTTCTTTAGGCTGGTACACCACTGATTCATATCCATCTTCATCTATAATATTCAATTTTCCATCAGTAATGATACAACAGATCTCAATAATGTGGTCATTGAAAACATCTAAGCCCGTCATTTCACAATCAATCCATACTATAGGTTTCTCAATATTTGTATTGGATTTCTTTAGAAGATCTCTCATTTTGTCCACTGAGGTTTGGTTTGCTTTCAATTTCTTAGAAGCAGGCTCTTCATAGTTCTTCTGTGAGCTAGTGGATTTTGAAGCTTGCGACATCTTTGTTAAATAGGTGGAATATATTAAGGATTGCTTGATGTGTTTTGTTCTTGTGATTAACCTTATAGCCGAGAATCTTGTTCTTAAAAACATGCGGTTGTTAAAGATGAGTTTCTCTTCGTTTTACGCACCAATATCAAATGTGCCATTCGATTGACTGGAAAACAAAATTCTCTAGATTTGGATTCAATGATTCTTTTTGAATCGACATTTTTATAAGTATATTAACTCTACAGTAATTTCAATTTTAGAATTTTTCGATGGAATTGCAAGGGTATAGGTTTTTCCACTTTTCCGCTGTATGTAGCTCTTAAAAAAGGTATATTCTGCATTCTATACGAATCAATTAAAGCAAGGATTATCATACTGATATGAGTGCTTGCTTCTTCATTGGATCAATGGGTTCTACAACTTCCCAATTTTCTAGAAAGTGGTTTACTGTATTTTCGTACCCACCTGTTTCGTTTATGCAATGGGACGCGAATTTCTTGAGAAGGTCAAATTTAGTATCGAATCTCAGCTGGTATACTTCTCTTCGAATTCAACGACCGACAATTCAAATACATTCTGAAATTCCCTGGCAGTTCACTATTGTTTGATCAAATATGTCGTTCTTCAACAGGCTCAGTAAGTTGGACAAGTTCTACTTCATATACTTCGTGATTCACATTCCTATCACAGTTTTGGTAGATTCCAACATAATTGTTCCAAGACAGTATCAATTAGAGATCTCTAAAATGATACTTGACTTTCACGTCGCAACTAATAAAGATGTCTTGTTTTATGGAGAATTGCCTGTTTGGTTCAAAGTGTTTGGAGCGGTCGAATTAGGTTTCCAATTACCTTTGTTCTTTTACTGTCTCAAGCAAATGTCATATGAAACCAAAAAACATTACGTCTGGATGGCAATCTATGGATTCAATGCTTCTTTCACAACATTTGTATGCTTGCTACACGTATATAGCATTAGCGGTCAACATGGATTGACCACATCCGAGACATGGAATTTGATAGGCATTTATATCCCATACTTGCTTATCCCATTGTTCATGATGGTAGACTACGCTGGAAGAATCAGTCAATTGCTTAGCAAGCATAAGGCAGAATAAAGACATTGTATGAATATAGCATATAGACTAGGTATACACAGATCACCAGATTTATTGGTACTTAGCCAATAATTCGTCAGCCAAAGCGATGTATTGCTTCTCGGCGTCTTCTTGGGAAGTACCCTCAAGGTCCTTCCATGCTTGCCACTTGTACTTGGCCTTGAGGTTGAACATACCTGGTTGGGCGGTGGTGTTGTCACCAGTAGTGGCTTGCTTGAACAAACCATACAACTTCAACAATTCGTCGTCAGAAGGACGTTTGGTCAAGTTCTTGACATCTTCGGCCTGTTAGTTAGTAAATTGCGGGTCAATTGAGTCTTCTGAGAAATCTAGTCGTACTTTTTGGTTGAATTCGGCAGAAACCATTATGAATATAGTGATCAGTTAATGTGTCAAGGTTCTCGTTTCAGAGATTTTGATCCTCAACAATTGCTACACGCACGCCAACAAAATACCCTGTTCGCACCCCACTGTATTGTTAGCCATGTTGGGAGAAGTGTTGGGGTGATAGGGAGAACAGACGATCAGATCCACACCCGAATTGTGTGATTTGCCTGTGGTCGATACTAGGGGGTCTTCAACGACCAGGGTGGAGTTTGTTGAGGGAGGTGAAGGGGTTGTGGTTAAGCTATTGACTACGTGTCAACTGTGAAGGGCTTAAGTGCGTGGTCCACATGATGGTCAACCACCTGATCGGGGACCATGTGACTGGGGAGCTTGTTGTGGGTGTGGTGTGGTACGGTAGGCACTCGGGGTAGGCACTAGGAGAGAAGTTGTGGATCGACCCACAACAGGTGTGTGAAGCACTCATAAATTGCAAGATAGGGCCGCATGCAGGGCTAGATACTAAAGGGGGGAACGTCGCCTAATTGGGACGAGAGCACAGAAGCGAAGTTTCTGGAACACCATACCGCAAGATAAACTATCTACGAGCGGGGGAGGGTTTGTTTCTCCCTATTGTGTGCGTATGTGTTGTTATGGTAAACGCCCATCCAAATATAGAATTATGGTTCTCCATTTGGGGCGAGAGCAAGAGGGTCCTCGAACCACTGCCCTTGGTTCGTAAGACATCGTCCTGGAACTATATCGCCGCACAAAGATGTGTTGGTGCGGACCATGGCAACGGTGTGCCAGGGTGTACCAGGGCCATGGACTCCCAGGCAACCTCGGGTCATCGCAGGTTGTAGCTGTGCCAACAGCCCTGGGGACGGGATTTGCTCGGATCGGAACTTTGATCAACCCCCCGTCCGCGCCATCTTCCACGATTCGCGCCTATGCGTGCCTGCATCTTGTGCAATGTAGCATATTATTTGTAAGGATTGATGAGGTTGTTACCCCACAGAAAAAGGCCAGCCGTTTGTCTCGTCACCCTGGCCAACAGCAACTGGCCTGCTAATCCCAAAACAGCCAGGCCAGCATGGACCAAGGAGTCATTCTCCACCCGGTGAAATGGTGCCGTAATTTGGAAGCCCCCAAATTCCCATCTAGGCCCTGGCCCCACCGCCGTTGCCACTGCCAAGTGCGGTTTCTGATAGTGTTTTGTAATCCATTCGCCATGTTCGTTCGCTTGCATTAGTCAACCATGCAAGCTTAGTAATTTTTTGGCTCCCGATGCGCAGCTTCTGGGGGGGCCTTTGTTAGATGCAGCATTTGCCTCTGCAAATTTTTGCTGTCACTCGCGGAGATAACACGACCAACATCCTCCCGCGTCCGTTTGTGCCGCTCTCGGTCATTTACTAATACGGGTGTAGACGGCTGATGCATAATCTCTGTGGATTTTCATTTATATATATACATGGCGTCTCACACCTTCTAAACCAGATCTTCCCCATATTGGCAACTTCTATTTGTTCAACCAGTGCTAACCGCCATGAAGTGCCCCAAAAAGGCTGCGAACGCCCCCGTCGCATCCTCTATGCCCACCTCCTTCGGGCCATGGACCATCAAGTATGACCAAGCCCTCAACCAACACTACTATTACAACTCCACAGAAGACATCGTCACTTTCGACTCGCCCTGCGAAGTCAAGCATCAGCCGGTGAAATCCACCGCCAACTCCAAACAGCGCCTTTTCCTGCTCCTCAGACGGAGCACCACAAAGTCGGGATGCAAGTTCCTGGAAGGAACCAGTTGTTCCCCCGGTACATCTACCTCATCTAAATCATGTCAGAAAATGGCCAAGTCGGTGTCTTATCCGCACGATACCACAGCATCGCTGAATAAGTCAGAAAACACCTTTCCTTCATTAACATCCGCGTCACTTTCCAAAGATTCCATGGAACTTTCATCCTCCAAAGAGGCTCCCGATGTAGCCAGTCACACCTTGGGTCGCTTGGACGATACCTTCTTGATCAACAACGTCAAGGACTTTAAAAACTTTGCCGGTACCTCTGTGGTGCGTCATTCCTCATTAGATGTTTCCGATGACGCCTTTAGCATCGATTCTATGTCCTCGGCCGAGGAGTCAATAGCCCCATTCAGCGAAGACAATTATGCATACGTGCGTAACCTTAGGCCGAAAACCAGTGACGACTACATGTTTAATGACTACCACTACTACTATGACGATATGGAAGATGTTGACAGCTCTTCTTCGGATATCGAATCAGAGAGAAGAGAGTTACGCATGCAAATTATGAATGAACTAGACATTTAGTCTATATTTATTGGGTTTATTTCTTGTATATAAATATTGTAATATTATGGGATACGATTATGGTGAACAGTTTGTATGTGATTCTTCGCAGCCCACTAGCATGGGTCATACCCACTGAAAATTTTGCATTAGTATTTTCCTAAAGTGGCTCATCCTCGGAGATTCACTAAGATCGTAAGTTAGCGTCACATGATCTACATGATGTGATTAATAAGTATGGGGATTTTATATATGAATACAGCCTAATTTAAGGAACTTTTGTAAGCATTGGGTGGATTTATGCAATATCTATATCAATATCAATGGATTTGATAAGCTTATCCATCTCACCTAACACTCTGTAAGTAGATTTTGCGATTTTTTCCTCTTGCTTAGATTTCTCAGCTAACTTTTCCTGGAGGTTCATTTTGGCATCTTGCAACGCCTTCTCATTTTCCTCCTGTGTAAGGTTTTGATAGAACATTCTTGTAACCGTCTTCAATCTTGAAAATGGATCACCTCCATCAAATTGCACCACTGTTTGCTTTGTTTTAATTTCTGCTTTTCTGATATTTGTAGAGTTGAGCTTACGATTTCTTTCGTTCACCTTAGACATGGTGTTTAATGACTCTGAGTTGTTAGTGGATTTGGCATGACTTGCAAGGGCATCTTCAATCTGCTTCAACTTATTCAAAATAGAATCGCTCTTTTCTATGTCACCTTGTTGTCTAGCAATCTTTAATTCATCCATTAACTTCGATTTCTTGAAGACGGCATCCACACCAGTCAAAGAGACATCGTTCTTTTTACCACTAAGTAATTTACGCTTCTTTTCAAGCATCTCATTGACATCTTTATCACTCACACCTTTGTTGATATAGAATTGAATTTGAGTGTACTTCTCATTGACATCATCTGCGTAATCAATACTTTCGCCAATTTTGCTCAATTCATTTTCGTAAGTCTTGAATTCTTCGGAGGAAATTTGAGAATCTGAAAAGATACTAATAGGGAATTCTTTAGTTTGCTTTCTGTTTTGACTTACCTTCAAGTACAAGTCTGACTTGAAATTGTTCAATTTGTATGCTTTCTCAGGTATGGAACGAACATCAACAATCTTGACCATTCTATACATTGGTCTTCTTGTTCTCTTATCCATTCCTAAATTGATTCTAGCAAAACAATCTATCACCAAGTCATTGAAGAATGGATAGAAACAATACTTGCTCAAAACGGTTCTTCCAATCCTTACTCTATTAATATCTTGCAAAGTACTTCTAGTATTTGATCTCTTTGACTTCGATTTGCTGGCGCCACCCCAGGTGACTGGACCATCCTCATAATCGTCTTCTTCTTCCTCTTCTTCGTCTCTTAAGTCGTCATCATCTTCTTCTTCTTCCTCGTCATCCTCATAGTCATCATAAGACTTCTTTGATTTCTGCTCTCTTTGCTTTCTTAATTCGCTCAATTTATCAAGCTTAGAAGTTTTTACGTTGCTCCCTTTAGCACGATTGGACGATCTGGTTGGCTTGGAACCACTTTGCTGTCTTTGCATTTTCTTTTGCTGCTTCATTCTTTGCTGCAAGTACTTATTCTCATTATAACGTTCCATTTCTTGTGTTCTATCGAACAAGATTTGTTCTCTTTGGATTTCATCCATTGATTCCAATTTGTCTCTGTCATCTTCGTCTTTATACTTTCCTTCTAATGGATATGGATTCACTAATGCATCTTCATCTTCTTCATCTTCTTCATCTTCATCAAATTCGAGGTCTGAACTATCCATTCTACGCTTCTTCTTCGATAAAACCTCATCATCGTCATCATCATCGTTGTTGTCTTCATCCTCATCATTCTCGTCAGCACTTCTAGACCGCTTGCTTAATGTTGGTTCGTAGCCATCTGATTCATTTCCAGAATCATCAGCTCCACCTGCCAATGCCAATAAATCGTCATCTAAATCAGACATTTCACAAATTAACTATTCCACTTAAACTAGGGATATTGTTGATACTTCAGGACTTTTCATGGATGTTGAAATAATGTCGTAATGTCGCCCTAATGTCGCGCGAGCTTTCGACATAAGGTAAATAATACCAGCAAGATTTGGAGGCCAAAATTTAGTGTCTAGCTCCCGAAAATAATATGGAATACGAGAATCAGGAAGTTCATTCATCGAGATTAAACAGCTCCAATGATTATCAACCATTGAAAGCCACAACGAGCATCCTACCGAAAAATTAAGGTTCTGATGTTCTGCAATATTCAACTAAGAGCTGTAATTATCAGAACTTACTATGTCCAATGAAAACCTGCATTGTAAACGCGATTGACGGGTAAAGACGGTCGAATGTGCGGCAAGCTCGTTGACATTTAGAGCCATCAGAAAACAGCTTTCAGGGTTGGGCATATCAGAAGAGTCAGTTTGAACGTGAATGGTGAGTTTGCATGGACATCCACAAACTTATACACGATAATGATGCAACTGCCTCTCTGGTAGGATTCGAACCTGCGGAAAGGAAGAGGGGCCCAAGCAATGCTAATAATAATGCAAGCGAGAACAAGAAACGATGTTTAGACCATGAGCCAAGTACAGGTTTAAATAGAGATATTACCAAAAACGGGTTTGAAAGCAAAAGTGATGATCAATACAAGCATAAGGACTATGTTTGTAAGTCTGAAACTCCCGAAGATGGTCTGGGGTATAATAGTGCTAGCGAGAATAATTCCGATTTTTCAGCTACAAACAGCAGAAGGTCGACCGTGACTACAGTTGCTTCAGATGATGAGGTTATTGCAGGCAAAATAGATGGTTGTGAAGCACTTTTGAGCACCATAGCTAGAAACAAGTCAAAAGTCCTAGCCCTTGATGGTATTCAATTTAAAGACGAGCTGCTTCAAACTTCAGACAGAACAATATTATTACAAAAACTTCATCAAAAGTATGTGGAGCCTTTGCTTGACCTTACCGGGTTCAAATGGATAAGAAAGGAATTACCTAGTAAGGGTAAAGGAGTCAAAATCTTTTCCATCAAATATACATGTTCACAACAATCAACTTGTGCTATTGGAAGCTCAGATAGATCTAGAAAATTTAGCAATCCGCTCAAGCAGTATGACTGTGATTCATTGTATTCAATCAAGTACATTTGGTCAACCCTGACTGTGGTAATAACCTTCAAACATATTCCACATCCACCGTACAAGAGGTTACCTGACAAGTTGAAACCATTTATACTTGATAGGCTTAATATGAAGGCAGTTGATCTTTACAATGAAATTCTCTCATGCCCTGAGTTTGATGACATTAAACATATGATCTTTTTCAGTAAAGTCCAAAGCTTTTGGTCAAAACAAAGAATTATAGAGAAGGAAAGATCGACCAAAGAAGCATTTGAACGGTTTTTCAAGGAATAGCCTAATTGTATATACTACCTGTACATAATAACGAATTACGACAATCGACTTAATTGAAGTAGTTACCTTATATTGCCATAGGTTGCAAATTTGTTTCACGTGACGCCAAAGGTGGAGAAATGATGTCCGTCTACCTAATTAGGTTAGGGTTAGGGCTTGATGAAAATTCACGTGATCTTGAAATTACAAGTTTACACTACACACCAATAGCTCTAATTGGGCACATTGAAGCTTGAACAAGCTGGAACAAGCTGGAACACGCTGGCAAAGTACAACTGTCACACATGGTAGTTAAATTTTTTATAATTATATGTATTAAAACATGAAACGTAGACTTAATAAACAAACGAACCAAGGCAATCATCGGCGACCAAATGACCGCAATTCTCTGCTAATTCGACAATGAAATCCTTAATACGTATGTCATGTAGATCAACATTATTGAGTCTTTTAGAATACAGGTTATCATATTATAGTGAGAATGATGATTTTGAAAAGGATTTGTTTAACGCAATCTTCTGGCTTCACGTTCAGATTCCATCAAGCACAAGATGTCGTTTTCCCTGACTGGGCCCTTGACGTTTCTGACGATGGTTCTGGAAGCATCTTCCAAGAATTCAACTCTGACTTGGGTGACACCACCTCTGGAACCGGTTCTACCCAAAACCTTGATAACCTTAGCTAAAGTAACTGGAGTCTTAGTGTCCTGATATTGTTAGTCTATGTTGTGATATATGATGGCTTCCTAGCGGAAATTTAGTGTTCAACTGTACATACCATTTTGTCTATGTTAAGATAATATGAAGAAAAAGATTTTGTAAAAGCCTTTAGGTGTAGGGCGAAAAAAATTTTGAAGAATTTTCGCTACTGGGTCTAACCTGTAATTTTGTAATCTGTAAATTGACTGCCAATTTACTTTCCTGCATATATTGTGAGATAGTGATTGGTTGCGAATGGTCTTAAAAGATGACTTGACATCCAAAGCTGTGGTCTATCTCTATTAATAAATGACAAATGGATATACATCGTATAAGTCTAAAAAATCAACCCTTATTTTTGATGATGTACAAAGAAGCCAAAAACTGGTTGCAAAAGCTTTTCTCACTGGTCTGTTCAAATAAACCTAAAAGTAAACAGTGATTTCTAAGATGTAACAAAGTTACTCAGTTACGAGGGCATTGGAAAGTAATAAACCTATCCTTCAGCTTATCTTGAACTCTCAAAATTGTTTTTTGTCTAATTAAAAGTGATTTACAATTCTGACAACTACGTACATTTCTGATTTTTCTGCGAAAACGATTAAAAACAACAAAAGTAAAAACTGCAAAATGATTGCTGTAGATAAACTCAAAACAATTACATCACTACGCTTAGCTTTTTGGACGAAACCATTTGTGATAGATAACTGCCATATTCACACGAAGTGGATACTGAAAACTTACAATTCATAAATATCGTAAAGAAGTTGATTAAATAATACACAGGAATAAACTAAAATTGGTGGTAGCAGAGAGGTGCTGGCTTAGTTGGAAGCAGAGGAGTACTTGGTAACAGCTCTGGTACCTTCAGAAACAGCGTGCTTAGCCAATTCACCTGGCAAGATCAATCTAACAGCAGTTTGGATTTCTCTGGCAGAGATGGTAGACTTCTTGTTGTAAGCAGCCAACTTGGAAGCTTCAGAAGCGATTCTCTCGAAAATATCGTTAACGAAAGAGTTCATGATAGACATAGCCTTTTGGGAGATACCGGTATCTGGGTGGGTTTGCTTCAAGACCTTGTAAATGTAAGAAGAGTAGGTCTCCTTTCTGGTCTTGGATCTCTTCTTGGAGTCGGAGGAAGAGGAAGCAGTCTTCTTGGCAGCTGGCTTCTTCTCAGCTGGGGCCTTGGAGGCAGGTTTCTTTTCAGCTTTAGGTGGGGCCATTTTGAATTAAGTCTATGTCTACTGGGATGCAGGTGGATTGTAGTTTCTGGAATTTCCAATCGTTTTATATTCGCACATCATTTGGATGTTTAGTTTGCAATCAAAACACGCTCCACGCGACTTCCCTTCTTACAGTCGGAAATGTACTGCGACAGTCTCAAATATTCGCAACTGGAGCTGGTTCTGTGATTACTCGTCAGATGTGTAATCTGTATACCATGATCTCCCCGTATCAAAGTATGGGGAGAACGGTACTTGTAATGCACCTGAATTGGTAAAATTCGAGGTTGTTTACAATTGAGCACGATGACGTACAGGTGACAGAGAAGTAGTATAAGTAGCAAGAATGCCCCATTTCTGAAAACCATAAACATAACAAATAATCAAAATGTCAGGTGGTAAAGGTAAAGCAGGATCCAGCGAAAAGGCTTCAACTTCCAGATCTTCTAAGGCTGGTTTAACTTTCCCAGTCGGTAGAGTTCACAGATTATTGAGAAAGGGAAACTACGCTCAAAGAGTCGGTTCTGGTGCTCCAGTTTACTTGACTTCCGTTTTGGAATACTTGTCTGCTGAAATCTTGGAATTGGCTGGTAACGCTGCCAGAGACAACAAGAAGTCCAGAATCATCCCAAGACACTTGCAATTGGCCATCAGAAACGATGAAGAATTGAACAAATTGTTGGGCCACGTTACCATCGCCCAAGGTGGTGTTTTGCCAAACATTCACCAAAACTTGTTGCCAAAGAAGTCTGGTAAGCCAGAAAAGTCCCAAGAGTTGTAAGTCACTTCGACTCCTCAATTTAATTCTTAGAGTGATGGGTCAATTCCATTAGCTGTTGTATTATTTATATCAATTTAATCCATTAATGTCACCTACTGTAGCAGTTTACTCCTGAATCGATGCATGTTGGAACATAAGAAATCGCCACCAATACAGACACCTAAATGTGCTACTTACATTTCCCGAAAAGGGATCAGTGTAGAAACCGTTGAGGGCTTCATAAGTTCCCCACATAATTCTCACCGCGGATACTACTAAAATAGGCTCACGTGAAATCGAAACTAAATTTGTATAATAATCAACCGAGGACCTCAGAAGTGCCATCGCAAAATGGCCCTTCGATTGAAAGAGAATGGTCGAAGCTGGAAAAGAGTCACAGCCACTAGTGCTGTGTTGGTGGGTGCGGCGTTTATTGTGTTGAAGACATTTCCACATTTGGGTACATCCATACAAGAGTATCTCACGGGTGAGAGTAATCCAGCAAAAACTACATCAAAGGATGATGAAAACCCCAAACAACAGGAGTCTAGAAAAGACACACCAGAGAGTGTGGAAGACAACAGCCCCATAGAGGTCAAGAAAGATACCGAGCCTCGAAACCTGTTGGAAGAAAGTGCAGTCAACATCACTCATGGTGATGTGGCCGACTGGTCCGATGAGAGCCTCAAAACTTGGTTGGGACAAGTAAGTACTGGAAACGGAGCACCACAACAACATTTACTAACTAAGGCAAGAAAGAAATCAATCCTCCTGCGAACGCTTCTCATGATAACCTTGTTTCCCTTGTTAAGTCAATTCAGGAATCTTTTGCTTAGCTACAACATACACATGAACATTACCGAATTCGTGTTCCGTCTTCTATACGCTATACGGCAATTACTTACCAAGGGCAATTAAGCCATGTATTATGATTAATCTATAATGTCTTATTTATCAATAGTGTAAATCCGACCGATCGATGACCTCTCATCTGCAACAAAAAGCCAGAGATCGGTTCCCTTATCAGCACATGCTGTCAGAGATTCCCTAGTAGCTTACCATCAAGATTGACGCATTGATGCTGATTTTTCAACGTCTATTAGGTCTATTTCAAGTGCATGGGTGATTCTAATGTTTTCTGGCCCATTCCTCTAACGCATTTTCAAAGATGGCTCTAGTTAAGCCCTTGGACTCATCAAAGATGTGGGCAAAGCTGCAGTTAATAGATTGTACGTCTTTATTTCTAGTCTCGTCATCAAATAAGATAAACTCACCGTTTTTAAGCTCCTCCTCCAATCCAAGCGTTTTGGCTGCTTTAGTGATATGCTTGATCTTGGATCCTTGTCCCCATTGAAGTGAGTGAAAGTACTTGATGGCAGGTTGATCTCCCACATGCAATAAGGATAAGAGCTCCTGGGCCACCCGGGGTGTAGCAGTTCTACTTGCCCCGATAATCGTGACGTTATTATGGCTTAACTCGGTTATAATAGAGCTGACGTCGTTGTACAACCCAAGACTAGTGCCATAACGATCCTGCACCTGATTCTTGCCAATTGCCTTGAGTGGCATCAGAATATGAGTATCACACCAACATGGCCATAATGTGTAGTCCAAATCAAACACTACTACTTTAGGGTATTTATATGGGGCCATATGTAAAAAAGTTCTCCAGTTGCCACAATCGCATTTGCCGTTGCCTCCGTTTTTCGGTCCCCTCACCTTGGTAGTGCTGATCCTTATCACAAAAAAGGCGTGGACTGGGACTAACCCCTTAGAGAGGCAAGAGGATTTATCTCAAACTATTCATCTCAAACCCACAGTAATTTATCGCTATCATGAGTGCCAATGACGAAGATACAGTGACCCTTCAAGTAACTCACGTCAGGACCTTGGTTGCCGGTAAGACGGATGAGAAGCTGTATCAAGTTAAAAAGAGTCAGTTTCAGAAGTTGAGCTCCAAGGAACACCTTCTCAGTTTGTTGACAGCAACAGACTTGGAGGTGACTCAAGCAAGTGAACCATACATCAAGTTCATGAGAAAGTCCAAGAGACACAAGGAATACGTGATGCTTGAAAGCGAAAGCGATTTCAAGGGTTTAGCACGCAGCTTGTTGGTCAAGAATCGCGTTAGGTTGAAGATACTTGACAGCACACCCCCAATCATTCAAGCCTACAATTCCTACCGCAAGGACAAAACGTCACCCATTGACTTCTCCACTTTGGGTGAATGCTTAGTTGAAGTTGCTATGGACCATTTTAAGGACCTCTTCGCACAACCCCACAAAACTGAGGCTACCCCGGTTGCGACAGAAGATGATGCTAATGAAGATAAAGCTCTGGAAGCAAAACCCCCTGCACCCACCCACAGGGGTATCATATGTGATGGATGCTCTCCAATTGGCACCTCATCACCTAGTTCTATGAAGGGAATCAGGTATTCCTGTTTGCTTTGTAACGATTTTGATTTATGTGAAAAGTGTGAGTTGGAAACTCAATCTGGCAAGACTTTTGCAAACCATGACTCTTCTCATCCAATGGTGAAGATCAGCGTTCCAGGAAGTATGAACCAATGCAATAGATCACCATTTGGTAATTTCCCCAATGTTAACTTCTATGCTCCTCCTCTGTTGAACTCATACGTTGAAAATGCTCACTTACAGAACTCAAGGAAGTACGATGAACTAATTGCAACAGCAGCTTTGGTTCTTGGCGACGATTTCTTGTACGAAAGTGACGATTCGAAATTTGCTACTTTAAAAAGTTTCATTGAAACCAAGCATGAAACAGAAGAGAATGAAGATGAAGAACCATTATTGACAGATTTAGGTTGCGTTACAATTAAGCCAAATAAGCTTGACACCAACTCCAGACTTCTCTCTTTCACTTTGATCAATTCCTCTGACGTCTCCATTGACGAAGGAAGTATCAATTTTGAAGTTGGCAATGATGACAACACTGAATCTATTTGTGTACGTATCACAGGCAGTATCAAGCCAGGTCAGCAAAGGAAATTCAATCTTGGATCCTTAAATAACATCCAATCCTCCTACAAATTGAATGTGAAAGCATACGCTGCAAATTTGATTCTTGAAGGTATTATTGAAAGGGATATGACAACATTGTTGACAGTCAAAAGGATTGGTGCTTCTGAAGTTCCAGTGTCAAGAGGTGTTACCAAGGCTGCTGAAGTTTCAGGAGAAGTGGAAGTTACTGCAGTTCCGAAGTCTAGTTCATTGACACAGGTCATACTTCACAATAAGACAAATGAGGAAATTGATTGTTCAGATATGAAATTGGATTTCGTGAATTATTTAGGATCCACAGTATCTAGTCTTCACATTCGCAAGAATCATGGAATTATGCCAGGGAAGGTGGGTAAGTTCAATGTTCATGTGATTAACACTCATATGAAATATCCATTCAAGTTAGTGGTCACTACACCAGCTTCTACATCGGAATGTAGATTAAGTTTGAAACAATTGACTGGAAAACTTACAAAACAAACTTTTGAAGAACAACTGCAAGAAGATTCATTGATTATTCTGTTCAATAAAGCATTAGGTTCTTTCGAGAATCTGAACCACGAATCTGAACTGGAAGTCGAGAAGAACACTGCTTCCATTCACTCTATTATTTTACCTACTGTTACGACTAGCTCGTCTCTTGTCGATTCTGTGCGTTCATCTGCTTATCATGATGCAAATCAACCCACTTTACTTCATGAAAATACCCTGGAAAAGGAGGATGAATACGACTTAATCAGCGTGGAAGGCGACGAGGCCGATTTCTCTGATTTTGAAGTTTTATCTCCAGCTTCTTCCCGTGATGCTTGACCAGTGTTGAACATGGCCTATATTTTATGTAATCAATAATGCAATATGTTAGTGGATATGTGTAGGTCATTCCTGTGTAGAATGATTTCAGGTTTTCGTGTACTCGCCAAATATCAAATAACAAGATTTCTCAATCTGAGACAGATTGACTTGATCAATTCTACGAGCCATGTCACCTACAATTAATGAACTGGTATCTGATGCTTCCGAAGGTAAGTCCGATAACTCCTATACTTAAAAAAAGATGGATACTGACTTTTAGAACAAATATACAGACAAAAATGTAATGATTTGAAAAGAAGGATCATAGAAGTGGAAGGAAATAATGAAGTTGCAACACTTGCATTGTCAAGAACGAAGGCAGCAATACGTAGATTGAGATTGGAGTATGCCATACTTCTTGAGAGATTGGAGGATAGGGCCAGTCATATTCCCAATGGTATCAACTCATTCGAAGAAATGGCTTCTCCCCCCATTGCCAATGTTTTGGACGATTCGGCTAATCCTTCGGTGTCTAAGTTGAGCAGAAATGGAATCTCCAAGAAAGCATCAAAAAAAGTGAAGAATAGTCCACTTTCAAGTGTGACAAGTGGGGCAGCATCAAAGCCGCTGAAGATAAGAGATCCAGATTTACCAAAACGACCAACAAATGCTTATCTCATATTCTGTGATATGGAGAAGGACAGAATCAAGCAGGAAAATGAAATTAAGAACCCAGGTGTAGCTAATGATTTATCAAAGAGTATGACTGAGGCCTGGAAGAACCTTGATGATGAAGATAGAAAACCATACTATAAATTGTATGAGGATGATCGAGTGAGATATCAAACTGAGATGTTAGCTTATAATCAGAAAAAACAGATAAATGGAGATGATACAGACGAAAAAAAGAACTACAAGAGACAAAAATTGGATTCTGATGGTATTGATGGAGATGATGACTTAAGGAGTGAAGGAATTAACGACCATGAGTTGAACTCTGAATGGGATGAAATTCAACCTGAAGATGAGCATGAGGATGCTCAAACTTTGGATAACATTAAAAAGGAGGAAAAACCAGAATCAGAGGGAGTGGTACAAGATTCGGCCCCAATTGAACCATCTGTCGCTGGTGAATCTACCAATGAATAAATATTATATCAATTAATAGCTCAATGTATTATACACAATATATTATAAACTTATGATTTTTTCTTTATTTTACAATAGACTCAATCTAGTTGAATCTCTTCTTTTTCAGACGGTAATATCCATTTTCATCCTTCTCATGTTTACGTTTTTCTCTGGATCTTTCATGCTTCTTGAGCTTCCTTCTAGCAGCAATATCGGGGGCTGAAACTGCCATTTGTGCACGTTTCGTCTTTCTTTGCTGACGTCTTTCATCGACGATCAGTTTGACCTTTGAGTATATGTTTGTATACTCTGTGACACCGAGTTTTTCTTCAATCATTTGCATACATTCCAAGGTAAGGTTGATCAATTCCTCTTCTTCCTTGCTATTTTGAGGGTTCAACTCAGTGAAGTTGTAAAGGGAAAGGAGCAACTTTTCAGCAACAGATGGAAGTCTTGCTTTGTTGGTAATTTGAACCAACATGGCAGACAATTTAATTGAACTCTTTTTGCTGACGAAAGAGTCCTTATAGTTGTGTTCTTGTCTCATGATCGCACATGTTCTCGAGACCAAATAATCATTGGCCTTTTGAAACTTATCAGAATCCTTTTCTGGGGAAGAAGTTTGGAACTCAACTTCACCAGTCTCCCATTTCATGGCAATTGATACCAAGTTTTTGATGATTTGGTTACCAAGTTCTTCTGTGATGGAAGGGGCACCAAGTTGTCTCAATAATTTATATGCAATGTCTTGAACTTCTAAGCCTGATAACTCAAAGTCGGCATTATCCAAATTCGTAATTAAAATTCCAATCAAGCGAGAAGAAATAAGACGTACCCAGGCATGAGGATAAAGTAAAGTCTCAACAACATTCTTCCATATTTCATAGAAGGAGTCTTCGAAGATTTTAATTTTAATACTCAGGGCAATTGCTGAAAAAACGTTCAACGAGGAATATAACAAATTCCATTCCACAGACAGCTCACCTTCTTCTTCATACTTTGAATCTTGAATGACACTTAGTATTGTAGCAAGGGCCACTTTATCCATAGATTTGTTGTGATCGTATTCAAATTCTGAGATATAGATCTTGTAAATGTTTAATCCACATCTCTTTAATTGTGGATTAGTTGAACTAATCCATGCCAAACAATACTTCTCCAAGTTGGTTACTCCTTTTTCGTCCAAATTCTTGAAAATGCTTGAAATCAAGGCAGTCGCCATTTCACGACATCTTCTAGAATCATCTGAAGCAAGAACATTGGCCAATGCAACAAAAAATGAGGAGGCCAATTTTGATAAAAGTTCTAAGCCAGACTTCATAATGACCAAATGAATTAATTCCATAACAGATTGTCTTCCTGCTTCAGTAGGGTAAGCCAAATTGTTCACTAAAAATTTGAACTGCTTCTCCAATTTTCCTCTTCCTTGATCATACTCCATCAAGAACTGATAGTATACACTTCTGGACATATCTCTGATTTCCTTTGCGTGATTGACAACCATGATTTTGGCAACCTTTTCCATAACATCATAAACCTCTGGAATCATCATGTGTTGAGAAACCACCGATTTCAAGAAGTTAAAGGCTAATCCTTGTCGATTTGGCTCTTCAAGATCTGGCTGAATTCTGACCAAAATATACTTAACGGCTGATTCGGTCAATTTGATTTCAGGCTTGTGACGGATTGTGGTAGCCAAAAATTTTAAGGCAGCCTGACATATCTCAGAATTGGTGCTTGGAGAATCACGAATGATATTCAATGATACGTTTGCACAATCTTCGAAGACCAAATTTTCTTCTTCTGAGAATTGCATACGAATGATCGAATTCAAGATACGCAAAGAAGATATAGTAACACCTTCATTATCAGACTTGAGACCTTGTGCCAATAAAGGAAGAAACCCACTCAAATTTGCAACCGAATTCAAGTTCTCGTTTCTGGAAATTGCTGTTCTCAACAACTCAAAAGAGAACTTTTGTAAAGTATGAATACGGATAGCATTACTGACATGTGTCTTCCCTTGCTTGGAATCCAATTTGACAATAAAATGGTCTTCAGAAGGCTTCAATTGTTTTTCTTTTGAGCCTACCTTCTCTTCAAATGCCATTTCATTAATTTGGTAACAGAGCAACAAGATGTCTTGCTTTTCAGCTTCTTCGTTATGGTTGAGACCTAGCGCATATCTTCTTAAAAGTTCATCCAACTTATTTTGGGTTTTCAAAGAGATGCTTTCCTGAAGGAGGGACTTGATTGGGTTAATTAACAAGCTGAAGTGTGATAAGTTGATGTTTGAGGAAACAATTTCACCTGTATCGAAACTCTTCTTGTGCTTGACTTCTTTCATTTTACTATGATAACCATCCGCATCCTTTTCCTGGCCAGCTGCACCAAAAATATCTTCCATAACAATGTCAATAATGATACTTAAGGACTCGTTCAAATCCCCTATCTTCAAGGAATTCGAGAGATAAGCTAAAATGTGATGGACAGTAAAACTCAACACATGAATTTGAGAACCTCTAGATAAGGCGGTCTTTAACTCCTGCAAGACAAACTTAAGATACTCAGTTCCTAGAATGGACATGATTTTGCAAAGGGATTTTCTGATAGCATCTCTCAATTCTTCAGATCTTGATCTCATGACTTGACAAGTACTTGTCAAAATACTTGGTAATTCTGACTCTATCAAAGGTTGGGAGATACAAGTAATCAATGAACATAAAGCTTCTGATAAAGGTGCTCTGGCAACGATTGTATCATCGTTTCTAATAACCAACACTTTTAATAACGGAGGAAATAATTCCTTGAGAACATAATTGTCAATCTCTAATTGATCATCTGGCATGTTCTTGATCAAATCTTCATCTAAGGTATTCTTCCTGGCTTTAACAGAAGACATGAATGCATTTGAAATTGCAACGATCATGTTAACGTTCTTTTTGAGAAGATCATTAGTAGAAGATTTCAAGTTCATAATATATCTTTTGAAGATAGCTTTGAAATGACTCCAACTCACGCAACGAACCAAGTAACTGATAGTCTCTAATGTTTGGACACCAATACTATTGAATTTATCTTCTTTAGATAAAGCATAATGTTCTATGATGGGCAAAATGAAGTGAGAAATACTGTTCTCATTCAAGCTGTCTCTAACTTCAATTAAATTCTTGATTGCACGCAGACGATTGTGCAATTGAATATGGTTAACATTTTTAAAGAAATTCTTTTCATCATCATCATCGAAAGTGAGTACCCTCATGTCATTTAATGAATCGAAGTACTTTGGAGCACTAATACAATGTTCCAAAACTTCAATGTATTCGGACTGAACATCTTCATTAGGCTTACGAAGTCCGATCTTCAAATGTGGCAATACGATATCCTTGAACTGCACAAGGAAAACTTGTGCCTCTTCCTCAGTATCTTTTTGGACGATGTTATCAACAAATCTCCTCAAAGTGTATGAAGCATTTGATCTCATCACGAGTTCATTAGGATCGTTGATAAAATAAAGCACGGAGTATAAAACAGGAAGCCATTGATCTGCACTCAAGCTTTTATAGAATTCTTCGTTCAATTTCTTGAAAGCTGCTAATCTTCTTTCAAAATCATATTCTTGCATTCTTTTACTTGAGTAGGAATTCAAATCGGCCAAAAGTTCCGACACATCTTGAAATTCGAGAAATTTGGACCCAATACTGGTGAAAACACCAACCAAAGTTTCTCTGATCCTCTTGTCAGAGTACAATCTGAAAGATTTGGAGCAAGCTTGATAGAGAGGTAAAATTTCATCAAAAGAGCATTCATAAGTATCAATAATCGATGATAATGACAACAAGATGTTGGATTTATCAGAAGGATCAATTTGGTTTTGGGGCTTATCGAGTGCTTTAGTCAAGGAATTTAATAAGGATGACTTGATTTTATCATCATGAATATAGTTTCCTTCAATCAAAAGTAACAAAACGGTGATAACAAGAGACCCAATTTCTTTATCAGTAATGTTGTCAATAATTTCAGCTAAATTCTTAGTAAGAGTATTGACTATGATGGCCAATAAGGTGAAGTATTTGTCCTCAGTGATATTCTTTTTACTCAATGCCTTGATTGAGAAATCAAATACTGACGACACAACAGAGTCTTTAGCATTAGAATTTCCAAAAAGCGAACAAATTGCTTCTGTAGGTGCAAAATCATCAACGTATAAAAATTTGACAGCATTGGGTGAATCGATCCAATTCAACATAATCTTCATTAAAGAAGATGGTTGCTGAAGATTTTCCACAGCGAAGTTCTCAATTCTTGGCTTTACTAAATGCTCATAAATTGTTGGACAATAATCATCCCAATTAAATTGTTCACCCATGACCTCAAATAAGTCATGTAAACATTTCATACCAACTTGTCTGATATTTCTAGCAAATTTTTCGGTCAGATGTGCATCATCAGATTGATCATCATCCGATTCTATCCTCTTTTGAGCAACGACCAACGAGTATACTAAAGGTTCAATAGTGGTTTTCAATGCATTGTTAAAGGCCTGACCAAGAGTTTTGTACACCTCAAGCAAAAGATTTACATAACCATTGATTTTTCTGATTTGCTTTCTTGAAGTATCTAACTCTCCCTCTCCTTCAAAGAATTCTTTGTACTTCAAGGCCGCAGAACCCAAACTTAAAAATTCAATGACTTGACTCTCTGTGAAACTTGGCAATATGGAAATAACAGCAAATTTTTTGCCAGCCTTACTGTTACTCTTTGGAGAACCTTGGGCACGTCCAAATAAGATTCTGAGGACGAGAGGCATTAAGATATTCAAATCAGAATGTTCAATTTTGGATTCAGTATCTGTGGTGATGAAGTTGGCAATTTCATCACGGAAAATGGTGTCATCTAATAGATTTCTCAAATTATCTCCATACTTGTTAATGGAACCGATTCCCCAATTCAATATGACATCAAGAGCTAACTTTTGAAGCTGTAATTGCCTGTGACACAATAAGTTCAACATGAATCCATATAAAGTTTCCGAGTTCTTTAATTTCTTCAACTTTTTGAATTTGGTAAACAAGGAGATGAAGGAATTTCTATCTTTGAATGTCCATGATTGGATTGAGTTTTCGAAATCTTCATTGTTTTCTTCATCTTCTTCAATATCTGCGTCATCTTGTAATAATATAGTCACTAACTTATCTGAATTAGCTTCCGCGATCGAAGGAACAGAGGAAAGTGCTTGGATGCACTGTGATCTCATGGTGATGCTATAAGTGCTATGCTTGCTTATAGATTCAGCATATTCCATAATTGAATGGTCAATATTTCTGTACTTCAAGAAAATCTTGTCGCTGATAAAAATGAAATTACCTTTCAACTTAGATTCATTTGGGTGCCAATTAACCAAATCGTTGTGTTCTTCTTGGAATAATTCTTCATAATGAGAGAAATATTCATTAGTTTGATTATTATAATTGAATTGGATAAATTTAATTGATAAGTCCCAGATCAATTTTGATGACAATGCCATTGAAGTTAAACTTGGTAATGCCTCAAAGGTTGCAGTCCAACAAGGTTGGAATTTGTTGGTCAACATTCCGAAGAAAAAGTGTACCACAACATTCTGATCGTATTCAGTAAGCTCTTCCAGGTTTTTAAATTCGAGTGCTAGGTTTCTCATTCTTAAGGAAATATCTCTTCCTGAGCTCAAAGTTAAGGGTATTTGTTCAATGAGTCTAATTTGGGACAAAAAAGAAGACTCTGGCTTGGATAATGTTTCTTGAACAACAAAAAGGAGTTCAATAGTGCTGAGGCGGACCGAATGATTAGGTGAGGTCAAGTTTGACACAAGATTATTAATTAAGCCTGTGTAATGAGTTTCAAGAAGTTTATCGGTGTTGGGGGAAGACTTCTTTATGAACTTCATCAAGGATGTGATGAATAAATGCGATGATTTCAAGATAGATAAGTTATTCAAGATTTGTTCCATAATGGATTCCAAAATTTCACTTTGGATACTATGTTCTGAAATAAGATCCACAACGACAGACCCCACATCGTGTGAAAATTGTGATGAAAATTCAAAATCAGAAGTAAGCAATTCTCTAGCGAGATTAATCAAGTAATTCTCGAGTAATTTGTAGTCACTCAAGTCGGTACAATTGAGTAAAAGTAACCTCCAGTTAATCTCGACCAAGACATTTGCATTATCAATTGTCGTGAGATTTTTCAAATCTTCTATAACCTGTATTACAACTTCATTAGGTACTATTGGAGCTGGTGAAATCTGGTAATAGTCATTTGTTCTTAATCTAGTCAAGAAGAATGCCATTTTTTGAAGCTTTTCGTTTGAGGTTTTCTTTTTCGAAATAAAATCTTGAATGTATTTATAAAATCCAAAATTAACAACCTTCGATTTCGTGACATCACAAACTGCTTCTGCAAACATGTAAAATTGTTGACCATCATTAAGATTCATCATTGAAGTAAAATATTTGTGATAGCATTTAGTTAGCGTTTGGATGTCACTGTTTCTGAAAATGACCACCAACATGTACAGAATAGATTCCATCAATTCTGAAATCTGAGTTCTTGACCCATCATCTATGGAGAATGATTCGATGTTTAAAGTATCCAATCTGTCTAATAAAACATTTACTGTCGTGATTACCACAGACCAATCGGCCTTTCTACCGGACTCAGCAAATGATAAGGTTGTTAAAAGTTGAGCTATCGCTGTGAAAGTAGAGATGCTTTCTGCATTCAGAAGGATGGAAATTAAATACTCTGAGACCAAAACGTAAAAATTCTGAGATGCCTCTTCGGTACCGTGTCTTAAAGTGTTGAGAAGGACATCAGAAACTATGGATACGAATCTTGCATTCATGTCTCTGTTGGTGGTGACTAACGCATTTTCTACCAATTTAGACAATATTTGGGTAGACTTGGAGTGGAAAGTGCCCTTTGTATTTTTCATTGCTTCTGCAAACAAAACAGATAAAGATTCACAATAAACTCCATTTTGTTTGATAGTTTCAAATTGTTCATCAAAGGAAAACTTTATTATGTTGGTCAACGAATGTGGTTTCAGTTTTCTGATAAGAAATGAGAGTGCTTCAGCACAGAATCTGGAAATGTACACTTTCTTCTCCAATTTTAACAATGGTAAAAGCTGTTGGAATGTAGGCATTAAATCGATCACTAAGTGTCTTGATAAATATTTGAATGTGAATGCTAAACAATTGAAGATCCACTCTAAAACGTTGGAGGAATTCCGTTTATTTTGCGAATCGTTGGGGTTAGTCTCGAGGGCAAGTTCAGTAGTTAACTGGAGAAAATCCGAATAAAATGGCATGAACTCAGGACCCAAGTCATGTACAAATTGGGCAAGCATCTCCAATAATGGTTGAATGGAATGGGCATCATTGACTTTGATGTGGAATGAAAGTGCCTCAAAAATTGTGCTTTTATGATGTAATATTTGTGGTAAAGACTGGCAATAGTTTTCAATTTTATCTAAGCATTCAGTGAAGTTCCCACTGATATTCACCTCTTTCCAATGGTCCAAGGTCGCAAGAAGATGCGATGATTCCACGTAGTCATGGGCTCTTTTGCTCAAATTCAAGTGGGGCTCAATTTTTATGGATTCGATACGATCTCTAAAAGAAGCGAACGCGTGCCTCCGAGAAGACTCTGTGGTCTTCAGCTTGTATGGCCTGGACATGATGGTGGTTAATTTTGTAGAGGTAATTTTTTGAGGGCATCTCATCAACTATTTCATTAGGTAAGTTCCCTCAGTCACGTGATAAAATTAAACTATAGTATGAGAGGTGTTAGGAATAGAGTACTATATCGGTCATGGTTCAGCCAACTTCAGAATCATCGCCCTTATTGGGGAATAAGGCGTCTGAGAATC
Organism: Suhomyces emberorum; assembly: GCA_003707835.3. Taxonomy (NCBI): domain Eukaryota; kingdom Fungi; phylum Ascomycota; class Pichiomycetes; order Serinales; family Debaryomycetaceae; genus Suhomyces; species Suhomyces emberorum. The sequence goes on from PPLQ03000009.1 coordinate 183,696, forward strand.
CCATTATAATCCCCGAAAATACAGTGCCTTATGGAAATGAGGCAAGCAGCTCGGCAATCAGCTCAGCAACCCCCTCTAGAGGCACCGTGGTACAACCACAAGCCAATAGAGCGGTGTCGAAGATTGCACAATCACCCAAGATTGGACTCCAAAGAACCAGCAGAACATCGCAGAAGTTGAAGCTTTTGCCAGAGGATCCTCCTAATTTAGAAAATGACGATAGCAACAACGCTAATGACGACGATGACGATGACGATGACGAATATGCTGCAGCAAGAACTAGAGTATATTCTCAGGTGAAGAAAATCACAGATACATCGGCCAGAAAGGATGCCGAGACCCTCAGCAAAATGCATAGAGATTTATTGCCTCGTGTTACCGCCTACTGTACGTGTGGTTCGTACAAGATGAAGGACTTACTAAGGTGGCTAAAGGACCGGAAGCGGATACATAACACCAGCCCCAAGCTATTCGACGAATGTTTGTACACGCCGTTCATGTACAAGGATTGGAGAAGTGACAGTGGTAGCATCAGTGGGTCTAAGGGAAACGGGGCTAACAAAGGTGACGAGGATCACAAGTTCATACGACTTGCGGATGAAGGTGGTGAGATCGACATAGGCAAGAAGAATGACTTGTTCATCTTTGAGTATGGTGTCATCATCATGTGGGGTTACACCTTGAAGGAGGAGGCTGCATTTTTGGAGGATTTGGCAAAGTTCGAAAGTGAAAAATTGTCCCAAGAAGACATCCAAGTTGAGGAATTCAACTACTACATTACCAAGTCGTATCAACCCAGAATCTATAATGATTTTATCACCTTGAGAGATGATAGCAATTACATGTTGAAGCTCTCCATTTCTCATGCATTGGCGCAATCAGTGAAGATTTCGTTATTTGAGGAATTGGTGGATAATACGATTGAGGACACCCAGGATATTCCACAACAAATCGCACAAACAGGTAAAGTGGAGATGAACAGAGACGAAATAATGAAGTCCATAGGTGAATTGTTCATCCTTAGAATAAATATTAATTTACATGGATCAGTATTGGATTCTCCCGAGCTCATGTGGGCCGAACCACACCTTGAGCCTATTTATCAGGCAGCCAGAGGATACTTGGAAATCAACCAGCGGGTGGAGCTCTTAAATCAAAGATTAGAAGTCATATCAGATTTATTACAGATGTTAAAGGAGCAATTAGGCCATTCACATGAAGAAAATTTGGAATTTATCGTGGTTGTTTTAGTCGGGGTTGAGGTTCTAGTGAGTGTGATAAATATTATCATAGACATATGGACTTACTGAATCTTCGGATCTCCGGCATTTTCTTATAGTTTTGCAGGGCAGATATATAAGATAATGATCATAATATTGCAATTTAATAAAATTATTCGTAGCCCGGGTTTCCCGCTTCTTCACTTTCACTTGCAATGCTTACGTTATTGCTGCAATCTTGATTCTCTCTGCCTCAGTAGGCTTAGCTTTGACAGATAAATCCGGAACCACCGCAGAAAACGAAGGTTCCGAAACGATCGGGTATTCTATCCATTATAATCAACATTATCATGACCCCTATTGTAAGGGTTGTGATTGTTCTCAATAACTACAGCAAACATAAGGGCAATATTTCAGGAACCCTAGACTGGCTTACAATGTCAAGGCTAGACAAGAAATCGGAATCGCCTACTTAATCCGAGTGACATTTGGCACAATCTTCCGGTGCTAGCAAAGAAAAATAGCCCTGGTATCCCCGTCATCGCAACTATCACAACTGTCTCTTTGCACCCTATGACGTTAATTACCTTTGTCAGATAATTTTACCCTATAACATACTGACAAAGAAATAGCAGTTCTAGACGCTTTAATAGATCTAGAGTGGCCAGGCTCTTTCTATTGATAATCGTCCCATACCGGGGTTCTGACAAATCGAGAAATGTTCTCGCTGTTTTTCCGAATCGGGACGCCAAAGTACTTAAGCAACTATCGTATTATGTAATTTTCTAATTATGAAATTATGTCATTATGCATGCACCTGCATATGCTTTGACGAGAGAGATTACTGTAACATTGATAGACCCGGTGACGACACAATAGTTGCACCATGTATATATATAAGAAAGAATTACCTCCCCTCAGCTGTCGAACCAACGGCCATATCATTAATCCGAGGAATTCATAGTTTTTGCATTATCAAGCCCCTAAAATGAGCAGCATATCTTCACGATTCTTTTCAAAGATTACTCAGATGGGTACAAATACACCTTCTGATTCACAGGTAGTGAAAGGTTCCCCTGAAGTAGTGGCGAAGTACGTCTATCAAGATATCCTTTACTTAAAATCCGAGATCAAAAGATATAATGAGTTGACTGGATTGTTTGCATCAAACAGCCTTTACTATAAAATGTATAAGTTACTTGAAGATGACGAAAAATCACAGTTGGAGAATTTGAAGCGGAAGCATGAGTACAATATCAAGAGCACAACATATCAAAAACTGCTTCTTGCCCTTTATAAGCAGAATTTACTGGACTACACAAACTTCCTAGAAATTGTTAAGAATAACTATAACCATGGCATATACGAGTCCAAGATAGTGAACTACAGATTAGCATCTCAAAGTGATTTGAGCTCTCCTGACGATAGCACTTCCAATCTCAACAACTACAATACTACTGCCCACAGAAACTCTGTGTTCTCAAGTGTTTCAGACAAATCATCGGTGGTGGACTCCCATAGGTACTCTAGTGAGGAACTTTCAGACAAGATTGCCACAGACGCCCCCGATATCCTCCTCGATCCCATCTCTTTTAATCTTTTTAATGATCCAGTAGTGACCCCAAGTGGAATAACCTACGAGAAATTGCATATTTTGGAACATTTACAAAAAAAGGGTAAGTTTGATCCATTAACACGCGAACCATTGACTGAGAAACAACTTTATCCTAGTCTCTTGGTGAAAGATGCAGTACACAATTATATCAGCACTAAGCAGCAAGAAATTCTTTCTGCAACCCCAACAGGAACCTCTATGTAATTAATTTATTACAGATGGTTATCATATTCATTTCTTCTTCTAGATTTAAGGCAAGGTTGAACATTTAAAATTTTATTGTAGATTCTGAGCGCCACTTATTTCTATTGTCTAAAAACAAAACCTAATCGAAGACCAAAAAATACATGAGAAAAGTTTGATATTTTCATAAGTCATCCATACAGGAAACCAATATTTTCAGCACTATTTTAATGGCCATATGATAATTGCAAGTTGGGAGTGATTGCGAAATGGTGTATTCCTGATTTGCACCCACCATATTATGTGCAGGATTCAAATTTTTTGAGATGAGTATCGTTCTCAGAGATATAGAGACTGTTAGGAAAGTTGTTTTATCCAAAATGAGAAATTTGGCTATTCTTAATAGAGGATACATCAATATCGAATCTAAGACTTATCCAGATTTGGTAGTCAAAGATTCGGTTTTTGATCCAGTTTCGGACAGTATTACATATGTGCTTTCCTCAGAAGAGTCTAGCACCATTGAGGTTCAACAATTCACCAAAACCGGTCAGGAGAATGTTTTGGCCAGCTTCACATTATCATCTCCAATCACAGATACTTCTAGTTTATTAAGTTTCAATCACTTTGTGGACACTTGTCAATTGGTGTTTGTTCTCGAAAATGGTGATATAGTGTTGGCTACTTACGACTCCTTACAACCAGATTACGAGACCACCTTAGTAGAAATAGTGGGCTCCATAGATGTGGGCTTGTTCGCATCAAGCTGGTCTCCAGACGAGGAAACGTTGTCCATTTTGACTAAGGAGAACAAAATTATATTATTGTCTCGTTTATTCGAACCAATCTGTGAAAAAGAATTGGATTCCAACGATATCAAGATCATAGATTCTAAGCATGTTTCCGTTGGATGGGGTAAAAAAGAGACCCAGTTCCAGGGTAAAGGGTTCAAAGCTATCGAGAGAGAAAAGGAAGTTGCAAGAGACAGTAAAAGCAGAATGACATCTGCTCTTGCCAGAGAAAAGGAAGCATTAAAGCATGCGGGACTTGACTTGCAAGAAGATGGACCACTTAAGGATCCAACTGTTGCTGAGGTGCAAAGAGGGAGCCTTTCAGCTTTCGATAAACACTCCAACAAAATCAGTTGGAGAGGGGATGGTGAATATTTCTCTGTGACCACTATTGAACCAGTATTGATCGAAGATACCGACGAGCTCTTTGACAGAAGAGTCATTAGAGTTTTCAATCGTGAGGGTGAACTCGATAGCATTAACGAGGCATGTGATGGTTTAGAACACAATCTCTCATGGAAACCTCAAGGTTCATTGATTGCGTCCACAAAAAGAGGGATTGATGAGGATGGGGATGATGTCTTGGAATTGGTATTTTTTGAAAGGAATGGTTTGAGACATGGTCAATTCAATACAAGACTCGATCCATCTTTTGAAGTAATCGATGATTTGCATTGGTCTTCGGACAGCGAAGTGTTGTTATTTCAACTTCAGGATAGAGTACAATTATGGACTACCAAAAATTACCATTGGTATTTAAAAAGTGAATTATTTGTCAGTAGTGATGAGAAAATTTTATTTGTTAAATTTCACCCAGAGAAGCCATTACATTTAATGATTGCGAAAGAGACAGGTCTCGAAATTATCGATTTCACAAACAAAATTGTAACAGGACCAACCTGCATTGGTAATGATGTGGGTATGACTCTTGTTACTGACGGAGAAATAATGAAGATCACTCCATTATCTATTGCTAATGTCCCACCACCAATCAGTTTCAGGGAATTCGATGTGACTGGTAATATAATTGATTTAGCAGTCAGTAAATCGAATGAATTGTATGCAGTTGGTACTTCCAACAATGAATTACATCTTGCTTCTCTTTCTCTTGAAGAAATGAGAAAGGGGAAATCTCCAAAATTAAGCGCAACTATCAATAACGATTATATTGTTACAGAGAGAGGTGAATTTTTAAAGCAAGTCTCATTTCTTGCAAACAAATATATTGCAGTGTTAGTGGATGGTTACCATACAAGCAAAATTCTCCTCTTCAATGTCGAAGATGAAGCTAATCCAATGTTCGAAGACTCTATTGAGCTTAATTCTAAAATTATTATTATTAAATCACAAGCGAACTTCGAAGCATTAGCCATTCAATCCGTTGATGGTACCGTTACTCAGTTGGACCCTCATAAAAATTTGAACGAGGTAGGTAAGTTTCCTCAATTGTGTCGTGACTTCGAATTGGTTGTTACTGAAAGTAATGGACTTCATCAAGGTGAAGAACCAATAAAAACATACACTCCTTTCGGTATATCAGGTAACGGAAAGTTATACTCTAACGACAAACAAATTGCTTCAGCAGTAACTTCACTCAAAACCACAGAATCTCATTTGCTTTTCACCACTGCACAGTCACAATTGTGCTTCGTTCATCTTGCTACAGCTACAGGGGAATTCCAAAGTTCAATTTTCGAAAATTCAGGAAATAACAACGTTACTGACGAAAGAATCAGGCAAATCGAGAGAGGTTCATTTTTGGTGAACGCCATGCCATCCAACTATTCCGTCGTTTTGGAAGCGCCAAGAGGAAACTTAGAGACAATTTGTCCAAGAATAATGGTCCTTTCTGCGGTGAGAAAGTTTATCAAACAAAAAATGTTCAAGAAAGCATTCTTAGCATGCCGTACCCATAGAATTGATTTGGATATCTTGCATGATTACGATCCAGAATTGTTTTTCAACAACTTGGAAACATTTGTCAAACAGTTAAACAGTATTGCTCACTTGGATTTATTTGTTTCTTGTTTGCACGAGGAAGATGTGACTTTGACAAAATATAAGGAGACATTGAACGAAAGTGCAGATGTAACCGAGGCTTTAAATAAGTTACAAATTGATCAACATAAAAGTGAAACATTACACCAAGGTGACACAGTCAAGAGAATTATTAAAAACAGTGAAGAAAAGTTTGATTCGGAAAATTCCAAAATCAACAAGATTTGTAACGGTATTCTTTCTGTTCTCTTGAAACCGGAATATTTTGAAACCTATTTGCAAACTGTGATTACTTCTTACGCTTGCCAAAAGCCTCCTAACATGACTGAAGCTTTAAAGCTCATCACAAAATTGGATCAAGACAAAATCGAGCAAACTGTTATTCACCTCTGCTTTTTGCAAGATGTTAATAAACTTTACAACGTTGCTTTAGGCTTATATGATGTCAGATTGGCATTGGCCATTGCACAACAATCTCAAAAGGATCCAAAAGAGTACTTACCATTCTTACAAGAATTACACACACAATCTGATTTGAGAAGAAAGTTCAACATCGATGATTACTTGAAAAATTTTACAAAAGCTCTCGGTTGGTTGAATGAAATGGGTTCAGAAAACTACGAAGAGTTTGATGAATTCGTTGTTACGCACGATCTTTACAAGGCAGCTTTGAATATCTACAGATACGACGATGTAAGATCAAACAAGATTTATTCATTGTACGCCGAAAATTTATCTTCCACTCAAAACTACGGCGAAGCAGGATTGATTTATGAATACTTGAAAGATTATGAGAACTCATTGAAGAATTACATTTCTGCTAAGAAATGGAAGGAAGCAATCTCATTATTACAAAGAGATGAACTTGTCGATAAGTTGACTGAATCTGCAGAAAGATTGGTCAGCTCTTTAGTGGACGAGCACAAATATTCTGATGCTGCAGAAATCGAGTTCTACTACTTGCATAACATAGAGGAAGCAATTAAGTTGTACTGTAAGAGTTATTCATTTGAGAGTGCCATATTATTGGCCACGAAGGAGAAGAGGATAGATTTGATCGATTCTGTGGTAGATTCTCAATTGGGAGAAGGGTTTGGTTCTATTGCTGAGTTATTGAGTGATTGTAAGGGTCAAATGAATTCCCAGTTAAGAAGATTGAGAGAATTGCGTGCAAAGAAACAGGAAGATCCTTACTCGTTCTATGGTGTCCCTGAAGACATGGACACACCTGATAACGTGTCTATTGCTGCCTCAGAAACATCCACCACACCATCTTTCTTCACTAGATATACCGGTAAGACATCAGGAACTGCCAAGACTGGTGCATCTAGAAGGACTGCAAAGAACAAAAAGAGAGAGGAAAGGAAGAAAGCAAAGGGAAGAAAGGGTACAATTTATGAAGAAGAATATCTTATCAAATCTGTTGGTCGTTTGATAGAACGTTTGGATCAAACCGAAAAAGACGCTGTAAGTTTGATCGAAGGTTTGATTAGAAGAAACATGAAAGAGCAAGCTTATCAAATCCAAAAGAACTGGGTCGAGTTGATTGAATATGTCAAGGAGAATGCACAAGAAATTCATGATATGAGCGAGAAAGATAGAGAAAGAATCGATGATAACGGTGAGGTATACTTGATCCCCGAAATTCCTGTTCCTCACATCAAGGAATTTCCAAAGAAACACATATTGGACTACTAGGTAGATAGTATTGTAATGTAAGAAGTAAATCAATATATACAAGCTATTAAAATTAAATTTCATTTGATTGGTAGCGACGTTGTTTCTTCAGATTTGATTTTCCTTTCTCTTTCCAGCCTAATCAGCTCATAATCAACGACTTGTCTACTTAAACCGATGATAGCATTCTTTGTTGCTTCTGTTATAGCTTGTTTTTTGCATTTACTAAAGCACATATACTTGTGAGGCATGTTGATGGCTTCTCCACTGCCATACGCTTCGTTGTATACTCCGTCTTTTAAGGTTACCCTCACGAGACTGGAAAATTTGGCGGTGTAAGTTGATGTCTGGTCATCATATTCATCTTGTAACTTGTCACACAGCAAGATCAGGGTGGACCATCCGTTGAAGCCAAACAACTCATTGGCTAAATTAAATATTAGAACTGATCCAAAGTTGGCAATATTTTTTGCCTTAAAATTGTTTTCAGATCCCAACCTTGAATTTTGAATTGACTCTAACCTAGACTGTAAAGTTCCGATTTTTTTGAAAGACCATTCTGAGAATTCGACGTCATCAGCTGGTTCTTCTTCAGGCTCTTCGAAATGGCTGATTTCAGGGAAAAACTCCACTGTAGAAGGTAGGCTTGCTACTTCGTCACTAACCTCGTACTTTGAATCAAAATCGAATCCCATGACTTGAATAAATGGCTAAGTGCTGCTTGCAATTTTCAATGAAGTTAGTCAAGTAACTCAAAACAGATGCCAATTATGCCACCTAAATCAACCTATCTAGTTCTTTTAGAACACTAGTAAAATGATTGTATGAAATGCGATAATCCAGAGGACTCGTTCAATCCTTAAATTTGCAGTAATTAAACGTCAAAGATGGACACCAAAAGGTTACTGAAAAATCTTGACAATGAAGGATTGGCTATGAACTCGAGAAGAATAGCTTACTCTCATTTGTACCGAAACGCCTATTGGAATTCTGTGGACTCTCTGATACTTTTATCACTTCCTCGCTGCTAAATTAGGTGAATAATTGAACCCAAAAGTTTCTCAGTTATGCTGGGAAGTACGCGTTAACTTTTTTCTGAGAAACCGTGGTCTTAACAATTGGATCAACCTCATAGAAACACTTTAGTTCCTTCAATGGACTACTTGAATAGTATTTTATCACTGCAAAACCAGGTGCAACTGGTGGAAGAGGCCATTCCAACTCTTTGCAACCGGCTTCAACATGCCAATTTGGCTTCCGATAGAAGGTCAGCCGTACTTGGGTTGAAAAGCTTCAGTCGACAATTCCGAGAAAACGTTGTGGAATACGGTCTTCGCCCATTGATTTCCACACTCAAGAAAGATATAGAAAATCCAGCTATTGTGAAAGCCATCCTTGAAACTTTCATCATTCTTTTCATTAGAGGTGAATCGTCGGAAGATTTAACTAGAGGGTGGATTTCTCAACAGTCCAGACTACAGAATGGTAAATATCCTTCACCATTGTTGATGGAAGAGCTCTCCTTAGACCAATTCTCCCTCTGGATAGCCGATGCCTTGACCCAGGAAAATGACACCGTGGAAACCCTCATCGATATACTTCAGAACAACGATGATTTCCACGTTAGACTTTATGCATTGCAATTACTCGAAGCTCTAGTTTCCGCAAGAACTATTAGAACCAAAGATTGTATCTTAAGTATTCCCACAGCTATATCCTCTTTAGTTTCACTTTTGGGTGACACAAACGAACCAGTCAGAAATGAAACCATTCTTTTGTTAATGGCTATCGTGAACAATAATTTCAACATTCAAAAATTGGTGGCATTTGAAAACACTTTTGAAATGTTGTTCGACATCATCGGTGAAGAAGGTGGCATCAGAGGCTCGATTTTGGTGCAAGACTGTTTAACATTGATAACAAATCTTTTGCAATACAACGCATCTAATCAAAAATTCTTTTTGGAAACTCAGTGTGTCCCAAGATTGGCAAAGTTACTAGGTGAAATTGTCGAAGAAAAGTATGATGAAGACAATTTAGATGAAAATGGTATGCCTATGCTTGCAGAGCAAATTGTTTGGACCGATCAAAGAATTACAAATATGATCATTGGATTGGAGATTTGTCGAATCTTTGTGTATGATAATGATAGTGTACATTATAATCAAGAAAAGCTTTTTCAAGCAGGTATGCATTTTATCGTTTTGAAGCTAATCTTTGCACCGTCAACACACAATTCGGTCAGATCATCTGCATTACTCACAGCTGGAGATATCATAGCTGGAAATGCTGACATACAGTTTCAATTTTCTCAAGTTGATGTCCCATACATAGATCCGTCTATGCCCTCACACATTCAATACAGTTCACTTCCAGTACCTATAGTGTTGCTTAATTGGGCTCTCTACATCAACTCGGTGCATTTATTTGATCTCAGGGTCAATGCAGCATACTGCTTACGTGCCTACTTCAAAGATAATAAAGATTCAAAAGCTGCATTTTTGTCTGATCAAATAAATGCATATCATAATGATGGTGTTCTTGAATTGTCTGAAGGTGAGACAAATAAGGAAGTCGCCAATGGTGATACACCAAATGGCGACTCACATCAACCTAATGGTGAGGTACAAAACAACATTCTTGACAAAGAACCACCCATTGGAAACATCTTCACTACACTAATGGAATATGATTCTTCTGTGAAGATTAACCCATACAAGGTTTGGTTTTCTTCCCTAATATTAATGTATTTATTTGAAGATGCCAATGAAAATAAGGAAATCGCTAGAGAGGTAAAAACTGGAAATGAAGAAATCGGAGAAGAAGTAATGAATTCGATACAAGCAATCTCAGGTTTATTGGTCACCACTTTAGATGGCGTAGATCCCAGAGTAGCAATAGGTTATTTGATGCTTCTAACATTCTGGCTTTTCGAAGATTTTAATGCTGTCAATGACTTCTTGAGTGATTCGTCTATTCTGAAGGCAATTTTAGCCTTTTTGTCTAATAACTCATCAGAATCGGCTGTTTTAGTTCATGGAATGGCAACAATTTTGTTGGGTGTATGTTATGAATTTTCTAGTAAAGATTCTCCAATCACAAGGTTGGAATTAAATTCCCTATTAGTGAAGTCTCTTGGAAAAGATAATTACGCTTTAAAGGTAAAGCAGTTCAAAGATCGTGAAAGTTTCAAGAATTTTGACGAGGAGTTGATTAACAGAGGTGTAGTGGATGAAACAGGGCTACCAGATGTTTATTTTGACACTTTATACGTCAATTTGATAAAAGAAAATTTCACCAGAATTAAGAAATCTTTGTTTCGTGATCCCCAAGCAGAGCCATATGGCAAAATTCTGTTTGAGCTATTCGAAGAATTAACAAGTGAACTTTATGAGTTACAAAAAACTTTAGATGACCATAAAGGCTCCTCTGCCGAAAATGAGGAAAAATTGAAGGAGGAATTAAATCAGCTAAACAACACTTTCAGTGAAATTGAACAAAACCTCAACAACTCGAATGCAGAATTATCAAAGTTGAAGAATGAACATGATCAAATCGTAACCAAAAACAAGGAACTAGTGGATAAAGTAGAAGCCACCGAAAGAGAAAGAAAAAATCTTCAGGAACTTTCTAACAAGTATTCTAAAGAGTTACAAGAAGCTTTAAAGAAATCAGCAGCATCTGAGGAGTCACTTAAATCATTAACTAGTAAACATGAATCCACTGAACAAGCAAAGAAAAAACTTGAAGATGGTATTAATAATATGACTCGTGATTTATTTCAGTTGAAGAAACAAAAGTCAGAATCAGAGAGCACTATCAAAAAGTTGGAAAAGGATATGGGTTTCGCACTGGATGAGTTATCCAAAACTAAAAAAGCGTACGAATCTCAAATATCAATTCTCAATAAGACCAATAATGCCTTCAAGGCAAAAGTCCAATCATTGAATGATAAAGTTGATGCTATTACCAAGGAACACGATTCCAAACTTAAAGCCTTGAATGAAAAGGTTTTTGAAACAGAAGAGAGCAATTCTCATTTGATGGATAAATTGAGGTCTGCTGCAACTGCTTATCAAGATCTTAAATCCTCGAAGCTTGAGACTGAATTGGAAATCAAAAAATTGGAAGAAATTATATCGGTAAAAGATGAGGATATGAAAGAGTTTGAGAAAATGAAATCTCAGGTATCGTTATTATCACAAGAAAAGAATGCTTTGGAATTAGAATTTGAAAAAATTAAGAAAACGCATGAGGCTGAAATATCAAATGTCACTGAACGCATTCAGTCCTTAGAAAAATCAAATGAGGAATTAGAATTGAAAAATAGCAGTTTGAATAAAGAGGTTGAAAGACTTCAGGAAGATTTGAAGCGCGAAGGTCTGAATCAAAATTCTCTTCAAAATGAATTAAATTCTATTAAGGAAGAACTACTAGTCGTTCAAAAGAATCTTGAGGAAGAAAGGTCATCACATGGCACCTCAAAAGAGGAAAATGAGAACAAGTTACGTGATTGGAAGTCCAAGCACGAAACCCTAGTATCTGATCTTAAAAATTCAAAAAAATCTAAAGAATTGTTGGACGAAAAGCACAGATCATTGATTGATGAATTGAATTCATTAAAAGAGACCCATAGTGCCAGCAAAATTGAATTGGATGAACAACTTATTAAAGCAAAGGAGAACCATTCTTCAATTGTCGAATCCTACAAAGAGAAAATTGACTCTCTTGCATCTTCAAATTCATCTTTAGAAGTTAAGATTACAGAAGTGGAAAAAGAATTAATTGTATCAAAAGAAGAAAATGAAAAGGCTGATGCTAAACTACAGACTATAGAAGCTGACCTCAATGAATCAGCAGCTGAAATTTCTAGATTGAATTCTCAATTGGAAGAGAAAGGCAAACAATATATTGCCCTTGAGTCCGAGCTCGAAGAATTGAACAAACAGAAGGCATCATTGGAGGATAAAATCAAATCAAGCTCTACAGAACTTGCGGAACAAAAAGATCTTAATGATGACTTGAAAAAGAAGGAAGAAAATTTCACTAAAACCCTTGATCAAAAGAAATCCTTGGAAGTTAAATTACAAAATCAAATTGAATCGTTGACAGAAAAGGTATCTGACTCTAAAAAGCAAAATGAAGTTTTGGCTAATGAAAAGTCTTCATTGGAAAAGAAGATTTCAGAAATGATGAACGATATTCAAAAGAATGAAGAATCCAGGACCGACTTGAACGAAAAGATTGAACACTTAGATGGTGTGATTTCAAGCTTAAACAAGAAGTTGATAGTTTTGAATGAAACCCATGAACAAGATTTGTTGAGTCGTGATTCAAATATTGAGGAGAAAAAGACAGAGATTCAAAACTTGAAATCCACGATTTCTACATTGGAGTCAACTTTGAAAACTAAAGAGCAAGGTGAGCAATTACTATCAAAAGAGAAAATAAAACTTGAGAAGGAGTTAAATGCTTTAGAAAAAGAGATTGAAGCATCAAAACTCAATGTGACTTCCCTCGACCTGAAAATACTGGAATTGCTAATTGCTAATGCAGCACTTGAGAAGAAACTTCAAAATCAATCTTCTAAGTACATAAAGGATGAAGAAACTTTGAAAAATCAAGTCTCAGACAATGCTAAAAAGATCGAGCAACTTGAAATTACCTTGAAGGACAAGCAATCTGAGTTGGATAAAGAAAGACAAATCTTGAGTGAAAATTCAGAGACCATAGTTAAGGAATATGGTGATAAAATCAAAGCACTTGAAACAAAACTTGATTCTCAATCTAGTGAGCATGAACTGAAATTGAAGCAATTAAAGGAAATTAAGGAGCAACTAGAATCCAAATTAGATTCTAACTCTGAAGAGATCGAGACCTTGAAAAGGTTGTTAGAGGATGAAAAGATCTCATTAAAATCAGCAAATGAAAGGTTTGAAACAGTTAAGGATAAATTGAGTTCTGAAGAGTCAGCACTTGATGCCATTAAGTCTGAAAAACTGCAACTCGAAAACAATTTATCGGATAAAGAAATTGAACTTAAAAATATCAAAAAGGAATTAGGAGTTGAGCAGAACTCTAAAGCTAAAGTCGAAGATGAATTGAGTCGCTTGAAAATTGAGATTGTTTCAATAAAGGAGAAGTCGATTGCTGCCAAAACTTCTCAAGGTGATCTAGTAAAGCAAATTGAGAAAAGTAAAGAGGAGATTGTAAAACTTGAAGCTGCTAAGACCAAATTGGAAGAAGTTTCTACTATGCAAGATCAAGAACAAAAACAATCTAAATCTAAGATTGAAGAATTGCAGTTAAAAGTTGATGACCTCAAGAAAGAGTCTACTGCTAACGAGAGCGCCATAAAATCACTTGATTTCAAATTAAAGGAGGAATTAGATTCCAAGATCCAATTAGAGAAACAACTTAAGGAGCAATCAGATTCTAAGATCCAATTAGAGAAACAACTTAAGGAGGAATTAGATTCCAAGATCCAATTAGAGAAAGAATTAAAGTCAAAGGACGAACAGTTTTTGGAGGAAAAGAATAAACTAATATCTGAATCTGCTCAAGAGTTAAAAAAGCGTATCGAGGATGCAGAAAAGGATAGGAAACAGTTACTGGAACAGGAACTAAAATTAAAGGAATTACAGAAGTCTTTGACAAAAGCTGATGGATTGCAGGAGAATTTGAAAACATTGGAAACAAAACTCGAAGGAAAGGAACGCGAATTAGTTGAGCTCCGTGATTCTAAGCTGGTTTCGTCACAAACCACCAAGAAGTTCGAGGAAGAAGTTGTAAGTTTGAAGACTCAATTGATAGAGCAGCAAGATAAGTTTGTAATTCTTGAGAAGGAACTCAAGGAAGAAAAAACCAAACTTGAAGAGACTAAAGCAAAGTCGGAGGAAGTCGAAAAGATGCATCTTGAAAAGAATGAAAAGTTTATTGAATTGGAGAATAATCTTGTTGACATGTCCAAGACTATTGAGGAGTTAAAATTGAATTTATCCGAAAAATCTAAAGAATTAGATTCGTTTAAATTGAAGGCTGATGATGTTTCCAAAGAAAAATCTGAAGTAGAGGCAAAGGTCAATGTTCTCACAACGGCCTTAGAGCTGGAGAAAACAAAGTCTTCTAATTTCCAAAGCAATGAACAAGCATTTAAGGATGAAAACCAGAAATTGAAAGAATTGTTAAAGCAACTTGAAACTAAGCAAGAAGCTACAATCAAGAAACTTGAGGAACTGAGCTCCAATATAAAGAACTTAGAAAACGATATTAAGAAGCTTTCAGGTGGCAAAGAAGAGGCCAACACTAAGGAGGTGGAACTCAATGCTGAAATTGAAAAATTGAAAACTCAATTGAAGCAAAAGAATGCCAAATTAGTTCCTAAGTCAGAACTTGATGACATGATGCTTTTGATGTCGGATATGGATGAGACTGTTCAAAAGTACAAAAAGCGGTTGAAAGCACTAGGCGAAGAAGTATCAAGTGATGAAGACGATGAAGATGATGACGATGAAGACGATGATGAAGAAGACGATGAAGATGATGAATAATTGTGAGTATTTAGGAAGAGGTTATTATACGTAGAAGTACCCGCTTGGTAATAGATTAAAACTTCCCACAGCGAAAGTCTCTATTAATTGTAAATTTGGGTAGATTTATTAAACATTTGTTTTCTGACAAGTTCCCAAATGGCTCAGAGTTCTTCTACATTCACGCAATTGGTTAAAATGCAACATTTGCTTTTTACGATCACCTTCCTATGGCTGTTAGTTAATTGGGAACGATCCTCGGGGCAAGAGCAACTGTTTTTGCTTCACGATGTGAAACTTTAAAGTGTTACAATAATATGCTAAAAATACAAATTTAAAAAGTAGTCAAAGATTGGCGGCTGATTGAAAATGTTACTCTCTTGTGTTTGTTAGATAGCAATTTCTGGGAAGGATCCAAATATTGCCACCCAATGATATATTAGTGGGTGCAATAATCATCGCACACTATTACATCGCGCCGTTTTTTCAACGGCTTCACTATTAAGTAATCACCATAAACATCATTACATTTCTATAGAGATCTTAAAGGCACCCTGCCATGATTCTTCTTATCGATTCGTACGATTCGTTTACGAATAACCTTGCACATTTATTAGAAACTCAGTCGAAGCAAGGCGTGATAACGATCCGTAATGACTCCTTCAAACCCGAAGAGTACGATCAATTCTTCACCGAATACCTCCCTCTCTTTGACTACGTGGTAGTGGGTCCAGGACCAGGACATCCCTCCATCGATTCCGATGTGGGGATCATCGGTTGGCTTTTCCGTCAATATCGGGGTTTGAATCCTGGTGTCCCGGTAGTCCCAATATTGGGTATCTGTTTGGGGTTCCAAAGCTTGTGTCATGAATTCGGCAACAAGGTGACACGTTTGCTGGAAGTCAAGCACGGACAGGTGTATGATATCCATCCGGTATCCAAGGACTCTATCTTGGGATCTGAACCATTCCAAAGTGTACGTTACCATTCTTTATGTGTCGAGAACTTGAACGACACAATTTTGCCATTGGCATATTGCAGTGAACCAGATGGTAAAAGTATATTAATGGCAGCCAAGCACGCACTGCTTCCTCTTTATGGAGTTCAATATCATCCGGAATCCGTTTGCCTGAATGGTGGCGATACCTTGATCCAGAACTTTACCGCAATGGCCGAGGAATACAACCATCAGCATAGACCCCAAACCCGCAAGATCACTGTTGCTGGCTTACCAGAAGACTTAATCGCTAATCATGCCGTGCATGAAAATCACTTAATCCCTGGTGGAGTCTTTGAAGAATCCAATAATGATATATTCTTGAAAAAATTCCAAATGCCAGAAAACATGCTCCCAATCGATGTTTGTGATTGCCTTTATAAAAAGGGGAACAAGGATTTTATTCTTTTAAATTCTGCTTCCATCCCTGGAGAATGGTCAATAGTTGGTTTCCCTATTGCTGGAGAGTCAGAAGTAATAACTCACTCTATGGATGCCCCTGAGGTGTTGTATTCATCCAAGTACAAAACATGCGATGCAGAAAAAATTGAACTCGAAAAGGATCAGACTCCTTGGAATTACATGTCCAAAATCATGGCCCAAAACTTCATGTCCAAGGCCACCATCAATAATAAATTGGGAGAATACCATACTAGAGATTTGCCATTTTTTGGAGGCTACCTTGGACTCATTTCCTATGAAGAGGGTCAGCACATAAACCTTGATCATTTGGAACCAATCTGTACCGATAATACCCCTGATATGAAACTTGCCTTTATTCATCGTTTTATGGTGTATGATCATAATTCTAAGGACTGGTTTATTGGCTCAATCCGTAAGAATGATGAAGAATGGTTGAACTCTTTCTACGAAGAGATCTATCAATTCAGCCCAATTGATATTGAAAAGATACCCTTCACTGTTGCAGATCTCTGTCATGATAATGACAATTTGAACATCAAATTCGATTTCCCATCCCAAGATATTTACAAGAAGCAATTTGAAGAATGTCAAGAATTGCTTCACTCTGGAGACTCTTACGAGTTGTGTCTTACAACCCAACTGAAAATCCGTCTTCCTTCGTACATTGAAGCCTGGGATATCTACAAGGTATTGACTCTCCGCAAGAATCCTTCACCATTTTCTTGTTTCATGGAATTTGATGATTGTGTTCTTATCTCTTCGTCACCAGAGAGATTTCTTTCCTGGAAGGACGATGGTGACGGAAGCAAGCTTGTGGAACTCCGGCCTATTAAAGGAACTGTTCGTAATACTCCTGAAGTGGATTTTGAGGCAGCAACTGCCATTTTGAAAACTCCTAAGGAAATGGGTGAAAACCTCATGATTGTGGACCTCATTCGTCACGACTTGTTTGAGTTTGCCGAAGATGTTAAGGTGACTCAACTCATGGCAGTCGAAGAGTACAAGACTGTTTTCCAATTGGTCAGTGTTATTCAAGGAAGACAGCTTCGTAATGGCTATACTGGAATTGATGTTCTCCACCGGTCGTTACCCCCAGGATCAATGACCGGAGCCCCCAAGAAGCGTTCGGTGCAGCTTCTCCAAGAGATTGAAGCCAAGCAACCATCTGGCCCTCGAAGAGGTATTTACAGTGGAGTTGTTGGGTACTGGTCTGTCACCGACGATGCAGATTGGTCTGTGATCATTCGTTCCACCTTTAAGTACACCAATGATCGCATCAGCGAGCCGGGCTACAATACTTGGCGTATCGGTGCCGGTGGTGCCATCACCGTTTTGAGTGAAGCAGACGGTGAATGGGATGAGATGGAAATCAAGCTTCTGTCAGCACTTCAAGCATTTCAATAGACTGTACATACGCATGCTTCATGTATGCACCAATAATTGTTTGTAGCCATACAACCGAAAATAAATGTTATTTAGAGATCCAAATCAGTTTTATGACAATTATTACACAACTTGGTCAATTAATACAACTGATCATGGTAATATAATATTCTGGTCATATGTCCCAATTATTTAGCTCATTGCTCTTAGCAAACTTGGAAACCTCTGCAAAATCGGAATTCTTATTCCTGTAATATCAAGGGCATACCCAATTAAATACATTTCTACTACCTTCAATCAATTGCTGTAAGTTCTTTACAATTATTCATCTTTTGCACCTTCTCTTTCTCTCTTTTTCAACCACAAAATCAACCCTTCTCTTTCTTGCATACTATCTCGTATCTCACTACTAGCTATCATTAGTGCATATTGGGGTCACATGATCTCCAATCAAAGGAATACATATCGGACATTTCTTGCCCCAAACTCGACATTTTGCCGCCATTCCACCTTTTCCTTCCCCGCTCACTACCTGCCCATATTTAAACCACTTCGTTTCTCCCATCCAGCTGCCCCTCCGCCCATTCACCCCAGTATCCCTCTCCCTTCCAAAATGCAAAAATGAGGTCACGTGATGTCGACGATTTTTTCGCCCACAACATGAACAACGATATCACCACTTCCAACACCAACGACTCCCAAGAACATCTTGCACCATGTCGTTTTTTGGTTTTGACACTTCCGGGCCTCCCATGGGAAACCGCCGTCAGGCACCCAGCGAATCCTACGATTTCCAAGAGACCTACGAAGGTTTAGGTGAACAATTGCCAGAAGCAGACGATGCTTTCAATGATGAAACTTTTGGAGGTTCTAACGAAATTGGAAAGGACTTTAACTTCAGTGCTGGCAGCGGCAGCGCAGCCGCCAAGGCGTCAGCACCAGTTGCACCCCAGTCCAACATCAGTTATGCCCAGGCTGCGTCCAACGACGACGAGTTCATGAACGACTTATGGGGCACTGGAAACGCCCCAAAAAACACCGATGGTACTCAAGCCGCTGGAGCAGGAGGTCCTGGTGTCGTCCCTGAAAAGAAGATCATGTCTTTGGAGGAGCTCGAGGCTCAACTCACTGCCATTGATCAATCTCAGCAACCTCAACAGTTTCCTCCCCAACCGTACGGAATGCCAGGCATGATACCAGCACCGCAGTTTGGAGGCTACATGATGCCTCCCAATGGGTTCATGCCTCCCCCTGGTCAGTACGGACAGTTTCCTGGCGCCCCCATGCCTCAGCAAATGCCTCTTCAACACTTGCCCCACCAAGTCCAACAGCAGATGCACAATGCTCAGATGCAAGCCCCGGGCCAGGTCCCGGCCCCAGGTGTTCAAATTCCTCCGCAACAAGTCCAACAAGGCCAGGTTCCGGAACAACACCTCTCGCAAGCCCAGCAGATCCAGCAAGTTCCTCAGGTCCAACACCAGCAGCTTCAACAACCAGATCAGCACCACGTCCAGGGTCCAGAAGGTGTTCAACAAGTGCCTGTCCAAAGGCATGTGAAGGCTGATTTGTCTCAATTTCCTGTTTTGGGCTCTAAAGAAGCTGAAAAGTACCAGTCTACCCATCAACAAATTTCTCCGCAAGCCTCGGAAACTTTCCAAGAGCAACAAGATTTGGCAACCAACTACGGTCACCACAATCACAACCACAACCACAACTTGAACCATCATCAGCAATTCCAACATGCTGATCTTACTCCTGAAGAAGAAGAAAAGGTTGCCAGAAGACAAGAAAAGGTCGCTAGAATTATGAAGTATTCTGGAATCATGAATCCAAAGGACAAAGATTTTGTTACCAGGTTTCAATTGTCTCAAATCGTCACTGAAGATCCTTACAATGAAGATTTCTACGCCCAAGTTTACAAGGTTATCCACCCAAAAACTTTGAATGGACCCCTTGAAGCTAGCCAACAGCACAACTCAATTGCTCAAGCTTACTTGGAACAAAGTGGTCACAGATTAGGTGGTCGTCACAAGAGAGCTGATGTCGCTTTACAAAGAATGCAACAACAAGTTCAAAAGGCTGTTACCGTTGCAAAGGAGAGACCTAAGTTGACTCAATTTGCCAGAGAAGGTGCCTTAGGTAAAATTTCCTTTGGTAGCGGTAAGAAGCCAAGACAACAATTGGAAATTATTAGTAAGGCCGCTCAAAGAGAAATCGAAAGAAAGGAAGCAGAAGAAAAAGACTCCGCTATCGATGAAGATTCTGGTTCCAAGGCTCACACTCACAAAAAGGGTAGATCTCCTTCTATTGCTGCTCCTTCTAAGCCAAGCAATAAGTACACTAAGAAAGACATCATGAGTATCTTAGAAAACATCATTACTGAACTCATGAATGTTGAAAGTGAATCAAGAATCAGTGCCGAGGTTGACACTACTAGATTGTGGGAATCCTTGAGAGTGTTGGAACAATCTTCATCTTCGGGAGATGATGAAGCTGAGGTTAATCCATTTATTCAATGTTTGAACTACAACAAGGCATTGAAGATCTTGCTGCGTTTATTCAAGTTCTTGAATAGAGAACAAATTTTGACTATTGTCACTTTAGTCATGGCCAATTTGGAGAATTTATCTGTCATCAAGAATGGTTCTTACACAACATATGGAAACAAAAAGGTACCTGACTCAGTATTGAAGTTGGTCGAATCATACTCATTAACTTTCTCCAAGGTATTGATGAATGCTGCCTTATTCTTCAAGTTTAACGAAATCATTGGATTGCTTGTTATTTTGATTGAACATAACAATGTTTCATTCGTTTCAACAACCAAGATTGGGTTGTCAATCTTAACCACTCTTTTATCGAGGGCTGAGTTGATAATAGGGGAAGGAACCATTTCAGCTACAGATCTTTCCGAGTGGTCTTCTTGTTATGATGAATTGTTTACTTCCCTCGAATCCAGAATTGCTGCAATTTTCCCTCCACATCCAGAAGATGTTGATGATGGTTCTTCCAGAGAGAATTATGTGTGGCAATTCTTGGCCACCTTGTCTTTGGGTGGAAAATTGAGCCATCAAAGAATTATTGTGGACGAAGTTAGAGATGAAATTTTTGGTGTCATGAACAGGGCAAAGGCAATTGACAATTCTGATTTGGCAAACTTGTACAAGAAGCAAAACTTGTTGAACAACTTAAACATGTACTTAGTTGTTATGGGTTTGGTCGCGGATGAAAACGAGATCAAAGAATTACAAACCTAAAAAAATAAAAACTAGAAAAAAATAACCTAAAATTAATTAAAAATCATTGAAAACAAAAAAAAAATAACACTCACGACTATCATTGAATGTGGCACTAGATGAAATGTCGATCACCATTTCCCGTTAATGGGGTACCTGTGCTGCAACTGCAAATGTGTGATACACATATGCGTAAAGAATTACTGTGGTAATTCAAGGTTTTAGAACCGTTTGTATAATATACGATTTTCTACAATAGATTCAATGTGAAATTAGATATCATGACGGCATTAAGTATATATACGAAGTAGGAGATATAATAATTGGAATAATAATACAAAGGAGAAATGAAATGATCACGAAATGCATGTTTCAAAGATCCAGAAAACAAAGGATTCATTTTGATTATTGTTGTTTGGAATAATTTTGAAAATTGACAGATTCTGGCGTGGTTTGGCTGGAACTGATTGTGTATGAAGACATGGAGTGAGAAATACTGTTGAAATTGCTACCCATTTCGGTTTTAGGGTAGGTATTATGAGAAATACTCATAATTGATGATGAAGTACTTGCAACTGAGCATTTTCTCTCGCTAGTTTGATCTAACAGCATTGGATAAGTTTTTGGAATCCATGAAAATTCAGTTTGCAAATAGTCTTCTAGAGCAGAATAGTAAGTTGTAGAGCCTGATAGAATCGAACTAGATTTAGAAGCAGTCGAAGATCTATTCATTGCAATGGTTTGAGGGCTGATAATATTTGAAATTTGGGTAGGCATGGAGTTCCTCAAGTTCTTGCCTTTTGCTCTCATAGCATGGTTCCCATTAATCAGTTGTATCGAAGGTTTATTATTTGAGGTATTATTAGCTTGTACAACATTTGGTGAACATGTTTGTTTACGTGATGGGTCTTGTTGTGTTTGGATGCTTGCAGCTGGCAATAGTTGGAAAGATTTCATATAAGTTTCTTCAGGTTCTATTTCAAAAGGGATAAACTTGGTTCGAGGTTTCCTGAGAGTACGTGGCTTTGATGGTTCTATTGAAGATTTGGTAGATTTTGCAGACTTCAATTTGGCAAGACTTTTATTTAACTGCCTTTCTTCTTCCAAAAGAGTATTGAGACGTTTTATTTCTTCACGTTGTCTTTGAATAATATTCTTATGTGTTTGTACAAGTAATTTCATTTCTTTTCTCATGACTTTTTCCTTTGAGTTGAATTCGAAGTCTACAATATCTTCTTCACCATTTTCCTTATTTTCTTTCGGTTCAAAAACAGATTGTAGCACTGAACATTCGTCTAGTGGCAATTCTTCTGTATCAGGGTATGTTGGTACTTCATTAATGTTGGGCTTTGATGAGGTGGAGAACTTATCAATTGAGGAATGTAAAGAACATTGGTCATCTTTGAAGGTTAATTTTATGTGAGCTTCTTCCAAAGGCAGGGCGAGTGTATCAATGATGCTGTTCTTCTTATTTCTGCCATTGGAATAATATTTATCCTCGAAAGCAGTGACCAACTTTAAGTTAGTGCTGGAGGTGGTATAGGGTTTGAATGTTTGAATGTTTGCATCTGTGATGCTTCCGAAATCTGAAAAGTTGATTCTATCCAAATCTTTGGTATAATTGTACATTGGATCTTCATGACGGGTGGTGCTATGGCTTAAGAAGTCTTGCTCACTAGAAACACTATTGTGTTTGGAGTCTAGGTTTTCTTTTTGCAATGGAGCAAGAACACTGTAGTTCAGCTCTTCATCTATTTGCAGAAACAGTGCAGTTAGAGATTCGATGTCTAGGTGGTTGATATCGTTTCCGAAATCGAGAACTGGATTTCTCACTGGAGTGGAAGGTAGGTGTTCATTGACTGGTGGAGTTTCTGGGGTGGAGATGGGAATGGGGCACGATATTATAATGGGAGTTGTGGGTTCGCTGAATGCCAAAGATGATTTGGGAGATGGTTTCTGTTTAGTGGAGCCATGGTGCAAGGAGAGGCGATTGATGAAACTTCTCAAGCTGGAGGACCGTTTATGAGATTTTTTGCCTGCAACTGGAGACGTGGGGCGATTTTCGGAAGCAAGCCGACTATGACTTGCTCTTCGAGATAGGATTTGACTGATGGTCATGGGGAGATAGCAAATGGGGCCAAGCAAGAAGAGGAACTGGGGAAACTGGATGGGAGGGCAATGGAAGGGCAATGGAAGGGTAATGGAAGGGCAGGGAATCCGGGATTAAATAGAACCTTTGGCACAAGCAAGGAATCAACGATGGGAAGGAAACAATCAGGTAAACACAATAAGGGCCGAGAGTCAACAAGTGGAAACGACGTGCATTGGAAGGGCATTTGGGAGTTATTATACTCTACAATAGGAATAGCTGTAGGTAGAAGAGAAGGCTGCAGGTAGAACATGTAGCACCGACGATGGTGCATATCCTTGCATATCCTTGCATACGCTTGCATACGCTTGAATTGTTCACGGTTATGAGACTTCCTCATGGGGACAAGAGGCCTTCGGAGCTAAAGCGGCGCAGGAACCACAAGATCACTAACGCACACACTACAACAATCGGGTGGGTGTACCGGAAGAGAGGCTGTGGTCATTGGTATGGGACCCATCCAGAAGAGGCTTTTGATGTAGATGCGGTTGCTGGAATTGTTTGCGGTTTGGGGTTGGCCAATGCGAGTTCGGACGAATGAGGGTGCGGATGACAGGCAAATGAGTCCCCGAAAACCAAACAGGACAAATGAGGAGGATTTATCCTGGGTCTGGGTGTAGCGGCATGTCCATCCTCTGTCCTGGAACTTGGGTAGGCCGGGAGCAGAATTTGCCCTGATATTAGAGTTTGCATGCGCATGTGGTTTGCGAGATGTGGAAGTGTAGTTGAGCAAATGGAGAAAACTAACGATTTGTGTGGTGACTGTTTGCATCGAAACTCTTTGTTTACGTACACCCCGATGTGATATGCATTTACCTTACCCGATTGGGAAGGAAAGGGCCCAAACCGATTTCCTGGCAAGATCCATGACTATTCTGGACATAAACCCGCGTTGGGCGTTGGAGTTGCTGATGGTGGAGTTGTTGTGTTGGGAGATTAACACCAGACCAGATCCATGTGGGAAATGCCAGATCCATGGGAGTTTGGGACCAGTGCCAATCTGCGGGGGATTTACCCCCGAGCCGAATTTCAGCGATGCTGCATAGCGGCTGCAACCGGGAAGCACGGCGGTAACTACCCCTGGTCGCATGGCGGCGAACCTTCCAACCCAAGATCTACATGTCCACTATGGCGGTGATTGGGCCGGCAATTAATTGGCTAGCAGTGTTGCCCCAATATTATGGGTCAAGGCCCGGGATGGATAGGTCCAATGTAAGCGCTACACGCCCGGGATGTTTTGGGAAGATCCAATGAATATTTTTCTGCCTTGCATATCCTGTTGACATTTCGCCCAATCGGGCACAGGGCCCTAGGGCCAAACCACCCACCCGCAGGCTCCGGTACATGCAGGACGCCACACCCATTGGCTAGTGTTGCCAGTGGGTCTCCCCAAAGCCCTGAAAATGTCTGCAGCATTCCACAGACATTTCTGCTATGGTTTTCGGCGGATTCTGCGGCGAATGGTGCAAATCCCGTGGCTTCCCCGGAATTTCGGCCCCTTTTGTGCCTGGTGTTTTACTTAATGCCTCTGGTGTTGTTGACCCTATTGTGAGACCGTGCATACAGTAGACAGCTTTTTTATGCAGGATGCCGGTAATTAGGCCCAGGCTAGGTGCGGCGAGTTATCCGCTGAATGGCGGGTCAACTGACTATTTCATGGTCCTAATTGTTTATGAGTGCAGATTGGGCGCCGGCAGCATCGCTACTATGTGCACACATATGGATCCCGCAAGTTTCCGTGATTACTTCCCTGCCCCTCTCCCGGGTCTAATGTGCTTCGCTACTTTTTGATGCGTGGATTCCTTTCCACTATTGGAGTAATTTCAATTAATTGCAAAATCTCCACAATTTATTGTCCAATAACTACTATGACCTCTATGACCTCTATGACCTCTGTGACCTCAATGTCATTTATGACATTTATGACAGCTATGACCACTATCACCGCTATATCTGCTAGACAACCAAACTACATTATATGACTACTATGATATTATTTGTTGAAAAAACCCCTTTGCAGCACCCCGTACAATCGAACCCCAGCAAATTTACACCTGCGTTCAATAACATCCACCTACTCAATTACAGGCGTTGCTCCACCTCATGCTGAAAGGCCCCAAATCTACCCTCCACCATGTTGGGGGAAGCGCGAAAACCGTTATCACCCCACGTCACGTGGGGTGGGTAGCTATTCGTGCCCCCATCATTAAACAATAACTACCAAGGTAGTTGCAAACTACGACTGCCCGAGTTGTCCCCCATTTCAGCCGACTTAGCGAGCTGTGCTAAAACATCAACCTTGCGTGCTTCTCAGAAACACCCCAACCTACACATACTTAATTTCCAGACCGTTCTTGATCTCTGACCCACAGTTTCAGCGGTTGGTACATCGTTTCGTATCTAGGGTCCAACCTCAAAAGGGAGAAGAAACTGACTCAGGAGTCAAGGATCTCCACAAAGAACACAAAGTCGCTGTTTCAATAGCTGACCAGTGCCTATTAAGCCGAGTCATTTTCACGGTTTTTCTTCTTCACTTCTTTTCCTTTCCATGGGGTTTTCATCAAATTCACTTGCCCAAGGCATCGATTCAGCGATTTCCCAAGTAATATTCCCCTCAACAAACATGTCTCCTACAGCAAATACAGGAAAACAGAATCAACCGGTCCCGTTGAAGACCTCCTCCATACTGGCCCCTATGGACAGCTTATCAAACAAGATCTTCACCCATGGGTACCTCCATGGCCACATCCACAAGCATAAAGACCACACCCATATTCACGGACACATTCACAATCACGATCATGATCAGATGGGTCTCCCTGAAAATCCAGAGAATATGACCGTTGGCCAGCAATCAAGCAAGTATGATGGATGCAAAGAATTCGAAGAATTGGCTTATTGTAAAGATATCTTCTGTGACGAGTTGGACGATTGTTTCTTCTTGAACTGTGACGATGCTAAGAAGAATAGTGGTACCAGTGAATGTGAATTCACTTGTAATGAGGATGGCTCTTATTATGCTGATGATACTTGCTGCACTAATTCTCGTTGTGAGGAAATCCACCAGAAAGGTGACGAGAGTGATATGAGCGACTTGAGATGTTGCGAAAATGAATCTTGCTTGCACGGACCAGATCAAGACAATCATTGCTATCAGTCAGAAGAGTCCAGAGATATGTCCGATTGTTGTAATAATGTGGATACCTCACACTGTTCTATCAAGCATCAGGACTATTGTGAGCCTCAAATATCAAAACGTCCTATCTTCGAGAATCTTATTACAAATGTGCACCAGAACTTGAGTCAGCTACCTGGCATCAATTTCACTGATTCACATAGCACTTCTTTTGATAAAGAGCTGTCAGTCCTGATAAACAAGAGAAGAAAATTGGATTCCAAAAAGGATTTTGAAATTCATTTTCCTCATGATTGCCATCCTCCAATTCAAGATGATTACACCACACTGCAACAATTACCAAATATGAAGGAAGAAATGGTTGCGAATGACACTAAACTGAAGAATATTCATAATCATATTAGGCAATCATGTTTTCACACCACGATTCCAAATAATGATGGTAACAATTTAAATGCAGATGAGTTGATGATGGATTTCGATTTTTATGTTCAGTTCAATACTTTTGATCAGATGATGAACAATTCTATGGGAATTAATGATATCAACACTTCATCTGACACTAATCACTCTTTAAACGCAAACTTGAACTCTCAAAAGGGAGATCATATCCCCTCATACAAACCAAACCCTCTCATTTCGGTACCCATGAAACCACAATTTGATTTGATGAACAAGTTCTCCTCTTCTGCTGAAAGAGAAGTTCTCAATGAGACACCAAGTGAGCCTTCAGCGTTATCACCAAGGACCATATATCCTTGCCAGTGGCACAATTGTTATAGCAAGGTGACTGATGATACTTTATTAAAGCACTTGATTGATCTGCATATCAGTCAAACATATAATCCACACATTACTTCAGTGAATCCAAGAGACACTGCATATTTTTGTGAATGGAATGATTGTAATCATAAGGATGACAACTTGG
Organism: Suhomyces emberorum; assembly: GCA_003707835.3. Taxonomy (NCBI): domain Eukaryota; kingdom Fungi; phylum Ascomycota; class Pichiomycetes; order Serinales; family Debaryomycetaceae; genus Suhomyces; species Suhomyces emberorum. The sequence goes on from PPLQ03000009.1 coordinate 210,961, forward strand.
TGTCTTTAATTGATCATTTTAATCTGCACAAAGATCAAATTGGACAAAATTTTGAAAGGCAAATAGACACCAGACCAAAGGATTTCTTGCCGACTCTAAACAGTCAAGCCAATTTATTACTTACTCCAAGTTCAACTATCCCATCACCTAGACTTAGTGAGGTTACAGAATCTAGATCCTCATTGGGTAGCTCTGTAATACCTGAAGTGAAGGAAGCCAAACCAGTTGAGCACAAGATTAACATTACTTCTTTGAGAATCTTACCCAAGAAGAAATCTACTGCTGAGTCGCTGGTGAATGAAAATGGATTTCATGTGTGTAAATGGGACATTGGCACTGATTCAGAAGGCAAACCTATACCATGCAATAAAGTACATGTGTCTGATGGAGACTTGCAAAACCATTTGATTGAAGATCATATCGGCTCTGGTAAGCATATATATCATTGCAAATGGATTGGTTGTGATAGACATAACGGTCGGTCTTTCAATCAACGTCAGAAATTATTCAGGCACATACATATCCATACTAATTATAAACCATGCAAATGTGAGCAATGTGGAGCGTGTTTTGCAGTTGAATCAATTCTCAAGCAACATATGCGGACTCATTCTGGTGAGAAGCCGTTTTCTTGCTCTATCTGTGGCAAAAATTTTGCAACCAGTTCCTCCCTTTCTATCCACAAGAGAGTACACAGTGGAGAGAAGCCATTGCAGTGTAAATGGCCTGGATGTGGGAAGTGTTTCAGAGAGAGTTCCAACTTGACCAAACATATGAGAACCCACTACAAGATCTTCAAGTGTGAGGTATGCGGTGAAGAGTTTGAGAAGAAGCCTCAATTCACCAAACACATGAAGGAACATAAGGATTATAAGAGTGTTACAACTAATAAAAATCCTATATCTCTAAGTCCGGGGGTCAAGCTTGAGATGTTCTAGGGTAGATTACATAACGGTTTAATGATAGATAATAACTACGGACCATGTAGCGATGAAATGGAAAAATGGAGACCCACGTAAAAGAGCCTATAAATGCAAAGCGGATAATCACCCCCGCATATGAAGTAAACCGTCGTATTTAGTATGAGCATGTTTTACAATTTATCTTGCTCCCTACTTCAATTATTGGTTGATTCTTTTTGACAAAAAAATTGCTCTTGCACCTATTTCACATCCTAAATTCATAATTAGAAACATACTTGAGAACAATGATGCTCAAACATGATCTAGCCGTGATTACTTTTGTAGTTATCTTTATTAATGTAGGACTACTAACCTGGCTGAAATCTGTGAAAAATACAGTCACGTGACCATCACCCTCAATATGGAAGTGAAAAATTATCGATGAAGAAACTATCACTGTGCACAATGAGACCTTCGACCATATCCCTCAAAGCGGTTAGGGTTTCCCTCCCAAAGCCCGTTATAGCTCCATATCAAATCCCTTCCCTCGAGTCCATCACCTACAAAAACTTACCCAACAACGGCTTTGGCATCCAAAACTACTCCATTAACAAGACCAAATTCAAGCACTGGCCAGTTTACTTGAAGATCCAAAATACTAAGATTACCACTGAAATCAAGAGAATTCAAGGTGATGTTTTTCAGTTCAAGAAGGATTTGTTGAGCTTGAACCCAAACCTTGAAATTTCAGTAAACAAGAACATTGGATACGTGAATATAAAGGGCGATGTGGTTGAAGAAATCAAGCAATATTTCGATAATAACATTCCAAGTTCCATATAATATTACTGCTTACATTGCGCTCTAGATGAGAAGTTTGACAACCATATTAAATGTGCATCCACTCCTACACCTGTATATATACCTTAGTAGTAAATGTATTTCCATGCTAAGTATCTGCTCTGTGCTAATTGTAGTTTGGTGTAAGTCGTTCACTCCAGCAATGGTTACCGGAACCTCTCGAAGATCCAACAGCTCACATTTCAAACACATATAGAAACTAGGTATCCGAACCGACTTCTGAAGATGGGGTACTTCCACCCTCAGAGGACCCAAAAGCGACTTGCCTAATCGTAACCAACCACGGATCGTTAAGCAATTCTGCAGCACTAGGTCTTTTCTTCGGATCGTGCTCCAAACATCTAGATAAGAACTTTCTTCCAGCTTCGCTTAATTGCTCTGGGGATGGTAACTGTGGCTTGTGACCAGCTGCAATATGATACATTATGGCCCATTCATTATCTAAATTGGCCCATGGTCTCCGTCCGGTTGCCATTTCTAACACACAGCATCCCAAAGACCAAATATCCACCACTCCAGAACGGTCGGTTGAAGTTCCCGTAATTACTTCCGGCGACATATACATAGGAGTACCAGTCATAGAATTCAAATTGTTTCTTGTGGAGCCACCGGGCTTAGTCGAAGTGACTGAACCTGAACCAACTGCCCGTGTCCTTCCACTGGTGGCTATGACTTTAGCTGCACCAAAATCAACAAATTTTATAACACCGTTATGATCAAGTAAGATGTTTTCTGGCTTGATATCTCTATGAACAACACCTGACTGATGTAAATAGGCAAGACCTTCCACCATTTGCAAAGTGTAAACCTGGATAACCATTTCATCTTCAATTCTACCATGTGTCAATAATCCCGAGAGGGATCCACCCTCACAGAATTCCATGAAAATGTAAACCTTGTCACGATGAACTTCAACACCAAAGTATTGGACGATATTTGGATGGTTTAACATTTCCAAGACTGTCATTTCATCCTTAATAGACGGAACAATGTTCTTAATAGATTGACTATCATGGAAACGAATCTCTTTAACTGCCATAACTCCACCTGTGTCCAAGTTAACGGCAGCAAATACATGACCGAAAGTACCACCTCCAATAAATCTTCCCTTTTGCCATCTGATAGAAACAGAAGAGAAAGATGATGCTAATAATGTCACAAACTGGTATTCCAGATCGCTGATATCTAACACTCTACCAACAGACAGTAATTCTTCCTGAAGTTCTCTTCTATATTCTTCAATCTCAGCAATTTGCTTCATGGTATCTTCACGATAAACCTTAAGAATATATTCATCATCTGCAGAGTTCTCAATCTTATGTCTTTGTGAGGTCCATTTCAATAATTTGTTTCTTTCAGCTTCACTCGATCTTGCACCCATAATGTCAAAGTGAGAAATAAGAAGAGACATACATCTAGCAACCTTTAATTTCAACTTGTAATACTGTTCATCACTTAATACAAGAACATTGAAGCCTCTAGTCATGTCCATTGCAAATTCTAAAGCCAAGACACACCATCTGAAAGTCTTTCTATCCGTAGGTATACAATCATCACAAATAAAGCTAACCCACTCGATTGATAATTGGATCATTTTCATGATAAGGGTAGATTTTCGGGATGAATCTAGATTCTTGATACTATTCTTTCCGAAGTCTCTAGCGTAAACAAATAAACTGTTAATTAATCCTTGATATCCACCATCCGGAGCCAATTCTTTACATTTCTCTCTTGCGATTTTGACGGAATCAAACACAGCCAAAGACATTTTGAAGAAATTTCTATTGATTTTGGTGAGTTCAATGTGAACTTTTGATAAAGAACATCTTTGCTCAACTGGTTTGAAAATTCCACCAGACATTATAATACTTCCAACAAGATTTAAGAATTTCTCCCTCACTATGTGAAGACTGTAAAATGGCAATTTCGTTATAAGAAGCATTTGACCAGTTTTGACATCAGATATTGGAATTTGCTCCATATTGATTGTAACAACATGTCCTTCCCAAACGATTGGCTTGGGTGGACATAACGCTAAAATGTATGAGAAGTAACTTGCATCTTGTGGATTTGGATTGGCTTCTTCCATCAAGTCAGCAGCATTAATAAGTTTCAATAATCCATTAAATTTTGAATTGGCCTCATTTGGATCCTGTCCTATATATGATCCATTTAATATTTTCACGATTTCCAGTTCATGACCAAGTAATTCTGGGCTAGCAAAAAAGTAGGTTCCTTGATTTTCAACTGTGCCCGTATAAACCAAGAAATATTGAGCTGATCTGAATATATCCAATAATTGTTTCCACTTGTTGTTTGAAATGCTCAAGTCGAAGACAAGGGAATTCGTAAAGTCTCTGGAAATTTCACCAGTAAAACGGGCCAATTTTCTCCTCAATTGCCCAAAGTTTTCCGTAGTTGATGAGTACCATCTGATTAAATCTGATGAGCTTGAAGTTTGGATTTGAGGGTGCTTAATTTGATTATTAAAGTATGCAAGCAATCTCAGGATTAAGCGGGATGCCAAGAGGGTAATTTGCTCCGAAACCACAACACTACCACCCTCAATAAAGTTACCTAACCATTTCAAATCTTTCCATGCTTCTTCAAGTTCTTCTGGTTCCTTAAAAGTTCTGAAGTTTGTTGGTGAACGAGAACTGTCCAATAATTTCTTGTTTAGTAAAACTAAGAAATACTTCACACATCTGACAACAACTTGATCGAATTCTTGAATTTCATGTTCAAATAGATCTCCTAATATCCAAGTTTTTCTTTGGTCAGGTTTCGAATACTCTTGAATACCAAGTTTTACTTCCAATGCAATGGTAATATAAGTCTTAAAATCATCAATCATTTGATCAATCATCATTAAGGTTGGATTTTGCAATTTCATAGCGTATTCAAGACGAACATTAATAATTTCCTTGATTAATTTCATTGGGACTAAACAAATTTGAATTAAATCATGGATATAGTCTGGAAGTTTCATAGTTTCGAACATTTGCTCCAACCTGATGTATGTCGCTTTAGACTTTACCATCCAAGGGGCTATAGGCATGAATATACGTTTCCTGAAGATATCATGGACACCCTTTTCTTTCATTAACCTTTCAGCCAAGGATTTATTATCTTCATCGAATAACTTTTTAACTTTTGAATTAGAGGGTGTAGAGGAAGAAGGTGGAGTTGATGAACTGGAGGACAGGTTTGAAGAAGCATCACCAGAACTTTTTGTAATATCCAATTCGTCGTTTCCTATCCATGTCTTTAAAGTATTGGTTTCATTTTCAATAGCTCCAGTGATGGAATACCAAGCATTTAATGCGTCAAGCCTATTTTCAAATTCTTTGCTTCTAAAAGCAGGCTTGTCGTTCTTCATATCTTCAAGAGTTCTCCACAACGCGCATGCCCTTTCGTAACGATCAAGAATTGCCTCAACTTGTTTACGAGGACTATTTCCAGTTTGATTATCGTAATTCACTTCGAATTTCATTATATCCTCAATTACTTGATCCACTAAAGTTCTCCTGTATGATATTATCCTTCTTTGATCTTCCTCTGTACGGTTGAAGATCTTTGCACGAATGCCGAACCAAAGATTTTCTTTATAGGTTGCATGAAGAAACGATTCTTGTCCATTTTCAGCGTTATTATTATTGATGATCTTTGTTTTTTCGGAGCGAACAACATCACCTGTTAAAACCGAAGTTAACATGGATTGCCACTCCAAACGCTCGATAACTGCAGGATCATCAGTGTCGTTTTTTGACAACTGGGTAATGTTCTTGAGGGAATTGCGGGCCTTATTGTCCACGGAGCCATTTTTCATCATGGAAAATGCAACGCTGAAATCAATTTGATACTTATCATCATCGATATCTGCCAATAAGTCGGTGTTGCCGACGTTTGTGTTCATCGTCAAATCTTCTTCGTCATCTTCGTGTTCGTTGGTATCTGCTTGATTGGAATCGGCGTCGGTGATCCCCTTGGTGTAGTAGTCGTCAACCAACTGGTTTTTCAACTTTCTCAAGTACGCCTTTTCTTGAGCAAGGTACTGCGAGTTGTTGTGATGCTGGAGATTGTGGGTGAGGGTTTGGATCAAGGATCTAGAACGGGAGCGTCCATTGGACGAGTTCAATGTGGACGAAGAAGTGGCTGTAGTGGAAGAGCTGGGTGATGTATGGTTGCTGGAAGGATTGGAGGATACGCCGGAGGGCAACCGTTTAATTGAGCCCCCTGAAGGATTTCGTAACAACATCGGTCTTCTGGACAGATGGAGATGGGATGGCACATTATGGGCTTGCATTGGACCGGTAGGCACGGCACCCTCTTTGGGAGTGGATGGGGCCGTCATGGTGCCTTTATGTAACGAAGGAGGTGGATTGACAGTGGTAAGGTTTTTTCGTACAATATTGCGATTGAATTAGAAGGCACTGGAGAGTTCAGGCTTCAACAGCTGTTTTGATGAGAAAGTCTGCGGTACGAATTGGCTAAGATTGGGGATTAGGGCAAATTACCTCTTAGTTTGGATAATTAAACTAGGATAGAAATATAATCAGAAGAAGTATATGCGCGGTGTAGCACATGTGCAGCATGCAGCAGAAGAAAAGTACGTGTCCTTGACAAAATAGACAGAGGTGGAGTTGTTGAAACTCCGTATAATCAGGTGTAGATGCTGCCCTGACAGCAAAGAAGACAGGTTATTGCAGACATACTGTTCAAGGGGACCACAGTAGGACGGGGAACAATCTCTGGTTCGGTTGGCATTCTTCTCTAGACTAACATATGTCCTAATCGAGACACCGTTGGTGGCCGGTACATCCGCATGCAAGGCCAAACCACATCAATGCTACGATGGTCCATGCACCTGTTGTCCGATCTACAGTCACCGCTGTTTATAGGCATGGAGACTCACGTTGAATGGTCAATTTGGCACCCTGCCACTTATCCCAATTCGTCGTGCACCAACCGAATCACAATCCAAGGAAATATGACTGCATATAACCATGACATAATCCCTTCACCAGAAATGATGGATCATGTGGCCCGGTTTTTTGGTCACATGTTACCTATCACAATATAATACCAATTACTACATCATGATAGAAGTACAGGTTAATGACAGACTAGGCAAGAAGGTCCGTGTAAAATGTCTTGAGTCGGACACTATTGGTGATTTGAAGTTGATGCTTGCGGCCCAATTGGGAACTTCGGCCGAAAAACTCTTGTTAAAGAAGGGTTACACTGTCTACAAGGACCACATCACTTTGGATGACTATGAGGTTCATGATGGGTTCAACTTCGAGTTATACTATGGTTGAACAGTATGAGATGAAGGATTCATTGAGAACCCGAGTTTCCAAGCATCATAATCGTTCTTGATGATTTTTGATCGAGTTCCATTTACAAGAAGAATATCATAGAAATCATAATCCATCTCTAGCCAATTATTTGGACCACAAGTTATTGTGTATAATTTTCTGAGGAGTTCAATCCCTTTGTTTGTCTGCTAACATGCACATTTCAAGTTGCCTAATAACGTAACAAGAGAAATTATAGTAACAGCAACAACGTATATTATAGTACTTATAATTTTGTCAACAATGTGATTACCACCACTACATCATAGAAGATCTAATAAATGACTCTAGACAATAAAAATTATATAAGTGTCAACTCTATCGTGATACAAAAACTATGCCATAATACTATTATTAAGTTTGTAAATGTGCATGAAATGAAGAAACAGGTAGTAATACAAGAAGCGAAGGCATGCAATTATTCCGTAGCGATGGTTCACGGACAAGCACATTTGATGACATATTGAGTGGTGTGTATCAAAGAAAGTACTCGATATGCTGGCGACGAGGCCTTTCCTGGAAGTATGATGCAAAGAAATCTGTTCCGGTGTATGAAATTTCCGTATTGATACCGTTGACGCTCTTTCCACTAATGGTGTCTTCGTCATTTTCAGGGGATGCCTCAAATATATTGAAAAATTGGCCCGGTAATACCCCCTGGCCCCGGCCACGGCCGGTATCCAACACGCTTTCTGGGTGTGGATTATCGTCGTCATGCGATTCTGTATTTGATTTGGTGGACAGAGATTCGTAATTGGAATGCAAAATCTCGAGAATACTGGCCTTGTTTCCACACCGGTAACAGTAGTTGGGTGCAGACCAAACCGTCAAGCATTTACCATTCCAGTAACTGGTGTAACCTTCGTTACAAAGCTGATGGGCCCGAACCATCTGTACCAAGTCATTATCGTGGCAGAATTTATTGATAACGTCCACTCCAAACAAGTAACCAGCACCTCTAGGAGAAAGTTTGAAGTCCATGATTTCTGTGTCAGGGTCGGACCATACCAAGTCCGCCATTATTCCATCGTGAGGAATTTCTTTGAATCTATCAACGGCACGGATTTGGTCCAACTGTTGACAACTTGGCAGAAGACCTCCGTGAGCAGCAAAGATTCTGCCGTCTATAGTGGCCCCCAAGGGCAAGTAGTCAAACAAGTCGGTTATACAAGTCCATACGTCTGCCAGACCATTGTATTTGTTAAGAATCTCCGAGTAGAAACCGTAGTTGGTGGTTATGGTTCTCGATTCATGGTTTCCACGGATCAAGAATATCCTCTCGGGATACCGCAATTTAAGGGTGATAAGGAGTGATATGGTTTCGACCGAATAATAGCCTCGATCGACGTAGTCTCCGAGAAACAAGTAGTTTGTTGTAGGGGGGGAACCTCCGATTTGGAAGATCTCGAGAAGATCATGGTACTGGCCGTGGATGTCTCCCACCACCGAAATTGGCGACTGGAGTGGCATGATATTGGGCACGTTGAGGAGCTGAGTCTTTAGGGTATGACATAGTTGCTGAATAGTTTGTGGAGGAAGTAAACGAGGAGGTTTGTGTTCGAGGAGTTGTTCTAAGCAGTAGTCTAAGTCTGCAGTGGGGATGGAAAAAGACACCGTCATTTCGCGAGAAAAAGCAGCAGGTCGATGGAACGAAGGACCTGAGCTTTATATCAGGTCCAGAAAGAGGATAAAGCGCTGGCAACGGGCAGAAGTCCAAGAGATGGCCACTATAGAATCAACATGGGGTTTTTATTCGGGTGGTCAGAAACCACCTCACGTGACATACGATATAATATTGGAGTATTTAGATAGGTATAGTTGTGCGAAGAGAGTTGACTCGGGATCCTGCACCAATGGGTATTGTAGTGATGGAGGAGGGTGAAGTATTCGAAGTTAACAGAAATTATATGCACGCCACAGGTGACAGCATCGAAACTGCAACGCACGGAAACTGCAAGTAGCCAAACTGCAAGTCCAACGCTGCAAGTCCAACGCTGCAAGTTCAAGGCAGAAAACAAAAGCTGCAAGGCTAAAGCTGCAAGTCTAAAAGGTGCAAGAAGTAAACACTGCAAGCAAATGCTGCAAAGCAAACACCGCAACCACAAAAGATGCAGGTTCCAAAATTCACAGTGGAATATGCATTATCTAAACCATCTACTTGGCAGATTTTTCAACACAGGCTGCAACGGCTTCTGAGAGGGAGTTCAAACCCTGCTCAATAGCATCTGATGGAATATTCAAAGCAGGTACAATACGAACCACATTCATTCCTGCGGCCACCGCAAGCAATCCTCTTTCACGACAGGCGTTTACCACGTCTCCAGCTGGAAGAGCATCATGGAATTGCAATCCCAAAAGCAATCCCTTTCCTCTGACTTCTGCCACATGGTCTGGGTATTGGTTGGCGATTTTGGTAAGTCCTCTGACAATACGTTCGGATTTGGCCTTAACAGCCTCAAGAAACTCAAGGTCGGACACTTGATCGACCACATAGCATCCGATCTTGGATCCCAATGGGTTTCCTCCATAGGTTGTTCCATGGTCTCCCACGGCCAATGCACGTTCCACCTTTTCAGAGATGATGGTGGCTCCAATAGGAAACCCGTTTCCTAAAGCTTTAGCGGTGGTGATGATGTCAGGACTAGCAGCTTCCGACTCGTAATGGGAGTGGGCCCAGAACTTTCCTGAACGGCCCAATCCACATTGGATTTCGTCGTAGATCAAGATAACATCGTGTTTGTCACAGAGCTGTCTCAACCCCTTCAAGAACTCTTCATCAATCACGCTAACACCACCTTCTCCTTGAATTGGTTCGATGATCACTGCACATGTTTTCTCACTGCTGATGTGCTTTTCCACACTGGAAAGGTCTCCTGCTTGAGCCACATGGACCCCTGGAATCAACGGCGAAAATGGTTGCTGGTACTTAGGGTTGGGAGTCACAGACAAAGAGCCCATGGTCCTTCCATGGAAAGAGTTTTCGAAGGTGATGATTTCGTACTTTTCGTCACTAACTGTCTTTCCGTACTTTCTAGCAAACTTGAGGGCTGCTTCGTTTGCTTCGGTTCCGGAATTGCAAATGAACACTCTTTGGGCATCTTTCATACCACCGCTTTGCTGAGTGGCTGTAACCAACTTATTGGCCAACTCTCCGGCGGGCAAGTTGTAGTATAAGTTGGAAACATGCAAGAGGGTAGAGGCTTGGTCAGAAATGATGTCTGCCACGGCTTCGTTGGCATGTCCTAAAGCTGTCACGGCGATACCTGCGGTAAAGTCAACGTATTGGCGGTTTTCTAAGTCATAAAGATATGATCCTTTACCGTGAGTCAAGACTAAGTTGGGCTTGGCGTATGTGGTAACAGTGTAGGGCTTACTGATGGTATTGATGAACTTTCCGGAATGGGTATCATCGCTGGCATCAGGGGAATGTGTAGATTTTTGAAGCTGCTTTGTAGTAGTAGAAAAGAAACTGGAAGATTGGTATGAACTGCGGACCACACGAGGCTTACAACTCCTTAAGGTGGATTTCAACATAGTTAATTCTTGATGAAAGATTTGGAGAGGTATTTATGATGGAAAAAGATTTTGTACCGCGCTTGACTCATCATTTCCTAATTGGGCGGCACACAGACAAGAAGCCCAAGTACTCAATTTCCGTGGATGGAGAAGTTGACTGCACCCTGAAATGAAAGATTGGGTTCGTAAAGTTGTCATATATTATATGCTTATGCTGCCACCAGAATGACTCATATCACTTTGTACTACGATTTCAGAAATGCTCTATTGGGATTGAAAGTTTCACGTGGGATGCTGTACATGTTGATCAATTGAATCAATAAGTATAAGCAGCTTTTATTAATTATAAATAAATGTACTAGATTCTATTGATATCAATAGTGTTCTCAATTTTGGTGGTTCTACTAGCTTCGATTTTTTGAATCTCTCTACGAATGATTCTAGCGATTTCGAATCGGAGTCGATATTCATCATCGTTGGATGCACCCTTCATGGTGATTTGAATGCCCACCACAAATAATTGATAATTGAACTTGGTAATGAAGAATTTTTCAATTGTGTATGATTGCTTGTAGAAATCAAGTGCATGAATCCCATCCACTATGTCATGTTTGAGACGTACATAGTCATAATCTGAATGAGGGTACGAACAAAGTAATATTCCACCAAGAGATTTCACCAATCTCCATCCTGTGTAACACAAGAGAAGAGCTACTATAAGAGCAGCCATTTCATTCAAATCAACAGACTCGGAGTGAAAACTCAGAGGGATCACAGGTAAGATCACCAAGAAGATGGCATAACTCAAGGTCAAAAAATGAGTAGGATTGTTTGTCCACACATTGACATACTTTCGTAAATTATTCATAACTTCTTCATTTTTTTCATTGCCCCTGATTCCACCACCCAAAATTCCACCCTTTTCGCTCAACTTATCATTTGAGGGTCTTTTTTCCTCTGTGGTGGATATCATTTTGCTGATTTTATCATCAGCCAAAATAATATTTGATGTAATTAAGGTCACCGCCATTGCAACCATCAAAACAAGTTCGTACACAAACCAATTGGTACTTTCACTTGCATGTCCATGTACATGATGAGAGTTGTGCTGTTCATTGTGTTCTGCTGCCAGTTTTTCGACAACAAGACCAATTATGAACTCTTCCACGAAGTGGCTAACCAAGTCGAAACCGACCATCACTAAAGATGCACTCAATGCAAAGCCTACCAAGACCTCAAGACGTCCCAAGCCAAAAGGATAGGCTATAGATGAATTGTTCCAAACTTCGAAATTGGACATTATATCAACAAATACAATAACCAACGAACCGATTGCATCATAAAATATAAGATGGGCGATTGTCGATAATGCAGAAAGCTTGTACTTGAATCCAATGGTAAATACTACCATGGATAGGGTGAGATGTATAGCGGACCAGCCGAGCTTGAATTTCTGAGTTTGGGATACGGAAGCAAGAGACTCTCTGAGATTGGGGATGGGATACAGACTAGGGATGGCCAATAGTTGATTATCAGCCGCTAATGACGGTGGAGGTTCTTGGAACAAGTTCATCGATACCGAAGAATGCTTGTACTTGTGACCTTTTCTGTGTGCTGGTTTGAGCAGGAGCGATTGGTTGGATCCGTTGGATTGAAGCATCATTTCTTGGGGCTGAAAATTGAACGGCTGGTAGCTCTTTGATGGGGAGGACTGGCGACGGACAGGTGACTTGGAACGATAGTGCTTGTTCTGTCTAGAGGGAGAAGAAGACCGTGTGGGGGACGAAGACCGGGGAGGAATTGAGATGGGGCCAGTGGGTGGAAGGGTTGCCGAAGGAATATATGAGTTTCTTGTTCCAAAGTGCATGGAGTTTCTTGATCGAGGAGTGTTACTGATTGGAGATTGAATAGGACTGCCATCTTCCGAAATGGCATTGTTGGAATCCATCATGAATATGGCTGACTTTGGACGTGGACGATTGGTACCAGAAAACCTCCGAGAATTGCCGACAGGACTGTAAGTATTTCCTGAACCATAAGTAGGAGTTAGCGGGGTGAAATTGCTATTTCCGCTATCTCCTAATGAATCTGACAGGAAATTGGCACTTGCAAGATTGCGGATGTCTCCAGGACGTTGGAGGCCCATTTGACTTTCTGGGCTAGCTGCAAATGGCGCATTGGCCGCTGGAACTTGCCATCCTGTAATATAGGCGAGGTCCTCTGCTGTTTTATCCGAAACTTGGTCTGAAGAGACGTGAAACGAGTGTCTGTGATTATGTGTTGGGGTACGAAAAGGACCGGAAAACGAGTCTTTTTCCACTTCCGGGGCCGCTGAGCTCAAAAGCTCTTCCGTTTGCTGACGATACAGGTCCCTCTCGTCGTTTTCTGTGCCAGTCATACGGAGTAACTAGAAGACCGTGGTGGTTGTGTCCAAAGATAGTGAAAATAGTCACGAGAATTATCAGGTACCCTTGAAACACTCTGGTCTTGTCACTTGGTTGCGAGCACGCATCTTTTCGAGAAAGGCGAAACAAAGGGTCAAGAACCAGCCAACCAATGTGGTTATTACAATTGACAACATCATGAAATACGTAATAGTGACTGCGAGAACAGACATAAGAAACACCATAACTGTGCACACTGGCTGAACTCATGGTATTGCTTGCACCAGGAGGGCATGTGTAGGTGGAGGTAATTGCGAACCTGCAAACCACATTTCGATACGATAGTTTACACGTTAGATCATCTACAATGTTCTAATGCAAAGAATGCATTGCTTGTTATATTCAAGTAGAACAATCACGAAAAATTAATAGTACGGGAACCCTACAGCCCGATTATGCACAGATACCTAAACCCCGACAAATCTCCGAAAGCACCAATTTATGGTGGGTTTTCCCGAGTAATATAAGCATCAAACAATTGCAAATTAATACAAGAATCATTTAGTGCCGGTGAAGAGTCTTCAAGTATTTCAAAACTTCTAAGTCTGTAGGGATAATACATCGAAGATTTTGCTGCTTGCGGTGTACAATTTTCTCCAAGAATACCAAAAGCATTGGACAATCCTGTGCTTTCCAGTAAAATTGGGACCAACACTAAGTTGGACTCGTTGGCCACATGAATATCACCCGCCCGTTGGAGCTCATATTCGTCGAGGGTTAACACACTTTGAACTTTGTGCTTTAGATATTCCTTAAATGGATTTTCCTGACTTGGTTCTGGAAGAGTGAACATGTTGGCGAAATTCATGCTAGCGTTGGTTGACGGCATGGTGATATTGGGGGTAGTATTCAATCCTGGTATATTTGTTGTACCAGGAGTTCCTTGATTAACATTAGGAGTTGCAACTGCAGCTGGGGTAGCAGCAACTGGAGTTACTGCAATTGCACCAGGTGTAACATTCCAGTCTGTGTCATTTGTCTGATCCACCTTAGGGGTCTCATCAATGGTGGTCCCATTAAATTCTGGAGAGGTGGCTTCTGTAATTTCTAGATCGGTGTTGAGTGACGATATCTCAGTAATTGAAGCCTTGAACAATAATAGCAAATCATACAACAAAATACGGAGCTTTTCCATACCATGCTCAAGAAAAGGTGATTTGAGAAGATCAATCAAGTTTCGAATAAAGGAAAAACTTTCTCCATCATGGTTTATAATTTTCTTCGTCAAAGTTGACTTATGAATAATCAATATTCTCAAAAGAATAGATACAGAATTTGCAATTGCGTTGGTATCTTGATGAGTTTCTTCAACAATATTAATCTTAAAATCATCAAGTTTTGTGATTTCTACTAAATTTTTGAGGTATGTTTGGAGATTCTCAAATAGTTTTGTGCTGGATTCAACAACTTTCGTAGATGAAGTTGAGAACTTCTTAAAATAATCGTTCAATACTGGCAATAAGTCCAAATTATTCCCTGCAATGGTAAGCTTCACCATCGGTTTATTTTCCTTATTAATTTCAGTATTCAAAAGAACTTTTTGTTCAAGGATTCTCAAAATGCAAATCTTATGATCCCAAACCATGTAGTTGAACAATTCTCCAAAATAAGAATTATACTCAGTGAATTGAAAATGTAATTTATCGATGAACAATTTGATTAAACTCTTCAATTTTCCATTTTCCTCTTCATGAGGTAAACTATACAACTCTTTGGAGCAAATTACACGTAAGAGCAATTGAGCGAGTGGTAGATTAAATTCATCCACTTTTATGGCAAGCTTATCAAAATCAGTCATAGTCAATACCATTTGTTCACCTTTCCAATTCAATAAGTCGTTAAGTAATTTGATACTATCATCAGCTGGCAACTTTAAAATAACTTCATCCATGAACATTTTAGTGTCTGTTACGGCCCAATGGTTCAAAAAGCTCAATGTTTTCTGCCTGTAATCAATCATAAGAGAAGTGGAAAAAATATCATCACAATTCATTCTTAATCCTTTCAAAATAGTAACAGTGTATAAGTTATTGTTCTTTAATTTATAATTATCTCTGATAAGTGAAAGCAAAAGTAAAGCTGGGCTCGTTAATAATTCATCATCTGAATCAAACAATATTTTGTGATATAATTGGCACATTTTGTTATAAACGATACCTTCTTTTTGTTTATCTTGAAAGAAAATGAGAAACTGTTTTATATTAACAATTTCGAATATTATGAGTTTCTTCAAAAGTATTTTCACAGAATTTAAGTCAACTTCCTTCTCGAGCATTTGATGAAAAAACCTATTGACTTGGTTAATGAACAAGGATGGTTTGAAAGCCACCTTATTTTGAATATTCACAATCAATTTGACGACAAAAATTTCATGTTCTTCATCTAATTCTCCAACATGGTCGAAGTAATATGAAAGCAACTGGTTAAGAAGACTTAACTCTTGAACAAGTTCGTCATTTCTAACAGCATTTATATTTTCAGAGTCTAAGTAATCCAACAGAAAATCCTCACTTAATGGTGTGAGCTTGAGGGCATCAAGCATCTCAGTAATTTCCCCTTCATTAAGAAATTGAGGATCTGAACTTATTAACTGATCCAAATCTTCTCTAAAATTAATGAATCCATATTGGTTGGGCTTTACTTCTTGTTTCATGTCATGACTAATCTTCAAAGGAGATTCAGTGTCATTGTCTAGTTCTAAATTCTTCTGGAATACTTTGGGCACATCTGGTTCAATAAATTGCTTTTCGATTGCGTTATCCATAAAATTCCACACCTGACCAAATTTAAAGTAGTCAAATTCACGAGTACTTTGATCTTTGTAGTTTAGAATTAAAAGCTTGAACAATTCGTATCCACTTGATTGTTCTGTTCCATTCACTGCAGTTGAAGAACCTCCACCCATGAATTTAATTAATTTAAAATGTTTCAATATCAAGCGAGAAATAAGGTACAATGTATCCATGTAAAATATAATAATTCCTCCTTCATTTTTCAATACAAACTTCACCATGACCTTGAAAAAGACTGTTAAATTATCAAACATGGAGTAAAAATTGTAAAGAGCGGCAATAGTTTGAGGGGTTACATGAATCAATTTAGGAGATTTTGCTATGCAAGACTTCAATTCCGTTGTGACCCAATTCACAAGCAAAAATTTCAAGCCAACATTGAGATCTTTCAAATTAGATAGGCGAGGACCTTGAATTTTGTCTTGGTCAATTTTTTCCGCTTTGACTAACAGAAGAACCTCATTTTCTAAAACTTTCTTGCCCAACTCGAACTTTTCTTGAAAATTAAATCCATTTGGGGTCCATTTCTTTAAAATACTGTCGCATTGACGATTGTTTAGCACTGGTAGATTTTGAAGAATATTTAAATGGGTTTGGATCAATTGATTTTGCAGCAAGGTTTCATTATTTGCTTCATGGTTCAAATAGAAAATACCCGAGGCAATCAATTTTCTTAAATAAGAAGAGATTGTGATGATCTTTAATTGATAAAGCTCATTAATCAAGACGTATAGGTTGTGACTGATGATGTTTGTTGGGTTTGTTTCTACAATGTGATAAATAATCTCAAAGATTTCGTTCTCAAACTCAACTTTCATGTTCAATGATGATCTTGTCATTTTCACAAAGTTTTGCATCATTTGTCTTTTGAGAAAATTACAGACAATCAATATGTTCTCACTTGATTCAATAGGGGTTCTGTAACAAGTGATAGACCAGTGTATGATTATGTTGAGACCAATTCTCCATGAAGGCATTGTTGACTTGATATTGCCATAAGCTTGATGTGACTTTTTGCTATTCTGAGCTCCATGCTTTAAGATATCTGGTTTAAGCATTTGAGATAAATCCCCAAGCCGTGAATTATCAAGTTGTTGTATAATTCTTAGGACATCATTTAAGGAGCGATTAATGAATGTATGGTCAGAGTCATCAACTTGCAAAGAAGCTTGTTCTTCGTCAAGACTTGAGAATTTTGAGATATCATTGGTAACAATATTTTGCCTCATGTTCAACACAAGGCTTTCGTTTCTGTATTTTATGAGTTCAACCTGTGAGGCTAACTCTTCATTTTCACTTTCGCTTAAACCATGTCTAGTATCCTTCAAAATCTTTAAAAGAGATCCCTGAATTAAAACCCAATAATTGGGAATGATAAAAGCATTCGAATTATGTTCAAAGAGGTATACCACAAGATCGGAAATCAAAGACAACAATTTTGTCGACAATGTGTCAGATATTCCTTTTGCATTATTTTTAGTATTGATTGATAGAAGTTTCGTTATGAAATAATGATTGAGCAAGAGGTACTCACTGATTTCTTTGCACAAAAAGTCATACTTGAGGATGTCATTCCAGAATATCTTTATCAAGGTAAGACTCAACAATCTTTGGCCATAGTTCATATCAATATCCTTGATCCAGTAATGATTGTTTTCGAAAAGAGAATCATTACTTTCGTTTTCATCACTTTCATTTTCATCACTACCACTTTCATTTCTAGAATAAGTCATCAACTCGTTAACATGCTTGGATTGTAAAGGAAGCCCTTCTTTTAAAAACTTCAGAATGAGCGATAAAAAGAATGTTTTATCCAACAAACACTCGACGTATAAGGTTTGAGTGTATAGCAAAAGGTAAGATAATTTGTTCATGTAATTTGTTTTCTTCTCTGTGTTCGAGATGTTACCCATATCCTTAGAAAATCTGTGGATATAATCTGACACTTGTTGAGTCCATTCTTTAAGCCAATGGATTTCGAAATCTTCTGAATTCATGTTGGAACCACGAATTTGATGCTTTTTACGAAGGGTGATCAATTCTCCGTACAATACACATTTTGTGAACCAGATAGCTCTGGAAATAGGGATATTTTTTGAACAAACATTTTCAATCAATATCTTATTTCTGATACCATGAGGAAGCTTTTCGGAAATTTTCAGGAGAGGAACTTTTGGATTTGCCAAGTCCTTCAACCAAGATTCTTTTTTTGTAACGGTCAAAGTCACACGAGGCGGTATTTTGAAGTTGTTGGATGAGGCCTTTATCTTATTTATCACTTCATTTCTTGTTCTATAGCCGTTGGCCAAATGCTGCGAGAGTTCCTTCAAAACATTATTGCAATTGTCGGTAGATGAAAATATTGTGGCCTGAATCAAATTACGGGCCGAATAATATTCGTTGGAAACAATAGGGGATTCAAAGTAGCCTTTAGTGAGATAGCTTGTATTGCTCAAACGCTGAAGTTCTTTCTGTCTCTTGTCCTCTGGTAAATGGGTGTGATCTTTCCATGGCTTAAAGTCCGGGTATGTGCATTCCAGGTTACTATGTTCTGGATTATTGATGTCCTTGGATGTTTCTTTAATAGCATCGCCACAATTGTCCTTGTTAGGACCTCCTGAAATCAAATCGCTCCGGTTCAACGGGTAGAGTGCTAGATCAGGCTTATCCATTACATATTTCATAGCCATGAGTTCATCTTTTGTCGAATTTGTATGGGATGACCGATTATGAGAAGCCAAGAGGCTGTTTCTAGATCGTGTCTTCGACATCCTTGACCTTTTTGATGGGTTTGCTTAGATTGGTTAAGTTTTGGTAATTCAGTTGTTAAGGAAGCCAAATTTACGAGATAGTATGTGAGGTCACATGACTGAGTTGCAATTAATTTAGTTGTACATTTCTGTATTGGTTTAAAACTACGTAATGGACGATATAAAGACCAGACCCTAAATTCAGATTACAGACTAGGTTTTCTATTCATATCTACTAATCAAAAAATTAAACAAAAATAATATTCATAGTGGAGGTGAAAATTGGTGAAGTTTTGTGCAATACAAGGGACAAACAATAGTTCGGAAAATTTATTGTTCACCAATCATCGTCATCCTCCTCTTCTTCTTCATCACTATCGTCTCTGGTAGCACCTTGTCTCTTTTTCAAGGCATCAGCTAATGATCCAGCCATCGCATGTTCGTCACTTTTCTTTGCTCTCAAAGCATCAGCCAAACCATTACCTAAGCTGGCAGCTGCCGCAGGGTTCGTACCGTTAGAAGTTGTGGTCACCCTCAGTTGAGCAGGTTCAGCAACAGGTGGAGGTGGAGGAGCTTTTGTGCTATTAAGATTAGCAGGTGGACTTACCTCTTGTAAGTAATCAATTGGAGACCAGCCTTCTCTGGACTCATCCAAAAGCTTCACCAAACCCCATTTACCATTGACGCTGGAAACATAATATATTTGATCCTTAACAAGAGGGATCGAACCAGCAACTGAACCATCGTAATCATACATAGCCTTATAAGTAGGATGTTTTGGCTTGGGTGCAGATAATCCTACTGGAGGAGGAGGTGCTGCTTTTTTGGCTGGAGGTGCTGGGGCTGTTTTCTTCACTGGCCTAACTGGTGCTGTTACTGCTGGTTTCCTTAATGCTGTTTGAGCGGCTTGGACTGCTTGATCCGAGCCCGCATTAGTTGCATTGTTAGGTGAAACAGGTGCCGGTGGAGGTACTTTCCTTTGAGTAGTGGCAGAAGATTGTGGAATTGCCGGTTGAACTGGCTGAATATGCTGCTGATAAGATGGTTGCGCAGCTGGTGTATAGTTGTAGCTTGCTGTATTGGTTCTCATGGAAGAACCTCTATTATAGTACTTGCTGTAATCTACCTTACTTGACTTTCCTCTAGGTCTCTTTGGATTTTGACTGTTTCCAGGTAAACCTTGTGTCACTGTTACTTTACCGGACTTGTAGACGTCCCCATATTGTGGAACTTCAGAACCACCAATAGAGACCTTGACACTGTGGAACTTTCCTGGTTTCTTTTGATACTCGATTGTTGGTCCAATTTTTATGGTTATACCAGGACTCAACTTCTTCAAATGAGTGATAAACTCAGTTTTAAAGTCCAAATTAATGAAAATATCTGGTGTGGTTGGGGTTGGAGAACTAAGGGACACTGCGACCCAACCATCTTGATAGTTTGATAAGCCGACATAATTTATAGAGTTGACAGGGATCTTAAATTCAGCTTGGAGCTGTAACCTTTTATCGACTAACACTCCTGCCACAACATAAAGAGTATGCTTTGATAAGATAAAGTATCTCGATAATCTTTTAGAAGATCTACCAAATTTGGACAATAAAATATCACCTTTACATGAGAATACCACATGTTCCTTGACACCAGCAGAGTTTGCAGCGAATCTACCGTAACCAGAAGTGTCGTTACAATTAAGGTAATCACCCATGAAAGCCCTTGAGCCCAACATAGACATTCTTCTACGTTCTTTCCTTCCTTGAAGAAGCTTTGTACCCTCATCACGGAGTTGCTCAAATTGATTTCCATGAGTTTTGATTCTCCAGGCACGTTGTATCACTTTCGCGGCATCTTCCTTTCTCTTGACATACCTTCTCCAGGCTCTTTGAATTCTAGCTGCCATATTATGCCAATATTTATCTCTCATATCTTCTAAGGCAAATAAGGTTTCCGGATTCTTGATGAATACCTTAGTAGTACCTAATTGGTACTCACTATCAGGGATAAAACAAGATTTCAAGATTTCTTTGACAGCAGATAAATCATCACCAGACCAAATATAATTACCTGCATAACCGGTTGCTGCAGACAACAAGAAGAATCTTTGCACAAACTTGTCAAAAGTAGTTCTGTATGCAAAACCTGCTCTTCTAATACGAACATTTTCTTTCAAACCCAAGTATTTGACTTGATGCAAAACTTGACTGTTATCATATTCCTTTGGTCTCTTCGTTTGATTCGGCTTGATTGTTCTAATATAGGAAGGTTGGCATTTGGAAAGTGTATCCACAAGTAAGTTTGCAGATTTTTTAATTTTGTCAGAAGATGTTTCAGGTCTCTTCTTAGAATCTTCCATAGCAGAAAGTAACTCAGCGGGGAATAGAGTGTGTACGAAATTGTTGCTAGAAGTGCTTAATAATTGCAACAAGTCTTTCAACATTGCATCCTTGTTTTTGTCAGTCATTCCTTCAACTTCATAAACAACATCACCAGCATAATGCTTAATAATAAATTTACCTCTACGGTCCTCGAAGTATTTGTTATTAGCACCAACCATATTCAATCTTTGAGCAAAAACTTGATCGGCTGCATCAGAATCCGCATGGGCAGTCTTGATGGAATCGTTCAAAGCAGCAAAAAGTCCTGGTTGTGGCCTGACAGCTTCGATCAAATCACAGACAACCTTGTTATTGAAGTAGTCAATTGGAGTCCACTTGATTTGTTCTTGGACATATTCGTCTTGCTCTGCCTTAAGGGTTAACTGAATAAAAATTTGTTGTAACTTTTCATTGACGTAATTGATGCAAATCTGTTCAAAAGAGTTGTGTTCGAAAATTTCAAACCCATAGATATCCAAGATACCGATAGATTTACTTGCAGCTTGCTTACCCTTGAGTGATAAGTTAACTCTTTCGACAATCCATTCGAACAAATTGTTGTAGATACCCTTTGCCAATGCATCACGCACGGAGGTGGCTTGCACAATATTAAGAGGCACATGGTAGGTGGAACCTCTTCTCATACCGTGGGATGTTTGCATGACTCTCTCCACGATGGATTTGATCAACACCTCATCATTGACATCCAAAAGATAAGCAACAAACTTGGTGACACTTTCATCTCTGATCTGGGCATTTCCCGACTCATCTTCCACGAACGAGATATTACCCACCCACAAGATGGTGGCCAACATTCTGAAGATGTTGTCTTGCTCCTCCTGAGACAATCCGATGATTCTCATTGCATTCAAGGTGTCTTGGAAATCCTTGTTGTCGTCGACACCGTCCACATTGATACACTTGGCTGCGGAGGTGTAGATGTATGTTTCAGGCCCCTGAATACCAAACAGCTGTTGATACTGTGGGGGACAATGTTTGGTGAACTGGTAGAAAATGTGGAAGTTACGTTCGTTGGTGATTTGGGATACCACACGCTGTTTCTCCAACAAGTAGTTGGTGATGTGAGCTGCGGTGGGCTGGTAGGTGGAGGGATCGAACTCGATCTCGAGGTACTTTCCGTGACGAGACGAGTTGTTGTTTCTCAAGGTTTTGGCACATCCAAATGACTCCAAGAGCGGATTTGTTGCAAGCACCATATCCTTGATCTTGCTAATGCCGCTATTGCCTGAGTCCACCGACACATTGGCGATGTATTGCATGATCTGCTTAGCAGCCTCGGTCTTACCTGCACCGGATTCTCCAGAAATGATCACACATTGGTTGTCTCCGTAAGACTTGAGGTTGTAGTACATCGATTCGGCAATGGCAAACACATGAGGTGGCACCTCCAATCTGTTCCTCCCCTTGTACTTATTAAGATGCTCGGCGGTATAGATCCCCAAATCCTGGAACGGATTCACAGAAATCAACACATGTCCGATATAAGTATAAATGGTATTATTCATAAACCGTTTATGTAAATTTTCATTGATGGCTTCATCGGAGATTTTGGACAAAAGCGTCAAATCAGACACTCCGACTTCCTTCTTTTTTAGGACATCGAACTCGGCTTTTTTGATGCCCCCACTTTTGCTGGGGGGCGCTTGTTGTTTTGCTTTCGTACGGCCTCCACGCTTGACGATGGCCATGGCAATTGGTAGGGAAAGAAACTGGGATGGACGGTTATTTTGTAAAATTGGAGGTCACGGGAGCCGTGAGTAGTGAAAGTGGCGGTGACCCCCGGAATAAATGGAGAGTCACGTGATCATCTTTTCCTTATGGCTGCTGGCAGCCTATTGGTCACGTTACCTTCGGGACACCTGTTGGAAGAACTGTCAGATGGTATCCAGTCACGCCGGGGTCACGGGAGGGTACACCACCTGTGTTATCGGGACGATGGTTTATCCGTAACCCCCAGGATAGGTGAAACCCGGCCCTTTGTTATCAGTGTTGTCACGTGATACATCAGTAAATGTAAGCAAGGATCCGAGGTTGGTTCGGGTCACCGAACAGTGGTAAACACAGAGTAACTTCTCCTTATATAATTCGAAGTACAGAGGAAACTTTGAATGCACTTTAGGGCAAAAGTAGTTTTTTTGACTTCCATTTTCGACCTCTTTTCGATTAGTAAACTCCACAATTCAACGACTAATCTAGCAACATCTGAATACGAGATGACGTTCGATAATCCTACAAACTAAGTCGATTTGACTTTAAAGTGGTGACAGTGACGTTTAGAAATTGCTGGTCTTGAAATTTAAAGTTTATTGAAATTGTTTGAGGTATATTCATGTAATAATAAACCAATTGTTGTGATATTAATCTGTGTTGGTGCTGCCCAAATCAGTATTCATCCTAGATACGGTCCTATTCTGATACATTTCCCTAATCTGTGATCCCCTAATAGTTCAAGCGGCTTCACTTGGATCTACATTATCAACCACTAAGCATTTATCTGATCTTATTATACGTTGTGAGCCCTTGTTTATAATTAAAAATTATTTATATTCTCTACACATCCAGATGATACAATTACATCTCAAGTTTGAATCGAAGCCATACTACTTCCAGGTCAGATCCCTTTCCTGCAACATCATCAGCTCTAAATATATTAAACGATAAACTCCGAAATGCTCCGAATTAGTCCGAAATGCTCCGAAAAACTCCGAACCTCCTCATGAGCCTACCACTTAATTAATTACATGAAATGTTAAGAACGTTGTGTTGGCTATAAATAGGACCATCCAGGCGAACTGTCCATCTACATGGTACAATATGAATTCTATAATATGTATTTTTGAAACCTCTAACTCCAGTAATCACTAGTTGGTAGGCACCTATATGCTAGATAAATCGCATCCACATGCTACGGTAGTTCTTCTAATGACTCCAGAGACGTACCATCTTATCCTTACCTCCACTGGCAACACGACGTCCGTCCAAACTCCAATCCACAGCATATACCTCATCTGCATGACCAGGCAAATCCACATTCAATTTCCTGGTACGAATATCCCAAATCTTCAACGTAGTATCCTTGGAACAACTGACTAATAATCTACTATCAGCAGACCATGCAGTTTGGTACACTGGTGCAACATGACCACGAAGAGTACCAATAAATGTACCACGTAAACCATCCCACACCTTAACTGAATTATCAAATGAGCTCAGCACTACATAACGGCCATCAGGGGAGAAGGAGACGTGATTCACCAATTTTTGATGTCCTGTCATACGACAAATAGGCTTAGATGTCTTCAATGGTTCCCACAAATACATAGTGAAATCATCACTAGCAGTAATAAGACGTTCACTCACCACTCCATTAACCCGGGCAACACGATCGTAATTACGCTGGGCTGCAGCTCTTAATTCTTCGGGGGTCATTTTGCTGGTACGTGAAGAGGTATGATCGAAACCCCCTCTACGTAAAACATAGTCTGTAGAAATGGTCAAGTGGTTAACCCAATGGGCATGGCTTCTCAAAGTCTGGATACATTTTCCTCCAGCAGTGATGTCCCAGGCCTTGATGGTCTTATCATGAGATCCACTGTAGATGATATTGGAGCCTGACCATTTGACGCAAGAAACAGAATTTGTGTGTCCACTCATGGAGAATGAACATACACGGGATGTAGTATCCCAAACACGAATAGTGCTGTCTTTGGATGCCAGCGCCAATCTAGGACGGTCGCCAACTTTGACTAAATGCAATGGCTCCCAAGTCAAAGATGAAACCCATTTGCTGTGACCGGTTAAAGGTCCTCCCAATGGCTTTCCCAGAGCCGCATCCCACAACCTCACAGTATTATCCATAGAACCGGTGGCAATCATGGTACCACAAGGGGAGTATGCAACACACAATACCCAGTTAGTATGTCCAGACAAGGTATGCATTGGAGTTTGTGTTTCACAATCCCAAATACGTGCGGTCGAATCACCAGCACCAGTACACATACGTCCCAGATCATTTGGAGCAAACAGACAACACAAAATGGTTGATCCATGACCAGCAATGGCGGCACTAGATCTGGTCACTGCTCTGACTTTGAACACAGCACGAGGTGTGTACACCAATGTCATAAAATCTTCGGTAGTTTTAATTCCTGGTTTCAATACTGAAGCCCACAAATTGTCTTTGATGTCGACTAATTTACCCTGTTCGCCATCTCTCTGATCCAACAAAGCAAATGTATAAGGAACAGGCTCATCTGATTCACCAGTAACTTGGTTAAGTAATTCTTCAAGCTGCTTTTCACTAATTCCTCCAGGAACTCTCATCGAGCCTCCGATGGACTCACCTGTGTCGGAAGCTTGGAATTTAATTAGGACATTTGGTACATCTTTTGGAACAAGATCCACTTCCCGGACCTGCTGGGCTTCCCTCTTTTGCTTCTTTGATGGAGGAGGTATAACAGTGGCCATGTTGTTAATGTACTATTAAAGAATTATGAAAAATACGTAGATGAGATGCCGTCTATATGCAGGATTATATCGATGCCACTAGAGGAATAATTCTCCACTGAACTGACGACTAGGACCAAGATTTGGAAGCTTCTGAGGCTTGCTAAGCTTGTTAATGGCAGGTGGAACCTTTTTATTTTTGTAATCGCTGATTGGGGGCGTATTATCTGATTCTTCTGCTTTCTTTATTTCGCCTGGACTTTGAACCGATTTATTGGCCCCACTAGATGCTTGCATAGATCCTTGCATGCTTTTTGGAAGTCGTCTCTTTGGTCCCTTTGACCTGCCTTTTGTCATATGAGAAAGTTTTCCACTTTCAGTAGTATCTTTTCTTGTTACCTTTGTAACAGAAGTAGGATCAGTATTGCTTCGATTTAATTTTGAACCAACATCACTTATTACAGGTTCAGGAAGAGTACTTGAGCGGAGTATGGATGATAATTGAGCCTGGAAAGATGGTTTGGCTGATGATAAATCTGTGGAAGAATCTACATTATCTTTATCATCTGACTTCTCGGAACCTGGATTCTGGACAAGAGTTTTTGATTTCACCGGTACGGTAGGCTTACTCGATTTAATTTCAGGTTTCTCTGGCTTGTTCTTTTCCGGTATTAAATCCGCCAGATCTTTTTTCACATATGGCCGGAGATTCTTAAGGCCAGCTAAACCTTCAATTTGTTCTTTGGGCTTCTCAAGTTGATGGAAATTAGCAGATTTAGAACCTAATTTTTTCATTTGACTCCTCAAAACTTCACTATCTTTCTCCTCGTATCTTGAAGCTGGTTTATGTAATTCTTGACGATTTTTCTTTGGTGAAAGTCTTGCCATTGTTGATTGAAGTAGCTCCTCTTCTTTATGGGTATACTTCTCCATTGATGGCTTTTCTGGCTTAGGTGGAGCCTTTTTGCTAGTTCCAAGTCGTGACATCGTTGATTTGAGCAATTCCTCCTCTTTCTGGGTATATTTTTCAATTGGAGGCTTTCCTGGTTTATCGATGTGTAAATCTCCGGAATGCAACTTAGACATTGTTGATCTCAAGAGTTCGTCATCCTCATTTGTAGATTTGAACGCTTTCTTTGAAGGCTTTGATGGAGCAATTGCCTTTTTCTTTACTTTTTCTAATTGTGCTAAGTATTCTGGGACCTTCTCTTCTTCCTTCTTCGTATCAATTGACCCGCTTCCGGGTCTTGTTGAGATATCACTTGTTTTCTTTAAACGTTCAAACCTACTCAATAGTTCTGGTTGTGATTCTACTTCAGCAGGTTTCGCAGTTGCAGTGTCTTTCTTCACAATTTGGAACGATGGCTTCGAGGGGTTCTCAATAAATTTATGGGAGTCGCTCTTCTTGATTGCACTATCAATCCAACTAGTTGGTTTCTTTCCTGCTGAAATCAGTGGAGAAGTGGATAAATCGGATCTGTAACCTGGTGAAGGAGAATTAGGTGATGCATTCAGTGGTGACCAACCAGGAGATAAGTGTGACTTTGTGGATGGCGATTGTCTTAAGGTTGATTTGGAATTAGAAAGGGATGAAATCCAGTCTGTTGATTTTCCAGTTCCTCTGGAGTACGGAATTGGAGAAGACTCTTGCAGTGTCACTTTTGTCTTGGAATTACTTAGTGTAGATGAAAGCCAATCTCCTTTTGGTTTAGTTATGGGTGGCGTCTTTGTATTATCTTGATTAGTTGAGGTGGTTACTTTATTAGTCATCGTGGATGAAAGCCAATCTGATTTAGGTTTGGAAATGTCATTTGTGGAAGACTGTTCCTGGTTGTGAAAAGTCGTAGCACTGTTTGATGAAAGGGAGCTGAGCCATTCTCCTTTTCCAGGTTTTATTGGCTTACCTGGTTTGATGGTCGCATTACTTTCTTCGTCAATGGCTGAATTTTTATCTCCCTTCTGAATGCTGCTTGACGAGTAATAAACTCTCTGAGGAAATAGTGGTTGAGGACCAGATTTCTGTATCGTTTTAGATGAATTTGGAGGAGTCCACCCCGTACCCTTCTTGATTGTTGGCTTTTCTGGCTTTTCTGGCTTTTCTGGCTTTTCCGATTTTTCTGATTTTTCAAGATTCTTTGTAGGTACTGGATTTGATTCTTTTGATGATCTTGCTAGCTTATCCGGCTTCTCTGGCTTCTCTGGTTTGTGATCTTTAAGGTAATCCTGCCCGTTTTCATTGTTTGAAGGCTGGATACGTTGAATTTCTTCTCCTGGATATTTGTGGTCAATGCTGTCCCTTTGATTGAAATCAGAATTCTCTAAAGAAAAGGTGTTTTTAACATCTAGATGCTTATCAAAAGCTAATGGTACACCTCGTCTTATCTCGTTTTCCATGTCCGAGAAACTTCTATACTTTGGATCTGCTGTAGTGTCTAAGACGGAACGACTCGGGAAAGTTTTCTTTGCAGAAATCGGTGTATCCTTCACCTCGAAATTAGATCGGGGTTTTGAAACTGGATTGATCAAATTGATTGAAAAATCCAACAAATTCTCCTTGGTCTCATAAATTTCTTTCTGTGATTTCTCATCGTGTAAGTCTCGATTGATCTTGCGAGGTTTTGGAGGTGGAGCCTTTTTGTTTGCCTCCTGCTGTCCCCAGAAGCGATCATTGTCATTTTCATAACGTCTTTGGGGCAACGGAGGGCCTTCTTCATCATCTCTTCTACGTGGAAGTGGAGGTGCTTCCTCTTCATCCCTTCTTCTTGGTAATGGTGGTGCAGAATCGGAATCGTCTCTTTTGAAGCTACGATTGAATTTCAACAGGGGAATTCTGTCACTGTATGTTGAAGTGGTGCTTCCGCCTAACGCTTCCGATCCCCTTGATGTCTTTACTGGAGACGAACTGTTCAGTCTCAGTCTTAATTCATCAATATTCCTTTGTAAATCTCTTTGTCTTTGTTGGTCTTCTTTCAACCGATCTTGTGAGAGCTGTGATAAACTAGACAAAAAGTCATCCACCTTCTTGGTGGATGGTGATACTTGAGTCATTGTCGATAAGCCAAGTCGGTTCCTTTCACCAAGTACTTAACTATACATTAGTGCGCGCACCAATTTGGCAACAAAGTTAGGAATGGGAGTAGAGGAAAGATTAGATACCACACAATCATGGAGTTATATGTGGTATGTTTATAAATCATCCATTTTTTGAACTTTGATTTATGTCTGTTTAATAAATTAGTGACATAATCTATTCTCCAACGTCTTATTATAATACACCTAAAAACTATATGGGTTGATAGGGTACCGAATCCCTATTGAAGGTATTTGAGATTGTTATTATGCTCCCATATCTATAAACTTATAACTGTTACACAGCTAATCAATATTTGAAATTGTGAAGTTTTATGAGATAGGTGACATTTTAACCGAGTGATTCCAGGGTTGGTGTGTTTGTGATATTTTCTTGTGATCTATTGTGTGTACTCCACGGTTTATTGTTAGGGAAATTTGAAAAGAACCTACAATCACATCGAAGGAATTCGACCTGTCAAAAAATTACGTGCATCAAGACCCATTACATGAAGATGAATTCATGATAATTCCTTTTCTTGTCAATTACAATCGCTAAGTTCTGCCCTATATATAAATCAAATCTCTACCCTTATTTATTCCAATTTCACCTCATAAATCTCTATAATACAATATCCAACTGGTAACTACGAAGGATTGAATGGAATGATGCCAAATCCACCACCCCAAGCATCATATACAGAACCAGGCGCTGGTTGAGTCTGCTGGTTGCCATCGGGAAGAACCGAACCTTGACGAGTGTAGACATTATAAAATACACCATAAGAATTGAGGGCCTCCTCGTCAATTTCTTCATCCACATTTTGCTGTTCTTGTGAGCCTGAATGATCTGGTGGCTGGGGCGTACTTCCTGTCCCGAAATAATGCAATGGATGATGTTGCGATACTGGCTTACCCTTAATTTGTTGAATATTCGACTGCTGTGAGTGCAGAGGATGCATTTGATGTTGCTGTTGTTGTTGCTGCTGTTGTTGCTGCTGTTGTTGCTGCTGTTGTTGCTGCTGTTGTTGCTGCTGTTGTTGCTGCTGTTGTTGCTGCTGTTGTTGCTGCGTTGATTGATGCTGCGTTGATTGATGCTGCTGTTGTTGAAGTTGTTGTTGAAGCTGTTGCAGCTGATCTTGTTGCTGCCTTTGGTTTTGCCCTCCTTGAAGTTGGTTTAATTCCGCTTGGTTCTGGATTCCATTACTTGAACCATAGTATAGTTGGTTAGTTTTGACTTGCGGAACATCGGTGAGGTTTCTCATGGTTTCCCAAAAGTCCATACCTTCTTCTTCATCACTTCCATCGTCTGTTTTCATTCTTTTACTTTGATCGTTATGTTCATGGTTCAAACGCTTTCTACTACCTGCTTCTGAGGCGGTGACCATCTCAACTGCTTGTGTCAACGGAGTCAAAGGATTGGCTGGCTCCATAGATTTTTCCACATCAGGTACTTTGTTGTTACTTTGATTAATTATTCTTGCAAACTCAGAAGTTCTAACTGGATTGATATTATCTTTATCTTGTAAGCTATTGGAAGATTTACTATTTCTTCCCTTTTTGGAATGGTGATGGTGATGATGGTGGTGATGGTGGTGATGCGTTGGCCCTGCCGGAGATGAGCTAGATGAATTCAATTTTGGAACTTCTGTCAAAGGAGATAAGTAATTGAAGTGTTGGAACCTATTTAACTGGGTTTCAGGTTCAAGATAGTAAGCTGAATGACTTCTCCCCATGCTACCATCTTCCGATGGGCTAGGGCCAGTCATTGAGCTCGTTGTACTTAAATTATTTTCATCTCCACCTTGTATTTGGCTCAAAGTACCATAAGGAGAGTTTCCATTTGCGATATAATTATTCTGGGTATTATTTGGAGGTGAATAATGATGATGAACATGCTGATGGACGGTAATTTCAAGGTTATTTTGGCGAGCATACAGAATCAACGCATGCACCAATTCTTGATTTTTAATGGTACCACCATTCTCATCAAATAGGGCATGGTGTGGTAACTCCACTTCGCCATTATCACTCAAGGTGTACTTCCACTCCACAGAGCTATTAGACAGTCTAGGTGGATCTAAAGTAGATTTTGTGGTTTGGTGTGAATGACTTGTATCCGTAGGCATGGAATAAAGATCGTCTGGTCTGTGCTCACGGTTGTCATTAGCAGTTTGGATAACACCATTTCCCGAACTCTCATTCTTTACCTTTGTTACCAACTCAACCTCCTCTTTGATTACCTCGTCTGCCTTTCCTCTAACAACATCCGTCACTAATCTTCTCCATCTATTACGACATGTCAAAGAGGGTCTACCACTCAAAGTGTTCGCAATGGTTCTCCATTTGGTTCCATGTTTCCTGACTTCCCTTATCAACAAAAGGTCCTCTTCTCGAGTCCATGGTTTCAATCTGTCCCTAGTTCCTGGATCCAATACTTCCAAGTATCTTTTGGCACATTGATCATCGGTTCTGCCTTCAATTTCGATTGCGACTCGTTGCCATGATGGTCCATAAGCATTGAATGCGTCAATAAGCTTTTTATCTTCTTCAGCAGACCACTTTCCTTTCTTTAAGGTTGGATTCAATGAGTTTGTCCACCTCTTCTTACAATCCTTGGGCTTTCTAGTTCCTTCTGGAGAGATGATTCTAGAAATCATGTCCCATTTGACAGTTTCAGGATCTAATGTATCAAGTTCATGTCCATACTTTTCATACATCACCTTTGTGATGGCATCATCTTCTGCTTTGCTCCAAGGCTTACGTGAACTTCTTCTAAAGGTTTGGAATCCAAGCGACTCAGTAATGGCCAAGGCATCGATCTGTGTTGATCTCTTTTTCCCGGAGCGCTGGTCATTGTTCATTGTATCGTGGGTTATTAATGGGCCAACAGGTCAATATGTTTAGAGCAAAAAATGGTGTGGAATCTTAAACTATAAAACAGGTAACCTCAATTTGATCCTTGTGCAAGTTACTTTTACACCCCACTTAATTATTGAATCAGGGAAAAAAAACCTTCGCAGCAACCGAGTTTTGAATGTGTTGTTGGCGGTAGCTGGCTTGTATGAATCCAATTGGTGGTACTCCTATAGTTTAGATGTTGTTTAGGGAGGGGTGAAGGAGTCATGAGATCCAAGGAAAATTTTGACTCGCTTTGTTGTCCTGCATACAGCCGGTTCCATTCATCCCCTCCTATGTTGTTGAAAGAGATAATTATCCAAGAAACTATCAACTATGAAACTCGTGCCAGTAGCGATTCGGGTTACAAAAGTATGATACATGTCATCAAAGCTGTATTTAATATATCGTTAGTCACTTAGGAATTAGTTTACATCATTTTTTTATTTTTTTTTGGTAAGGTGCAAAATCCACCATGCTTCACATGCTTCACATCCTGCCAATACTCAAGGTTAAGCAGTAGAAGCCTTCTTATTTCTTATATTCTTGTTGTCGATAAGACGAAGAAGGTTTCTTAACAACATGGAGATAGTGACCTTACCAATAGAAGGAACATACAAGCCTGCCTTGGCCTTAATGTCATCATTGAAGTTTTTGGCACTTGAGAAGTTAATCACCACAGTACCGTTAGTAACATACTCGGTAGGGAACTTGTAGTTCTCGGATGGAACTCCTGTGATAATTACATCACACATTGGAGCAACAGTCTCGATAGTGTGAGTTTTAGGGTCCAATTCAATCACCTTGTGACGTTGGGCCAGTAAGTCATCACCACGAGTGAATTGCTGGATGTTGTTGATATCCAAGGAATACACAGTGGCCCCGTCATTGGCCAACAAGGCAGCTAATGGTCTACCCACAATCTCTGATCTATTCACTACCAACACTTTCTTTCCGTACAAACGGTTTCCGTAGTGCAAGAGCTTATTGTAGACACCCAAGTATTCCAAGATTTTGACCATGGCCAATGGAGTACATGGCAAAATCGACTTTTGCTCGTTGTGAGGAGGGTCCAAAAACCGCACATTGTGGTACAAGTTGTGGTAGTATAAGAAATTCAATCCCTCGACGTCCTTCTCGGTGGAAATCAACTGTTGCAAGTATTGATCTTGGTTGTCCCCAAAAACAGGAAAATACACCATGATACCATTGACATCATCGTCGTTGTTGGCCTGGATAAGTTTGCCTTCCAAGTCGTTCTTATCGGATTGAACAAGTTCGTATTCAAACCCTAAAGATTCACATGTCTTCCCAGTCCAATTGGCATACATCAAGGCGGCAGGGTCATCATTGGCCAAGAATCCCACGAGTTTGGGCTTCTTTTCCAAGGATTTCACCTGGGCGGTGATTTCCTCAATGTATGGTTTAGCAATGGTAGAGGCAAGAATGGTTCTTCCTGCTGGTTTACTGGCCATTCTAGAAGTCTGTTAATAATGAAACAGTGGATACTTCAACAAAGTAGTGAAAAAAAGATTCTGGGTCCTGAGTTGAGTGATTTCACCAATGCTATGGGGTATCAATGAGTTATGTACTGATGAGGATAACAGGGATGAGGATGTTAGCTAAAGGGACAGCAAACGAAGAAATCCGGAAATGATGAGCTTGTGATAACAACAATTGTATAATTAGGAGTCTTTTACAACAGAAATGCAATGTTATTGATGTGAAATCTAAAAGACAGAAACAATTAGATGAAATTCAAATGTGATGAATTCCAATAAATTGCGGAGTGGAGAAGCTGAAGTGGTTTATTACTGCAACAGTGGATGGCAGTTTTCTGTTAAAAGTGGCAAAATTTTTTGAAAACTTTCAAGACGGTGGAATGATGAATTGGACGGATATTGCCTAGGACTTATATAGACAATCAAGATGCACTTTGAAGTCAATTTGTAATGATTAATGCAGCCTAATAGATTAGGTCACGTGAGGGTCGAGTCAAATTATTTATGAGATTTTACTCGGATATTTTCCTACAGAACAGTATGCAACGTGTGTGCACGTTACATAAAAAAAAGTATGGGGAACAGTTAGGTGGAGGATGTATGTATTAATTCCGCAAATGGGCAGAAGCGTTCTTGTAAAGACTCTGCCATATGAAGGCCTCGCTCAACATTAATTCCACGTCCTTCTCTGTCCAGGACAGTGTAGGGGGGTTCTGAAGGAACAAGATGATCTCCTGAAAGTCCATCTTGCGGAGTTCGGGACTGAACTTAATCAAGAAAGCAGCACAAACGTAGACGTGGAAATTGTTAAACCCAAGTGGACTCTCCAGAAGGTAGGTGTCCCACATGCGGATAATCAACGAAATAGAGACCTCCCTCATAAGCAAGCAATTCATCCAACGGAATGCAAACTGGATGAATTCGATACCCTCATGGTCAAAGTGACTAAGAAGCTCCATATCGATACGCGAGATAAGGTTGCGTAGGTCGCCCACCTGTCGAAGAATTCCGGGCTGCTCATGGATGTAGTTGTCTGTGATATTTTCGAGTAATCGTGATAAACACCAGTAGGTATCGGCTTCGATGATCGAGCGAACTCGAGAAGAGAGGTTTTTGGGATCAAAGGTTTCCCAGGTGTATTCTGCTAATTTTGGGTCGGCAAGGAGGGCCTTCTCTGCGTCGTCGTCTTCATTGGTGTATCCTTGAATGAAAAGGTCTTCATCACCCTCATGTGATGCCTTTCTTTGGAGTTGCCAAAGATAATGCCCGAGAAATATTTGATAGAATGGAGTACATAAATCGTTGATACCTTGGACGTAACCACTGGCTGGATGTCTGATTGCCCAAAGGTACAAGATCTTGCGCAATGACTGTTGGGTCTCTGTGTATGAGTACAATTTGATGGTAGGGTGAGTCCGCTTCACATCAATATTGATTTGATGATATAATTGCTTTTCACGGTTGTTTCCGATAGAGGCGCTGGAACTGTTCGATGGACCATCGTTGTAAAAATCAATATTAGTGATGGCATCAATACCATCGGTATATTCCTGGCGCTTTCTCTTGAGGGTTGAGCTTTGTCTGGTTTTATTTGTCGGAAGGTATCCAAGAAGAATCTGCCATGTCAATGCTCTCAATTCAGGAGGGATCCCATTCCAGGCCAATTTCCGTAAATCCTGAAGGTTTATATTAGAATCTGTGGTGAGGACTTTTTGAAACTTGGCATATTTGGAATTCAATTGGTTCAAACGATTTATTTCTAATTTTGCTTGATAATCTTCGTCATCCATCGACTCTTTGTTGGGCGAGCCCAAATTGGAAGTAGATGACGTTGTACTAGGGATCATGAGATCGGGGTACAATGAGTCTAAAACAGGGCTAGGCATGAGGTTAATCGATGAATGTGATGAATTGGCGGATTTGGACTCCATGTTGCTGACCTTGGAAAGGTTGCGGTTTTCGTAGTGCTTAGGCACTGCTACTTCGTCGAGTCCAGCGTCCCAATCGTCATCCAAATCGGCATATCTCAGATTTGATTGTGAACGACGACCTCCTGAAAACCCCAGATGCAGTTTGCCGCTGTAATCTAAACCAGATGGTGTTCTATGGACACCAGGGGTGCCCAAGGACACCAGACGCTGCGTAGGTGTTCTCTTCAAGTTGGTCGCTATAATAGACCCGCTATTACTTGTTCCTTTGGGTAATCCCGTAGATGAAGGCGTTCCCCACGCCAAACTGCCGTAGATGTTGCTGTTTGCCTCTTGGTAGTTCTCTGTTTTGCTATTGTTGGTTGAAGATTTCGATGTGGAGGATCCAGTAAGTGAGAGGTTCTTCAAGAAGGAGGACAAGTGTTTACCTCGACCTCCGTTCTCTCCAAATATGAATTCGTTGTTCGAATTGCTGTATACTTGTGCCATTTCTGGCTTCTTCTTGCCCATAATGGATAGATCAGTAAATGATTGATTTGATCAGATTGATCACCTAAAATAACTAGTGTTCATGTGTACGCCGCAGAGATGGGGCTGGTACGACCGGGGTACGAATGGTGCGGCGAGAATCTCCCTATACTACGAGCCGCACCGTGGTAGAAAGAGGTGCTGGTAGGGAAACAAGGGGAGCTTTTTGGCTAAAAAGGTGGCCTTAAAAGGACGATACCATACATCTACCCCAGAGTGAAGAACGGTAGTGTTTTGGAGTGTTTTACTTATGAAGAAAGTGGCAATTTATACTATAAGGAGCCTAGCTAATCATAAAACCTTTGTGCTCCCTAAGATGGATTTTCGTTTACTCGTGGAGAGTACATTTAACGAGAACAATTTACGAGTACTCAGCTATTGTTGATGTTTTGCACTGTTCTGTACCTTGTTCGGGCAACTTCCGTATTAGATCGGGTTTTCACTGATCGTACCAGTACTTCGATAAACGGTCCTGAATTGATGTTGTGACACCCCAGTTAGTACCCCAGTTAATAGGTATGTGTCCAGTTCTCTTAAAATAGCTTTTAGATGGTTTCAAAGGTTGTAATGATTTAGTTTCTACAGTTTTCCAGTATGTTGATCTATTCTATAATTAAGCAGAAGTAATTTCACCCTTGATAGCAACGGAACCTTGCTTCAACTCTCTTCCAGAAAGATGCAAAGTACCATCTTGGGTAACGTTGACAATGACTTCCAACTTGGAGTTTGGCTTCAAGTCCTTCAAAGTCAATTCAGCCAATAATTGGCCAGCTTCATAAACAACCTCTTTCTTGATTTCTGGTTCCTCGTCGGAGTAGTCATCCTCGGAGTCTTCTGGGTCCTCGGACTTTTCAGCCTCGATCACGGTTTCCTTGATGGTTCTCTTACCTTCGTATAATTCGACAGCAACAGTAGAGGATTCACCGTTAGTGACTTCAAGAGACTTCTTGATAGGGTAGGCGGTCTCAGCAACCAAGATTGGTTCGAACTTACCGTCGGCAGTCTTGATACCGATTGGCTTTGCCAAGTGTTGAGTGTTGACAACAATTGGTTGTAATGATTCTTTGACTTCTTCCTCGTCAAAAGATTCAATCAAAGATGCTTGCAAGGCAGCACCACGAGCAACCAACTCAGATGGGTCCAATGCCTTGCTGTCCAAAGATGGAGAAACAACCACGGTGGATTCTGGGAATATGAAGGAAACGTTAGAAGCCAACTTTGGGGTGTGGGAAGAACCACCGACCAACAAAACTTCATCGATGTCCAAGGTCTCCAAGCCGGCTTTAGAAACAACCTTCTCGACGAAGGCAGTCATGTCGGACAAAGCTTGTCTGGCGGTCAACTCGTATCTCAATCTGTTAATAGTGGTGTGGAAGTCGAAACCTTCAGCCAAAGATTCGATGGAACAGGTGGATGTTTGAACGTTGGACAAGGTCTTCTTGACAACGACGGATTCGGCCTTCAACTTGGCGATGGATCTGGCGTTGGATCTTGGGTTGGCCTTGTACTTCTTTTCGAACTCCTTGGCGAAGAACTCGGCCAAGGCGTTGTCGAGCTTGTCACCTCCTAAACCGTGCTCATGGGCAGTGGCCAAGATGGTCAAAACACCACCTCTGACAGAGATAACGGCAGCATCAGATCTGATACCACCAAAGTCAGCAACAACATAGATCTTGTCTTGCAACAACTTGTCTTCTTCGTTGGACAAGTGAGCCAACAAAGCAGCGGATGGCTCGTTGATCAATTGCAACACCTTCAAGCCGGCGTCGTTGGAGATCTTGGTCAATTGTTCTCTTTGATGAGCAGTGAAATCGGTTGGCACGGTAATGACAACACCTTCGATTTCCTTACCGATGTAATCTTGGGCAGCAGCCTTAAGTTGCTTGAAGTGTCTCTTGGTGATTTCATCAACGCTGACGGTGTCTTGCTTACCGTTGATTGTGAGTTCATAAGCGATACCACCATCGGTACTCTTGACAGCTGGAGCACCAACTTGGTAAGCTTCCTTGGTGTTCACTTCCTCGAACTTCTTACCGACGAAGTCTCTGAAGTTGATGACGGTGTTTGGGGCATTTCTGATCAATTGATTCTGGGCTTGAGTACCATGGTACTCATCGTTACCCACGTAGGACAAGGCGGATGGGATGGAACGGTCACCATCTGGGTTGGCAATCACGTCAACTTTACCATCCTGGGTTGCAACAGCGATGGAGGAGGTAGTGTTACCAAAAGTAATACCAATAACTGCAGACATGGTAGTTTAGGGATGTAACTGGTATATGCCTAAATTGAAAAATTTTTTGATGGCATTGCACTTACGTAATCATGGGATCGATTTTAGTGAGTCCGAGGAATCGAACCAGGGTACCTCGAGATTAAGCCATTTTGCAGCACAAAATGCATGCCATTGTGCCACGTGGGAAATAAGAGTTTCCTTAGTGTATCCTGTACATAAAAATGTAAAAGAGCTCTAATGAACAGGTTTAATTAATTAAACCATGCAAGTTGTTAGTGAAGCTGAATTGTGGTAACGCAGAAGTTTCATATGAAATTTTGACGTGATCTGGCAAAATATTAAACTGTTGAACTGAACAATTAATAATAAGATTGTGAAAAAAAGTAGGTCGTACCCGGATTCGAACCGGGGTTGTTCGGATCAAAACCGAAAGTGATAACCACTACACTATACAACCGTATTGCTTGATGGATTAGTGTACCAAATCAATATATAGCCTAGTTTTTACAAATTACCAATGTAAAAAATAGGTCGTACCCGGATTCGAACCGGGGTTGTTCGGATCAAAACCGAAAGTGATAACCACTACACTATACAACCAATTAGTTGTTGGGCAGAAGGACTGCTAATTGTTTGTCTTCTTCACTACGCAGCATACAAGCAAAATAAAAGTGCACAGTGCAATGCAAAAAGAGGTCGTACCCGGATTCGAACCGGGGTTGTTCGGATCAAAACCGAAAGTGATAACCACTACACTATACAACCAATTAGTTGTTCCACCAGAGGAGTCCGGGAAACACATAGACATTATATTTAAGATCTGTCTTTAGATAATAAACATTTCAAGACTACATGTTAGCTGTTTCATATCATGCAAATACACGACTATTACATTCACTGTAGGGAGTTTCCGCGTTATTGCTTCAAAGATATTTTTTTACCACAGGGAAAACATGCAAGTCGACTTCTTTAGTCAAGAACGAAAATATTAATAATTTTGCGTTTTGTAGTCGTTATCTTACGAATTTATAGAATTGTAAGGGATTTGTTCAGTGCGATGAACCTTCCCAATTTTGCAATCTCAAGGAAGTTTTACAAAATGCCGCCTTTAACATTTGATACATTGCTATATACTAAGATCAGTATAATATAGCAATCCTAACCTCAACAGTCTCTTTAAATATGGTGGATTCGATCGTAAAAGATATTTTCAAGAAGAGCATCACTAATTCCGTACCCCTAAAAGGTATTTCCGTGAAAAATCATGATGATAAGCCCATATTGAGATCAAGTAGTTCAACCGACATATTGATTATTTAACGGATAATGAACAAGCCCTAGCTAGACAGAACAATCAACTGTGTATCCTATAGACACTGAGGGGTAGTATTTTCAACACTCGTAATCCTTTTTGGTGAAAATCCTAGTACATCACTCACTCGAACGCGTACATAAATTGTGCCCATTTCCGTTCCATTCACCACACACTTCTTTATGTCGAGACTCCCAAAGTTAGCCAGGGTGTTTGGTACAACGGTGATACTCCTCACCATTGTTGTCCTTGTGATAAGAAAAGGTGATGTTAAATACAACAACTGGGACCAGCTTCTTAGAAATGGTTCTTCCAGCTCCTCTGGCCAGACTTCACATGAGACTACAGTAGAAGACCCAACGCCTAAAAACGCCGAAATTCCTAATGCCAACAAAGAGCTGGGACTGGAGTATTCCACTGACTCCAAAACAGACAATTATCCCGTTATCAACAGCAGCAATCCTCCTGTGGC
Organism: Suhomyces emberorum; assembly: GCA_003707835.3. Taxonomy (NCBI): domain Eukaryota; kingdom Fungi; phylum Ascomycota; class Pichiomycetes; order Serinales; family Debaryomycetaceae; genus Suhomyces; species Suhomyces emberorum. The sequence goes on from PPLQ03000009.1 coordinate 250,373, forward strand.
CGAAGAGATCTCAGAATCTGCTGATGCAGACCATCATCACTCTGATTATGCAGAAACTAAAGGCCCCGAGGATATCCCAGCCCCCGAAGAAAATATATCGACTCTGAATCCAGAACCTGCTGAAGTTGATAATTCTCATCAAGCTGAATCTGGATTAATTCCTGAAAACTTACCCTCCGAACCAGCTACCATGGAAGATAAGCCATACGTCGAGGTTCCAATGACCAAAATCAATCCATTGGACTTTAGAATCTATTCGCATAATGTCAAGAATGGTGGTCATTCCGATCTCGTTCCCTTAGAAAGACCCTGGGGTGAAAGAGTTGATGATATTGTTGCATCCATTAGATTCCACTCATCTAGGAACACTATCGTTACCCTTCAAGAAGTCTACAAGTTCCAATTGGAAGAAATCATGGAGAGATTGAACCGTATCGAAGAATGGGCATGGTACAGTGTGGGACGCCTTGATGGTAAAAATATTGGTGAATTTGTTCCTATTATCTATAGACCAGCAGAATGGGAATTGGTCTTCAGCGACACTGTTTGGCTTAATGAAAAAAATCCTAGAGTTGCACTTGAAGGATGGGATGCCAAGTATCTCCGTATTTTATCTTACGTCACTCTTAAGAATAAAGATTCAGGAAATCACCTTAATATCTTCAATACCCATTTCGATCACATTGGACAACAGGCACGTCATGGATCTGCCCGTCAAATTATCCAAAAAATGTCGGAGATCAACGAATGGCCATCGATTTTATGTGGTGACCTTAATTTTGATCCTGATGAGGATACTTACAAAATCTTTACTGAACTGCTCAAGGACACTAGAACACTTGCCACTGACGACAATCGTTATGGTTACCAAGACTCAAGTGTCACTGGATTCAGCGACGAGGTTTTGGCTGCTGGTGGTCAGAACATTGACTACATTTTCGGCCCACATTACACTACATCCATTAAAGAAGAATGTATGGATTCAATCCACTTCACTTTGAGTTCTTGGGGATTACTCCAGTCTAAGTTTGGTAAATATTACATGAGTGATCACCGTCCTTTAGTGGCCGACTTCACCATGGCTGAATGTGGAAAAAAGCCTACCAGCTCTTGAATCATTTCTGACTTTAATTAAGAAATCATCTAGTCTAAGAGGTATTATCTAATCAATAACATGTTTGATTTTTCGTAGCCAGAACGTGCTTGTAGATTATTAGGATTTTAAAATAGGACAATTTGATATTAGACTGACACAACGAATCAATTACTTTGTGTTTTCTAATACAGAAATTCGTGGTAAGCACACTCCAATGGACTCTACTACTACCAAAGTGATACCAGGAGCCAAATCCTGTTTCCAGGGTCATTAACCGTCCCATTTGCACAATTGGCTATTAATAGATCTTTTAGTAGTATCTGAAAAAAACGTCGGTAATTTGCTGGAGCCGTTGCTGCAAGTGATATGTTGTTACACTTGTGAAACAAATGGAAGATTAACTTCTGAATTGAAAAAATACGTCAATAACCTTAACTTCCCAATATTCCACCATCAATGTCAACGTCACTGTCAATTGAAGGATATGACCCATCGCAACGACTAGTGTAACAAGTAATACCTTCTTCAAAACCCATTACTGCAATTTTCACAAAACCAGAAAGTGCTGAAGGTGTCGATCAAAATTGCAACAAACTTGCGCCATCCAGCACATTGTGGTCCTTTTGGCCCTCACATCCATCACATAGTAGTGTAGCTAATTGGTCACTACCTAGAGACTCCACGGACTCCACGGAACCCGCAGCACTTGCAATTATGACCCGTCATTCACTAAACCATCGATGACATTCAAGGGAGGCTCAGCAGGCACCACGATGTCATAATCAGTAGTTCCAGCACATCAAACCGACTGCCAAAACCAAGGACCAAACGACCATAACCCCTCGGCCTGCATGCTATTCGCCGATGGAACACCGACACCTGCATACAGCCGACATCGCGTACACCACAAAATGTCACTATCTTTCCAGCAGGATGTGGGGATTCGGGGCTTCGAGACATGCCTGGCTTCCAGAACCTCCCAAGCCATAAAGGGCCGTATCCGGAAAGGACGCCCAGAAATTTGGCGAATTTGAAGATCTCCGCCTTCTGATTGGTCCATTTGTCCCCTCTTTCTTCTAGTGGCCGCAGTACCTTTCCAGCACCTTCTGTACTCAGACCCCTTCCCGCCTTAGGTAATACATCATTACCGCGGTGCACACAGCCGATTTGGTTTCTGACACACGTGACCGTCGGTAAACTGTAGTAAAGCTAACTCCCAGTTCTCAAGTTGATTTGGTCCTTAAAGCCTTCGGTGTCACGAACACCCATTCCATTTGTCACCCGTTAAAACCGTTACTAGATCCAGTTGGCGTCCCCTCTTTTGAAGTTACGGTTCCCCCCCTCTTTTCTGGCAGAACATTCTAGCATCTTCTAGATGGTCCCATGATGATGACTTCTCGAAAGCAACCGCTGGCCATTCCCAGCAATCCCCCAGTGCCGCCCGTGAAAGATAACTCCATCTCCATTAACAGGGTCAGACCTTCTCCTTCAGATGCCAAGTACCACTACAAGCGGTTGATCAACCAAGAGTTCCGCAACCTCCAACTCGACCCTTCCTTACAATCAAAGTCCCTCTTTGATTTGATTGATTACTGTGAGCTCTTGTACGAAAATGCCTCGCAAGCAATCCAGAACGAAGGGTCCACTTCTGCTGCTTCATCCCACAGCAGCGAGACTGCCGTAACGAACTACATCAAAGGATACTTGATCTTCAATTATTTCATCAACAGCTTTATCATGCTTCATTTCAAGGGTTTTGACGCGTTTATTGAAGCCAATGAGCCCGATTTCATTATTTATTTGAATGTGTTCCACTTTTATAACACTCACGATTTCATAACCCTGCCCTATTCCATCCCCCTTGAAACGCTTCGACAATACGTTCTAGATTATTTGGTGGAGAAGAACCTTCTTTCCTTCAATGTGGAAGAGCTTTACAACTGGCTCAACCAATACATAGAGTATTTGAAAGAAAAGGACATGTCTTATGGACTAGACGATGACCAGGATTCTCTACCAAAATCATTAAAATCGCAAAACACTAATGATGACCTGGTCTTAAATTTCAAACAACGTTACCCTTCTCTTAATCCTCAGACAAGTATGCATATTGGTAATGGTTTAGACGAAGATGATGATGATGATGATGATAGCGAAAATTACTACGTCTATCCAAGTGGTCTGGCATCTTCACTGTATGACCCCCCTAAAATCTACTCCACCATTCCAAACTCACCAAAGGCCGTCCCTTCAACCTCCCCACCTCCTCCACCTCCTCCGCATACTATTCCCATTACTCAAAGCACGCATAACACTAGATTCCCTCCCTTGGACTCACCTCCCAGCATCCCGAGTAGTCCCCAGAAACCCCAAATTACCCCTTATCCAATCGAGAACACTGCTGCATCAATTATTAGAAACTCAGAACATAGCATGACAAAAGACGATTTATATTTCAATAACAAATCCATCGGATACAGCCGTCAATCCGAAGTTACACCAAAAAATGCAAGATGGTCAATGCATGAACTGAACATTTCAGTTTTACAAAAGGATTACAATCCATCGCATAATCAGTACATGAGTTATTCTCACAATGAAATTACACCTAGGAACGTTAATGGATATTCATCAAACAATTTTGAGCCTCAACCTGCTTATCAACAACCTATTAGGTACAATCGCCCCGCACAGACTCTACCAAAAGTCCCACCAGTAGCATTACCCACTAACGTGCATGTTCATTCTCAGAATGGTGACTACTATCGTAATAGTTACATGCAATATGATGGGCAAATGAATGGTGATTATCAAAGGAATTTCAATTACCAGAATAATAATTCTACACTCTATGGACTGAATAATGGACCTGGACCAGTGAATTCGTCCATAATTCCCCGTCACGTACAAGAGCAACAGAACCAAATCAAGAATTCCAAATTACATTACATGAAAGATTATTCTATTTGTGGCCTTAAGAATTTTGGTTCGTCTTGTTACATCAACCTGACGATTCAATTGCTTTTTGGAATTTATAAACTTAAAGCATTATTTTCACACCTGGAATATCACAAATATATCAAAGATCCAAAGTTCATTGCTCTTATTAAACAGCTGAAAGATAACCAAACTCCTCCGAATCAAGAAATGTTATTGGCAGAATCAGTTTCGGGATTATTAAGAACATTTACATTACATGGTTCATCTTCAATATCTCCAAGCAGATTTATTAGAATATCTTCTAATCTCAAGCCAAACTTCAATATTCCATATGAACAGCAAGATGCTCAGGAATTCTTAATTTTCGTTTTAGAGAGATTACACGAGGAGTTATCTCATAAACCAACTATGGATAAATTTGGGGAGCAAGAGTTTGAAAGATATATTAAGAAATGGGACATAAACATCCTGATAAATGAGAAGAAAGAATACACTAAGTGGTATCAGTCCTTACTTCAAACTGAAGGAATATCACCAATCAATGACATGTTCCAAGGACACATTCAGAATAAGTTAGTTTGTAATAAGTGCTCTTATGAGTCTATTAATTACTCACCTTTCACAATTTTGTCCTTGCCAATTCCCAGTTCAGGAGGAAGGGGTAATGTCATTGATTTATCCGATTGTTTACGTTACTATACACAAGATGAAGTTTTGAGTGGTGAAAATGCTTGGAATTGTCCCAAGTGTAATGAAAGTGGTGCAAATCACGAAGAAGGACATGCACTTGACAATCACCCTGTCTTTACTGCCAAAAAGTCTGGCATTTTTAGGTTGGGTAGAAGAAGCAAATCACCACCAAAAACTAAGGCAAGTGTGGTCAAACCAACTCATCACTCCTTAGTTTCATCAACTAAAAAGCTTAATTTTATCAAGTTACCTCCAATTTTGTTTATCCACTTGTCAAGGTTTTCCATGTTCAACTTAACTGATAAGTTAGACGTCAATATTCAGTATCCATTGGTTTTGAAATTTAGTGATGGCCATAATCATGAGATTGCCTACAAATTATCTGGATTGATCAATCATTACGGTAATTTAAAAAGTGGACATTATACTGCTCTTATCAACAAATCAAGGATACACGAGGATCAGGCAAACTCTGATAATTTGAGACATCCTTATTGGTGTCTTTTTGATGACGATACTGTTAAAGTGAACTTACCCCATGGAAATATGAATCAACCACAATTCCAGCAATTGACCTCCAGAGATGTGTATGTGTTATGTTATGAAAGAATACGTTAATCAATAAATGCGATGAATTATGAAGACAATAAGCTGCAACTGTAGTACCACTTTGTAGTTTCTATTTCTTGAATAATTTCTTACTGATCAAACCAACTTTCTTTTGTTTAGAATTGTTTTTTGTTCTAGCGACGTCATCCCCGTCACTCTCGCTGTCGTCACTATCTCCGAATGCACCACGTCGTATGGTTGTACCTTTAGATTGTGATTTGAGACTTAAAGAGACTTTCCCCTTCAACAATGGCGCCTGTTTCACTGGGGGCTTTTCTTCTGAATTAAGGCTGCTTTCGTATTCTTTTGCCTTCTCTATCTGCTCATTTATGAGCTTGTTGGCGAAATCTTCATCTGTTTTGAGGTTCTTTTCTTTGAGTTTTTGTTGCCTTAGAAGAGTCTCTGTAGAGTTATCAACTAGTCTTATTTCGAGGTTGAATTCATCTTGATCCGCATTCTCAACTTTCACTTGCCCGGTACTTCCTAAATACTTGATGAATGAAGTCAAACTCGACCACTTGGTCGAGTTCATATGTACATGGTCTCTATCACTCAAAATATATTCCTGATAAAATTTATTAGCATTAATTTTCTTCGTGCCGTGGTTGATCTTCAAAAGCCTCAAAAATGCACTCTTCATCTGGTTTGAATAATTCTCTATTACTTGGCCCCCCTTACCATTTTCACTGAGTTCTTTCACTCTGAAGTGATGACTAGGTGCTGATAAATGGTTCTTAAAACCGTTGGCATCTCTGCATTGTTTCTCGCATATTTGACAGTAAAACTTCAACTTTTGTAAACCCGATGCCTTGAGCTTTTTACTTTGGTACTTAACAGACCCAAACTCCGCTTTGGCCATGATACTATTTGTTATAATATTGTAGGATTTCTGTTATAGTGATGTTTCACGTGATGTTTTGGTCATGTGATTAGATATGATGAGTTTTATCTGTATACTAATTATTGATCTATTGCAACAATGCAGGGCTTCTGTAAACAATATTGTCTCCTAGCTACTAGGAGCCAGATTTCAAGGTTCTGTTTCAGGAAATACGGCCAAGAAACCCCCCGATTTTACTCATCTTTACCCCCAAGAAATTCGTACATTTCCACCAAAGGACCTCTTCAAGAATTCTGGTACAACAAAGTTCCTGTTGGAGGCAAATATTTTGGAACAATCGGGATTTCAGCTTTGACCTTCATCCATGTTCATCCCAATGTACTTGTTACTTTGGGCCCACCAGTATTGGTGGCCGGTTACTATGGCTATAAGCAATTCATGAAAAGAATCTTCCAACGAGAAGTTAATAAAATCTCCAGCGTCAAGAGTGATGATGATCACGTAATGGTTCGCAAATATGACGAAAGTGAGATGTACAATGTGGTCAACGGGTTGGATAACCAGTATTTGCATTTTTCAACTCAAATACTAGAAGTGGCAGAGAGGAAAATCGTAGACTACGTCATTGAAGCCAAAACCGGAGGGTCAGATTCAACCATCAAAAACAGCATAACATCCTTATTCATGGATGAAAACAATCAAATATCGGTAAATTTATCAAAAAATTTGGAAACGTTTGTCGTACTGAAGGTCGACACAGATGATTTTATCAAAATGAGTACCCCATTCTACCAAAACAACGATAAGAAAAAACGTATCGGTACAGTACTGATCTACTTGCTCGGAATAAAAAATGAAGATGAAATGGTTGATTTCATAGAATATCACATGGGAATTGAAATATCCAGTTATTCGAAGAATAACTCGATATTTTTCAATACTACAGATAATCAGTTGTATAAAAGCAAGGTCTTATGCGATCATGAAGACAAGGACCCAACCAAGAGGGAGCAAGAAGAAATTACAATCGAAGTATGAGATACAATAGCAACTAGGTGGTTGCCAAGACTATAAAAGAAACCATATATCTAGATGTGCGTAATTAATGTAAATAGTAATACAAGTCAAACCAACAGCATACATTTTGACTATTGATGCTTTTTGGTAGGCATAAAGGACGTCATATAATTTATTGGTGACCAAAAAATTCCCTTTTAAATCTATGCAAGTCGTGACCGAACTGGTAACAACCCAGAGACTCTTTGATGTTTTCGAGGTCTGGAAGCCAACCTTGAATATCGTGAATTCTCTTACTGGTAGCAGGATGTGTTGACAAAAATTCAGTCAATAAGGCATGGCGACCTGCTCCGGACATGCGTTGTTCAAAATCACTCATTCTAGACCAGAATTTAACTGCTTCTTTGACGTCAAAACATGATCTGGCCAATAATTCACATCCGATGTGATCAGCTTCGGATTCCATCTCTCGAGATGCAGGCATCTTAAGCATTCCAGAAATAATCAAATCGTTGATTCCAGAAGTTCCAGTAATGGAATAAAGGATAGCAGATAAGAGAATGTAGAATGGTTGTGAAGATAATTGCTCGGAGGTGTGGTGTGCCAACTGGTGGGAAAGTTCGTGTGAAAGCACGGTGGCAAGTCCATTGTCGTCGTGACAAATAGGCAAGATGGATGAGAAAATGAAAATCTTACCATTGGGCAAAATGAAGGCATTCGGTGGCACCTTGTTTCCGTCAACCTTAATGATATGGATGGACCAATCCAAACTCTTCAAATGGTTCTTTTGCTTCTCATCATCGGTGTATGCGATTGCAGAGGACAAGAGACGGTTCATGATGTTCTGGATCTTACCATAGAGAGGGTCATTCGAAGGAACCAACTCGTTCTGGTACTGATAGAGGATCTGTCTATAAGAGTAGTCTCCAATTCGTTTCTCCAACCAGTAAGGAATCCATATGAACCGAGACCGGTGAGTAAATGGCGCCTCATCTAAATTATAGATATAAAACCCAATCAACCCCAATCCAATGTAAATGTTGTTTCTATTGTAGATGAAGTTTTGAAATGTCGCAACTGGAGAAGCTGGGGTATTGTCAAACTTTCTGTATGAGGCGTAGTAACGATTTTGTTGACGGAATTGATGATAATTTGAGTGTGGGGGCTTCAATGATCTGGCTGTACGGTTGAAGTTTGACGTTATCGAGGACCTAAGCATGGTATGACCTCTCTTTGCCGAGGCTCTAAGGGTCAACATTTCGGAAATTGACCTCAATATTTCACTTTATTAACAAGAAGGAAATTGGTGGCACGAAAGAGGCTTGCGGAGTAGAAGACGTTTGAAATTTGAGACTTCACTTGATAGTACAGTTGAGTTTGATTTCACATTTAACGATTGTTATGTGCAGTATGGTTACAATTTCACTTTATGAACATGCCAACGGGCTTTTATTGGGCTAGCAACAAGAAATGAACTATATGAGTACAAGAGTCTATGGGGGCACTGACCGAGAAAAGAATGAGAAATAGTAGACTCCAATAAAATGACCCGCAAGCTATTAATGGACGAGCTTCTAAGTTATCCACTGCAACCAAGTATCACCATCTGCCACGGCTAAAGCTGTGAAAAAAGGGGGTGACCAGCAAGGGGGTAGCACAAGTTATCAAGATATCCAGTGCCTTGCAGAAGATCAATTATCTGTGTAATTTCGAACCGTTTGCTGGTGTTGTCACAGGTTGAAGCAAGTCCAAGGTGTCAAAAGAATGGCACCATGCTAGAGGATAATCGTTTTATTGGAATACTACTCCTGGATCAGATAACTCGGTTTCGGGTGTATGTGTATCTTTAAATGGAGAGTTTTCTGTCATTCCGGCGTCTTTATCAAAACTGTTGTCGAAATTACCACCTAAAGCATGAGCGATGCCGGGTTTGCCAGGGGAGCGAAGCTCAGATTTTAGTGAGCTTCCTTTGGAGTATGTACGCAGGTGGGAGCTACCATTTTTGGATGCATGCTCAGGGTCCGCCGAAAGGGTTGCTGCTTCATAAACAAAATTGTCATTGATAGGGGTGTGTTCATTGATGGTCATGCCGAGAAGGTCGGAGCTGGAGTTGCTGGCCAGAAGCACGTTGGAAGAGGCGCTTCTGTTCTTCAAGGATACTGTGGCAGCTCTCGAGGGCAACTTTTCGAAGAAACCAGGGGTGGTCAATTGTTTGGCCAAGTTGTCGAGAGACTTTTCCCTTGGGAGGCCCGAGCCCACCATGCTGACGTTGTTGGACGAGCCGTTGGTGGACTCTGCGTCGGGCACGATGGAAGGAGGCTCCTGGAGGTTTGTCAGAGAGGTGTGGCCCGAGGGGGATGTGTGCATTACGGGAATGAACGAGTCGTAGAAGTTGTACGACAGCGATTTTGTGGGCGAGCGTTGGTGGGTGGATCTGGGAGGGAGCAACAGCTGGTGGTGGTCGATGGTGGTGGTAGAGGTGGAAGAGCCATGGCACAGGTCGTAGGGCTTTTCGGGGCTGGCAGGATCGGTGGTGACTGCGGTGGAGGATGACTTATTGGCATCCGAGGCTTCGGCCTCGGCATGGAACGGTTTCTGGAGCTGCTGTTCGAACTGGGCAAACAGCTCGTCGTCACGTACGCCCAAATCATAGTCATTTTCTGCCTGGTCTTCATTTCGCTGTTTACGTTGGTTGCGAAGCCAGAGAATCAACACGAACAGAATGATCACAAACGACGGAATGCCCACGGCAAGTCCCACGGCTAGACCCTCGGTATTGGCCATGATGGATGCAACGAGTGACGGGTTTCAGGGACAGGAACAACCACAACCAACGGAGGTGGAAAAGGGAGAAAGAACGAACGGAGAATGAAGAATGAAGAACAAAGAACAGCACCAAATGGCCCGCGAGGTCAGAACCGGATGGAGGAAATACGGGGGGACGTTGAGGGTGAGCGAATGAACCAATCAGGGCCTTAGGAGCAGATGATGGGGACGATGGAGGAGGAGAAGATGGAGATGGAAGACTTAGCAAGAGACGTTGGTGGAGGAAGATTACAGAAAAGGGTTTGATGGGCCAGTGGAAATGGTGCGCGCACGACGCTGACGAATCAGGGTTGATTGCGCAGTCAAATATAGAACAGAAAACAAACCGGCCGGTCGGAAACCAGAATGTGAGGGAAATACTTTTGGGGATTTCCGGTGGTTAGTAAAAGTGTCACGTGATGTCCTTCCGAGGGTAGTCGAATCCGTGGCGGCTTTTTCCAGCAGAAAAAGCCGGCCTGGCACAGTTAGAAGACACCATGGTGCTGGGACCTTCCTAGCAATGGTCCAGGCAATTCTAGCATCTTAAATTGAGAGTTGAAGGCGACCGAAACTCGCCTTACCAGCCACTTTTCAAATGCACACTTGAGCAAATCTCACATGTCACGTGATATACTATTTACGTTCGCCCTCGGAATTCAAAGATCGGCCGCTGCATGCCCGAAATGGCCTTACAATACCCTTTTCGGAAGTCACTGCATGGAACCCTCCACAGAAGCCTGTGGCATCACCAGCTCTTGGGACAATTCGGGGATGTAGGTGGTGGGGGAACCGGTGAAACTACGGTGGAGAATCCGATGGAGAAATCGGTGGAGAACTCGGTGGGAATGCCGGTTGGGATCCCGGTGGATTTTCGGTGGAAAAACCGGTGGGGCTCCTGGTTGATGGTAGTGTTTCAAGGCTTTTGCACTACAGGGCTACAAGCGAATGATTGTGACAGGGCACAATCCGATTCAAATCCGGTTCGAGTTTCGAGCGTTCATCCGGTGCTACTGCATGCTAATCCGAGGACCCGTTTTGGCACATCTCCATGGATTTTCGAGTAATATCAGGGTAAAATCTTGTAATTTAAATGTGGGCACACGTCACGTGATTAAGTGTGTCACGTGATCAAATCCCACTATTGACTATATACATCAAGAGTTCCCATCAGCAATCTGCACTTTCTGTGGCCTTGGGGGCAGATTGCATCGTTAATATGAGTATCTCCTGTAGCGGGGTGTGCATATTGAATTTTCTATTTTTTTGCCTGGATTTAAATGACGTTTTTTCCAACTTTTCAAGCACAATTCACTGTTTTTATTCTTGCAATTATTCTAACAACTGAGGTTCAACTGAGCTTTCAGTTTGCTTCAACGTATTCAATTTGATCGATTTGGTCGATTTGGTCGATTAATCTAATATTCTTTAATTTCGCTACATTTTTTCAATTCTGTTCAATGTCTTCAATTTGCTCAATTTGCTCAATTTGTTCAACTTGTTGTCGATTCTTTCATGCTTCAAACGCGGCGCTGTAGCCTCAGATGTCAAATTCCACGGCGGGGTCCTTGGTCAAGTCGTAGGTCACGCCATCGATGACCAAGAGGAAATGGTGCACATTGAACGGGTGCATTTTCAGCTCACGATCGGCAGCCAATTTCAAGGTACCTTTCCCCTTGGAGCCCTTGATCTCGAAGCTGATATCCACGTTTCCTTGCATGGTATTGAGTGTACCGGAAATCCATGGCCACGAGCTGGCAAAATCAATACCATCACCAATATGTTCACGAGCAATGCTGGAACGACGCAAAAAGAACAATGTGGAGGTTGTCACGGGCGAACGAGTCTTCTCATAGTTGAAAATGATAGCACAGGCAGCGGTTACCCCAATGGCATACACAATGAAGTATTTCCGGTTCTGTTTCTTTTGTGCAAATGGATCAGGGAATTCTCTTTCAATTGTCACTGGTGGTAGATATTTCTTGGTAGGATCTTCGGAGTTTGCAGCAGGAGAAGCGGCTTTCGTGGTGTTAAATCTGAGTGAAGAAACGGACATGCCTCTGAGGCTGTTCAAGCGTCCCAATACCCTGGATGAACGGGCCAACATGTTGTCGATTGTGTGGTTCGATGAGAATTAAATAATTACCTTTGGGTACTATTTTGAGTGTCACGTGACCGGACATCCAAGTTTGCCAAATTCAAAGGAAACTCTTCCTGTGTGTCCCTCGTATTCATCCTTTGGTAGTAGAGGAACTGGAAGCCTGTAAGATATATTTTGAAGGCTTAAAAGTAAATCACATACGGAAATTTGACAATTGCTTGTGTCCTTTTTCTGGTACTTCTTTTCGCAATTTACAGTTTTCCAGATTTTTTGCATTATTTACAAACTTCAAATTTACACCTTGGACTCCACCTGTAAAAAGAGCATTGCATTTATTTTTCCATCAAGATTAGTCATCTCCAATTAGATACTCTAACATTGAACCCTGCACTTCTGGCACCTCGAAACTGCATCCTAACATCCTTTATTGAAAGGCTCTATCACGTGACGCAAACAAACGTGATCCCGTTACTTTGCAGACCAAAGAATCCTCCTCTTTTGCTTAACCATTCATCATGGATTCGGTAACGGGTGCCTGTTCCGTGGACAAGTTGTCGGGGATGGTGGGGATTCGCGAAGATGTGACTCCCCTGATCATTGAATGGAAAGCAATCGACCAGCTGAAGTCTTTAGTCATCCCGTTGAACAGCTTGTTGAATCTCCAGGCCACCAAAGATGGATCACCAAAAATGATCTTGAAGGTCATCTATAAGATCGGGAGTGAGGAAGAAAAGTCCATCAAGTTCACATTCAATAATAGACCTACGATGAACAATATCAAGGAGTCCCTTCAGACCATTGTGGCCAGACAAAGAACAGTGATAGACTCTTCAGGTGGTGCTTCACCTGCCTCAGCAGCCACAGCAAGCCCTGCTCCAGGTGCCCCAAATACGCCCGGCACTCCGGGAACTCCGTTACTGTCATCAGGCAACCTAGGCTCCAGCGGTTTGACATCAGACTCGCTCTCTGACGCAAATTTATTGAAAAACCTCCAATTACAACAAAAGTTCTTGTTAGAAGATCGTAATCTTCGTAACATTTTCACTCAATCGGTGATGAATTTCAAGCTTTCCCCCACAATCTTTTGGTCCAGTAGATTGAATCAACTCCGTACATATGCATTGACCATTTCACAACAAAAAGGACCCTACAATGTTTTATCGACAATTAAGCCCGTGGCAACCTCCGACAATCAGGTCAATGTCAATGTATCAAGAGAAACCATCAATGAAATTTTTGTAACTTATCCAACCATCAAAAAAGCATTCGATGATTTGGTTCCCGTGAAAATGTCAGAAGGTGAGTTTTGGTCAAGATTTTTTAATTCAAAATTATTCAGAAGATTGAGAGGTGATAAAATTAACATGACAAATGATAGAGGTGATGTGGTCCTTGATAAGTACCTTTACATTGATCAAGACTACCTTGATGATTCGACGGGGGAAAGAAAAAAGAAGAAGGCCGATCATAGAGTTAACAAATTCATTGACATAGTAGGTAATGAAGATGATAATTCAGTAAAGCTTGGGAATAGACCTGATTTCACAATGAGATTTTCAGAGGATCCAGATAAACCACAGGCAGGTCAAGGTTCTGGATCGCCTCCTACGCAAAGACGTTCTTCAGTCAGCAACATGGGCAACGAAAATGAAATGTTAATCTTAATGAAGAATATGAATAATTTGTCTTCGAAAATGGTGAATATGAGTCAAGAAATTGCTCACCAACCCATTGAGGACTTTTCTGGCATTTCGCAAGTTGATTTCAACGAGGAGTTGAACTTAAATGATTTAAATGAAGTAGAAGATCCTCACTTTATTAAATTGAATTTTGATCCAGACTTGGAAAATAAGAATATTGGTCCTCAGGTCCAAATTAATGAACAGGGCGATATTCCAGAGGTTGATATAAGTCAAGACCCAAAGGCAATGCAAGACTTCATATTATCCAACCAATTCACGTCCGAAGCTAGAGGTATAGATCTCACGGATACTTACAGTTCGAAGAATGATGAAATTGAAAAAACTTCTATTGAAATCATCCAGTTGGTAAAGCAAAATTTCAGAGCTCATAAGTTAATCACAAAGGAGTTTACTGCTGGTGAATCAGTGGCAAAAAATCTTATTCCCGAGTCTATTATTCAAGAAATTATAACATACAATATGACAAGTGTTGAGTTTCTCGCACATTTCTGGAAGTTGTTTTTGGGAGGTAATAATCCTGGGCAGCTTAAAAAATTGTTTGTCAGTCTCAAAAATTGTCAGAATGATTTGAATGCATTGAAGGAGAGGTGCATCAAAAGCTTTGGAGAGCTTGAAATAGTGAAAGGAAATGATAAGCTTAAAGATAAAATTGTCAAGGATTTCCTTAATTGTGTTAATCCAATGGAAGTAGGTATTGAAAAGGCATGCGAGGAATATGTCAAGGCAGTGAGAGCAGAACAAGAAAAAGAAAAAGCATTAAACGAAAATGGGAAACGTGCACTCGAGACCTAGTTTATTCGTTGAAATCTAAATAGACTAAAATATTAACGATACCATGAAAGCTTCGCCCACTCAAGTATTGTATCTAGAGTCTAAGCTTAGGCTGTAGTAAGTTTATGGCCACGAGAAGACCAATACAGACACATCTACAATATAACAAAGTAATTCTAAAAAGCGATTAGATTTGACATTCGTAAAAAAACCAGTCGTACGGATCGAATTCGTTTTTTACAGAGGCTCTTCCAAAACCAGTGGCTAAAACGGCGGTGGGGTCTAGCAAGTTGCCACCCACTGTCTCATTCAAGCTTCTGATCAAGCCAATAGAATGGACAGGGTCCAAGTGTCTGTCAATGAGGAAACATGCACGGTTTATGTTTAAAGTATCTGAAATGTGGTCTAAAAGTTCCACCACATGCCGAGAAATATCTCTGGGAAGCTTCATAATCACCTCAGGAGTGATGACAAGGAAGACGGTCTCCGTATCTTGCAAGGTTTCCACAAAAGACTGTTGTAGATTGAAGCATTCTGTAGCGGAGTCCTTGCGTTCTAGACTGTGGATTTTTTGAGCAGAACTCAAAGAATCTGCAACCAAGGAGCGACCATCAGTTCTTTTAATTGATTCGTAGTGTCCAGAAGGAGTTGGTTCGACACACAGGTCTAGGCAATGTCGTGAAAGTGGTGAATGAATTG
This sequence comes from Suhomyces emberorum, assembly GCA_003707835.3. Classification (NCBI taxonomy): domain Eukaryota; kingdom Fungi; phylum Ascomycota; class Pichiomycetes; order Serinales; family Debaryomycetaceae; genus Suhomyces; species Suhomyces emberorum. Next base: position 265,642 of record PPLQ03000009.1, read on the forward strand.
CGGAGTCAAACCCACCACCCGATACCTAAAGCGGTGTGATGAAGACTAAGAGTTTCAGGACGGACATTTTGGTTCTTGATGGTATTCTCTAGGTTCATTTTGGGAAGACAGATAGATATAGGGGGAGCAGGATTTATAGACTTCGAAAGTCCGTGGACTGGTGTTGATAGAGATTGATAATTTCATATAGGAGGATTAGGTTGGACCTGCTGACGTAAGCTACAATATGCATTTGGGGTGAATTTTTCAGATGAGATGAGAAGGAGATCTAATCAAAATGGCAAAAAAGAGTATGTACCATGGGACCGGGAAAAAATAATGGCCCAGAAGCTTTGAATGGTCTAGAACCAGTAATTTCTATGGTGTGGTGAAAGTTTGGAATTTTCGGGGCAGTTTTGGATCGAGATAGGGCATGAAGAGTTCTCATTTACTAACATCAGTTTCAAAGCACAGTAGAGCAGCCAGAAGAGGATTGTTGGAAGAGGGAGTCAAGGAATTAGAATCTCTTCCTAAGGTGGAATCCGATGGTGTCAAGAAATCCATCATCCGTACCACCATCAAGAATGAAAATTTGCTCACAGCTAAAATGGAGAGTAGCAAAGTCAAGAAGAATAAGAAGAAGACCAATGCGTTGAAACACCGCTTGGAAAGATCAGACAAACTCAGTGGGGTGTTGAGCACCAAGATTGAGCAAAGTATCAACAGAGCCAGATTTGTTCAAAATGCTAGAAAAGCCGGATGGGACCAAATCAACAAATCCATTAAAAATGACTTGATCGAGGAAAAGAGACTTGAAAATGAATTGTCAGGCACTGCTCAAAAAACAGAAGAACAACTTGAAAAAGAAGCCGAAGACGAATATGTCAAGAATTTCTATAAAGACGATGATAACATTGAAGAAGAAAACAGTGAAGAAAAAACTTCACAAACTAATTCTGCCAATAAGTTTGCATTATTAGACGAAATCGAGGCTTGAACGACTCTTGATATTTTCAGCATCCTTTCAGCCTGTTTATTCCACCCTGGGTATCGTATTATGTATATTAGAATAAATGAATACTATCACATGACACTACAGCACGTGATCAAATATGTATATTAGAATGATTGACAAATAGCGGAAAACAAGAATGCTCAAGTGTCTTATTGCCTTGGTGTTATTTGGGAGCTCCATTGCCCAAGAGGCCGTGGAGTTTACACCATATTCAAAACCTTTAAATCCAGGATCTTTTTTTGAGCAATTCAACTATGAAGATCTTGCATCATCTCAATGGATAACTTCAAAGGCCACCAAATTTGACGAAGGAAGAAACGAGGTTGTTGCATACAAAGGAAAGTGGGCGATAGAATCGTCCAGCCGTGTGATTGGTCAAAAAAATGACCGTGGATTGGTTATGAAAAGTCGTGCTGCCCACTATGGGATCTCCCGTAAGTTGGATGAAGTATTTGACAACACTGACAATGATTTGGTGGTCCAGTATGAATTAAAGATTCAGGATGGTTTGAAATGTGGCGGTGCCTACATTAAGTTATTGAGCCAACAGGACGATTACCTGTTGTTGAGCTCTGAAACTCCTTACCAAGTCCTCTTTGGTCCTGATAAGTGTGGTGCAAACAACATGATCCGTTTCATCCTCCAAAGAAAGAACCCTATCAGTGGTGTCTATGAAGAAAAGCATATGAATTCACCTCCATTCCCTCAGAATGGAGCTTTGTCCAACTTGTACACCTTAATCATCAAAAAAAACCAGGACTTCGAAATTAGAGTTAATGGAAAAGTTGCCAAATCTGGTAACTTAGTGTCAGAAAAAGGTCTTTTTGAGCCACCATTGGACCCAGTTTATTTAATTGAAGATCCTAATGATGTCAAACCTGAAGATTGGGATGACCGAATGACCATTCCTGACCCCAACGATCAAATGCCTGAAGATTACGAATTAAAACATGTATGGGGAATGGTTCCAGATCTTGACGCCAAGAAGCCAGATGACTGGAATGAGGATCTTCCTAAGTTTATTCCAAATGTCGATGCTCAGAAACCAGATGATTGGGATGAAGAAGAAGATGGAGAATGGGAAGCCCCAATGGTCTTGAATCCTGAATGCGAGAAGTTATCGGGATGTGGCCCATGGAAGTATCCACTTATTGAAAATCCTCATTACATTGGACCATGGGTTCCTCCAAGAATCGATAACCCTAATTATATGGGAGAATGGATACCAAAGAACATTACCAATCCAGAATATTATCATGATTCCAACCCATCCAATTTAGAGCCAATTGGAGCTGTGGCATTCGACTTGTGGAGTATTGAGTCCGACCTTATGTTCACCAATATTTACTTGGGTCATTCCGTGGAAGAAGCAGAAGAGATTGGAAATTCTACTTGGAGCTTCAAGTATGCTATGGAACATAGATACAATAAGATGTTCGGAGAAAAGAAGATTACAGCTGCACAACCACCATTAGACTTTGAGGACTTGTTATTTGCAAACCCTGAAGAATATTCGATTGTGACCTACTTTAACTTTATCAGAATGTCTCTCAAGAGAGAATATTTGAAATTCAAGGATTTCTTTTTTGAGTTCATGTTGGACCCAGTCCCTACAGTTTTGGGTGCACCAGTGAGATTCGTCATCTATTGTACTATCTCGGCAGTGACATTGAGTTTAGCATTTGGCTCATGGGCTGTGTTAATGTTCGTGATTTTCAACCGTGAAGACTATTCACAGGTTCCAAAGAAACAGACTCAAGAAGTAAAGGAGATTCCAAAAATTGAAGAACTCAGTGATAATGAGCTGGTTCAAACTGACAGTAAAACATCTTCTAGTGCTCTTCATGAAGACAATTCATCTGCAACCAAAAGAAAATAATCGATTGTACTGAAATCTACAGAATTTTGTGAAACGCAATTGGTATATGGAACCATGTACATCCTTTCGATTATCACTTAACACAGATGATGTTCACTTGAAACATATAAATATTTGGCCTATTGCATAATATGCAACTAAAATTCAAAGCTGGTTCTAATGAGTATGGAAATGGATCCAAAAAATGTAAATATCACACCTAGGGCAATGTCTATCTTATGCTTTTTGTAATCAGTTTAATAAATGCTAATGATCCAAAATTATCAACACTTTCAATGATGTCAATTTGGGGAATTCCTGCTTATAAGCCCACATCACGTGGGGAGGCAATTGTGGGGGTAAATGATAGCAAGTGACCATTCGTTGATTAGGCATGAGTGAATCAACCCCTTTATTGCTAGTCTCAGATGGAGGCTCACATAGTGTCATAGAAAGTTCTAGAAAACCACGTACGAAGCGCTACTTTGCCTTTGTGTTTATTCCTCTTGTTCTTTTAATTTTAGTCAAAAGTTACTTCGTTATGGGAGGTAAGCTCGGCCAAATTGGGAAGGACCATTTCCACCTTAACAGACCGCTCAACTTGAGGGTTTATACCAATAACATTCGCTATGATAACCGAGGTAATCGTTCCAAAGGTGAAAAGCCTTGGAATGTCCGCAAAGTGCAAGTGATCAACTCAATTGATTTCCATGCTGGAGCCACCGGATATGCCAATGTCGTGTGCCTTCAGGAGGTGTTACACAACCAATTATTGGACATTGTGGACGGCCTCAACCGCAATACTGAGTCCTCGGAACATTGGACCTATTATGGAGTGGGAAGAACCGACGGACTCACTAGTGGTGAGTATGCCCCAATTTTGTATAAGCCATCCCAATGGCACTTGGTGGAGAACCAGACCTTCTGGCTTAGTCCCACACCAGAGATCCCAAGCAAAGGTTGGGACGCAGCCTTGGAACGTATCGTCACCATGGTGACGTTGCAACTGAAGCTGAACCCGTTGCTCAAGGTGAACTTCTTCAACACACACTTTGATCATCGTGGAGAATTGGCCAGAAAGCGGTCAGCACAGCTTATTGTTGACAAAATGAGGAATTACAATGGCTATCCATCGTTCCTTGCAGGGGATTTCAACACCGAGCCAACAGATATTCCTTATAGTGTTCTCCACAAGTCTGGTTTCAAAGATAGTCGTACATTAATCGATGCTGATTTCGCGTATGGCGAGACGTCTACTTTCACCGGTTTCAACAGAGAGAAAGAAGAGAGCACTATTATCGATTATATTTGGTCACCAGAATATACCAAAGGCAATCTCAAAAAGAGGCATTCGGGGGACCCAGAATTGGGAAATCTCGAAAGCCAGGATGAGGAGGTTGCTAGTAGCAAGCACTCGGACCACGATAGAGAAAGGTACGGAATTACACTCAAGCATTTTGGGATTGTGTCCAACTTCAATAAGGGCTTCCACTTCTCAGACCACCGGCCAGTGGTTGCGAACTACGATGTAGTCCGAAAATTATTTTGAAAATGATGGGGTTAGGAAGTGGGGATGATGATGGAGGTTGCCACACTCTGTGATTGTTGGATAAGCAACGATAAGATCCACCAGAAAACATCATTGGTCGAGAATGAGGGGGAGGAGGGGGAAAAGACGAAGAAGCTTCCTCTGTCACTATCTACCTAAGTAAGTGTAGTGAAACGATCACAATCCCGGAGGTTTGCATCTCCTCCAGTAGCATTTCTTATGCAGAGACTAAATATACTGAACCATGGTAACGAATCGGGAGATTCAGATGTAAGCCCGCATATTTCCGCCAAATCCGTGAGCTTCCCCACGGATGATCCCGGGAACTCATCCTGCCTGCCCCACTTCATCAATAGCCTACCCCACCCATGACAGTTACGGAGGTCCCAATATTTTGAATTGAAACCGACTTTGTTGTGGTCCAGCACATTTCACATTTCACATTTACTTTTGTGGAGGTTTGGGGTGCTTTCAAATACACGCCAGAATCCAACATCTTGTGTCCTCATACGGCGTCCCCCAAGACGCCTTGTAGTCTCCATGGGCCCACCATGTCGGTAATTCCACCCTATAATAAGACGTCGTGCGCCAACCAATGCAAAGTGTCACCAGTGGAAGGTCGGAGATAGTTAGTGCCTGCATTTCCCCAAACCCCCGCACGGCTCCATAGTTAGTGACAGGAGCTTAACTCCATTTATCGCCTTTTAGGTGCAGTACGATGCAGTATGATGCAGCAACATGCAGCACCGTGCAGAATGTCGTGGGGGCACAATAAGCCCGGAGTTTTTCAGACACCACTAAACGGCTGGTGGGTGTTATGGAACCACTGCATGGAGGGTGACCAACTTAGGTAATAAAGCAGTTACTGGTCACATTGCGCTACTCCATGCGGCAATATTGGAGTAAGAATTCCGTTTTCTCCATTTGCACTTCTAGTTGGGGTTAGGCAATTGTGGGAAGTTGAGAGGAGTCAGAATAACTCTATGAAATAGAACTGGTAGTATTGTTGACACAAGCGAACAAGTATAATTGGACCGGAGGCATTCTGCTATTGTGGGGTTACGAGACCCATTTGAAGTGTTGGCTGTCGATGTCAGAAATGGACTCAATTCCGTGTCAAAGTCAACCCCCGATCTCTATTCCTTCGTACTCCGACTAGCGTTGATGTTTCCCGATGCAGCTTTTAGTCAATCTCATGCGAGAGGGGTTTCAGATTCCCTCGTAAGTCAGGTTCCATTGGATTGCAGAAGAAAGAAATTCTGAATTCTAGAAGAGTCAATTGCATCGACACCAACCCTCCACATATTCTCAAAAGTGGCTACCAATAAGATGACAATTTCACACACATGTGGCGTTGGAAGCGATGTTTCAATTGTGGGACCAATTCTATTATCACTTGGGGTTACGCCCTCCCACTCTACCCTCACATTGCTTATTTTATCTCCACTTCCAAGCTGCAACCTGAAGACGCACAAATAAACGGAACTTGCGACTTGCGTGTCAACCAACGCAAAAATTATATCGTCTTTGTAGGCTCTCGTGGCGGGTTATGCTCAAGATGCTCGGGATTTCGCTTGGTTTGTTTCCCGTCCTTCCCTCTTCAAGGGTCAACAATCAGATTGTCTTGTTCCAAGCTGCAATTTGGGGTATAGTTTGGTTCCATGATCTGGGCATTTTCGCGGTCAAACCTTCGGAGTAACCCCTGGCAGTAATTATGACAGTAGACACACGTCTAAATTACTGTTGCCTAGTAATTGTTGACAGCTGGCCTTCACTAGCATATGTGCAAGAACTCCGACTTCTAAACCTTGGCGGAAGCCCTCACTGGGTCCATCGCTTTGTTGAATATGCCGGCATCTAACCAACAGACCGCGCATCTACATTGGCCTATAGAAGCTGGCTAAACCTATGCCTACGTCTTTGTTCCACATATCTTACCCCACCAGTCCGATCTTATTTTTTACGAGTTTTTATAACCTACTCTACACCAACCTCCGAGCTATGGTACCAGATGCAGCCAAGTTTAATTTGTGCCCCAAATACTATCCGAAATTACCCCAATTGTGCCCCAAATGTACCCCAGGTAGCTACAAACACACCCTTTTGCATGCAAACGGTCCCGGAGCTCTTCAAATGAGGTTAATGCATGCGAAATATCTTGGTATTAGACTTTGTGGTGGAGTACATGTACATGGTATATAAAGTTGGATATCGCAGTTGTTTGTCCCCAGAATTCATATTAATTTCAACAAGCTTCAACAATTGATAAAGTTTCATACAAAGCTTCATTTCTATCCTATTATTCTGCAGTGCTTCTTACTTTCTGCTAATACTTCCTTCAGATATTCAAAGCTTCGCTCAATTTTCGCACCCTTCATAACCACCTGTCAAATTTTAGAACATGTCAAACTCGGAGTCTGACCAGGGGCTTAAGACTGATTTATCTCGGGAAGCCATCTCTAGATACTTCAGTACTAGAGTGTCTTCGCTTTTTGTCTCCAGATCTGAACTTCGTCAATACACCAAGCAAGAGATCTTCAACCCTTTTGCAACTCTCAGAGAAGTGTCTCTCAAGCAGTGGAACTTTTTCCTTTTGGGATTCTTAGCATGGACTTGGGATGCTCTTGATTTCTTCACAACCTCCCTTAACGTCACCAGTATTGCCGAGTCTCTTGACGTTACTGTTAAGGATGTCACCTGGGGTATCACCTTAGTTCTTATGTTGAGAACTGTTGGTGCCATTGGTTTCGGTTTGTGGAGTGACACCAAGGGTCGTAGATGGCCTTATATGGTGAACTTGGGTCTTTTGATTGTCATTCAAATTGGTACTGGTTTCGTCAAGACTTACCAGCAATTCTTGGGTATCCGTGCTTTATTTGGCGTTGCTATGGGTGGTCTTTACGGTATTTGTGCTGCTGATGCTCTTGGTGATGCACCAACTAGGGCTAGAGGTATTTTGAGTGGTATGTACCAAGAAGGTTATGCTTTAGGATACTTGCTCGCTGTTATTTTCCAAAGAGCTATTGCTGATACCACTGCACAAAAATGGAGATCCATGTTTTGGTTCTCTGCTGGTCCACCAGTTCTCTTGATTGTATGGAGATACTTCACACCAGAAACTGATTCTTTCCTCCATCAAAAGGCTCAAGCCAAGCAAAACGCTCAAGGTGCAAGCAAAATGAAAGACTTTAAGGCTCAAGCAGGTGCTGCTTTCAAGCAATACTGGCTCATTATGCTCTACTGTGTCTTCATGATGTCTGGTTTCAACTTCTTGTCCCACGGTTCTCAAGATTTGTATCCAACATTGTTGACTGTTAAGTATGGCTACTCTCATGACAAATCCACTGTTACCAACTCTGTTGCCAATCTTGGTGCTCTTGCTGGTGGTATGGTTTTCGGTCACTTCTCTACTTTCATCGGTAGAAGAATTTCTATCATCTTGGCATGTATTCTTGGTGGTTCTATGATCTACCCATGGGCTTTCCTTTCTGGTCCTGGACTCAATGCTGGTATTTTCTTCTTTCAATTCGGTGTCCAAGGTGCCTGGGGTATCATTCCAATTCACTTGTCTGAATTGGCTCCTCCACAATTCAAGTCTTTCGTTGTCGGTGTTGCTTACCAATTAGGTAACTTATGTTCTTCTGCTTCTTCTACTATCGAGGCTACTCTTGGTGAAAGATTCCCACTCGAAGGAGGAACTGGAGATGTTAAAAGATACGACTACTCTAAGGTTATGGCCATTTTCATTGCTTGTGTTTTCACCTACGTGATGTTGATTGTCTTTGTCGGTCCTGAAAACAGAAATGCCAACTTGAACGTGGACGATTCTGAACAAGTTGAAGGTTCTGACTCTTCTACCGTCGAAAAGGTAGAGAACTACCACATTGGAAAGGTTTAACTTTAAGAATAACCTCTTTATGACTACTATTCGGTCTCGTATGCACGGTTTATTGATTGAACCGATTTTTTTCTGGATACTTAAGGTCGAAATATTTAGATTGTACCTTTTATGAAATCGTAAGGTACAAGGATAATAAATAATAACATTCGAAAATAGCAAACAATGTAGCATCTTCGGAAGTGTGCCAACAAGAACCAACTCCGCAATCTCCTCCGCAATTTGGTCTGTTCTCCACCATACAACATGTCGGTTCTATTATAAGGTCCGATCCAGCAATTGTGCAACGGTCCCCACCAAAATGCCTGTTCAGGAAAGGATACGTATGAAATGAAGCAAAGAGCAAGGCATTCATCCAGTGATTAGATAATGCGGACAATTACGGGTCGGCTTGGCCGTGAATATCGCAAAATAGGCTACGGCTTCAGGTGTATTCCTATTGATTACCCAAGGCATTCCGGACGATCTCGGTTTCTCAACTATTGAGCTGCACCTCGGGGGCGGGGCTCCTGCATGCTATTTTTATGAATTACTCCGGGGTGCCCCGCGATGACGTTACGATATCATTGCCATCAAGGTGGAATAATGTGGGCTTGAGTGCCTAGCAAATAACTAACAAGAAGGTATCATATCCAAAACACGTCTAAGGATGCATGAAAACCGGGGTTTGACATGTATAAACCCATACTGGTATTATTTGTATTTGGGAACGGCGTTGGTGATTGGACGATAAAATGACGTTACTTGTGGATAATAAATGACGGAGGTAAAAGATCCCCCACTTGCATCTCCGGGCTTAGTTACTCTAAAGCCTCTCTTGGTGAGGCAGATCCAAGCAGCGGCCATTTGTGGGACCGGAGCTTTTGCCGTGGGGGTCTTCCGATACTGCAAACGGCACGTGTCACTATGGTAGTAACAGGAGTTTTTGTAGGGGATGGGTAAGGTGGAAGGTGCATACCGGTGCCTGCATGTACGATGCACGCGATAATCCGAAATACGCTGCGTAAAGTCTAGTTAGTATATTTGTTGTCACCGCGGTAATTCAAGTGTGGACACGTATCGCAGCCCTGGCAAAGTCACCCAAAAGATCTTCCTATTGGCTTGTAGCACTGGCAGCCCCGGGTAACCCCACACTCCAATTTTGACAAATAGGTAACAAGGTTGTAATTTCCCCGACATATTCTCCGACAGGCAGCATGGTGGGGTAGCTCCTGCAGCTCCTCTTCCCCACTAGCTTTCAAACGCTCACAATGCATGGCGCACGTTAATAACACAAAACAACACAAAAGCCTTCGAGCACCACAAACTATAGTATATAAAGTGGTTTCAATCTCATCTATAACGATTCATCATCCTAAAATGGCCAAGTCTATTCACACCGTGAGGTCTTCACACACAGTTTACACCCAAGAGGAAGCTATAGCGCATAACGCGCACATCATCCAGCCTCCAAAGTTCACCTCAAAGGCCATCGGTGCATACATTAAATCACGTATTCCTTCTTTATTCGTCCCAAGAGAAGAAATCCAGCAATATTCCTACCAAGAAATCTTCTTCCCCTTCAAAGCTCTTGGTGAACTTAATGCTAAACAGTGGAACTTCTTCCTTGTTGGTCTTGCAGCATGGACTTGGGATGCTTTTGATTTTTTCGCTACCTCATTAAATGTGTCAAATATTGCCAAGTCTCTTGACGTTAGTGTCAAAGATGTCACCTGGGGTATCACCTTAGTTCTTATGTTGAGAACTGTTGGTGCCATTGGTTTCGGTTTGTGGAGTGACACCAAGGGTCGTAGATGGCCTTATATGGTGAACTTGGTTCTCTTGATTGTTATTCAAATTGGTACTGGTTTCGTCAAGACTTACGCGCAATTCTTGGGTGTCCGAGCCTTGTTTGGTGTTGCTATGGGTGGAATCTTCGGAATCTGTGCAGCTGATGCTCTTGGGGACGCTCCACCTCGTGCTAGAGGTATTTTGAGTGGTATGTTCCAAGAAGGTTATGCCTTGGGTTACTTGCTTGCTGTGGTTTTCCAAAGAGCCATCACTGACAACTCCCCCCACGGATGGAGATCGTTGTTCTGGTTCTCTGCTGGTGTCCCTGTGATTTTCATCGTATGGAGATATTTCACCCCTGAAACTGACTCTTTCCTCCGCCAAAAGGAAAGATTTAACGAAAGTTCCACCCAAAAGAACTCCAAGTTTGTTGAATTCAAGTCCCAAGCCCGTAAGGCTATTAAGCAATACTGGCTTATTATGCTTTATTGTGTCATTATGATGTCTGGTTTCAACTTCATGTCTCATGGTTCCCAAGATTTGTATCCTACATTGTTGACTGTTAAGTACGACTACTCTTCCGACAGATCCACTGTTACCAACTCCGTTGCCAATCTTGGTGCCATTGCTGGTGGTATGGTTTTCGGTCACTTCTCTACTTTCATCGGTAGAAGACTTTCTATCATCTTGGCATGTATTCTTGGTGGTTCTATGATCTACCCATGGGCTTTCATTGAAGGATCCGGTATTAACGCTGGTGCTTTCTTCTTACAATTCGGTGTCCAAGGTGCTTGGGGTGTTATTCCAATTCACTTGTCCGAATTGGCTCCTCCACAATTCAGATCTTTCGTTACCGGTGTTTCTTACCAATTAGGTAACTTATGTTCTTCTGCTTCTTCTACTATTGAAACCACCATCGGTGAGAGATTCCCACTCGAAGGTGGCCATGAGGGAGTTGAGAGATACGACTATTCTAAGGTTATGGCTATCTTTATTGCATGTGTTTTCACTTTCGTCATTTTAATTACCTTCATCGGTCCTGAAAACAGAGGCGCTGACTTAGGTATTGAAAGAGATGATGTTGCAGATGAAAATGGATACGATTTTGAGGATGACTTGCAAGAGCACAAAGGAAAGGATAAGGAGTCTGATGAAGATTCCGTTAACAACATCTTAGAAGAAAACGATGAGAAGCCAGGTGCTACCCACGTTTCAAAGGAAACTTCTAACATTGTCTAGTTCCTGCGACAGACAAATAATTTATAATTTTTACGAATATGAATATAACTATTGTCGGGTTGAAGAAACAAATGTAGATCGAGAAGATTGCAAATACGTTCAGATGATCGCACGTTGAGAACACAAACATACTTAACTTAGTTTAAGATCGCCTGTTTATAAAGTATGTCCACCATTCATGGACATGTTATGTTAAGTCCAAGACAACAAACATAGGTTTAAAATTTCTACTCATCCCCGGCTAGATCTCCACACCAATTCCATCAGATCAATTCCTGTTCTTGCTCGTATATGTACAAGGCTAGACATCATTTCTAAGCAAATTCAAATACATTATGTTAGTTTTCTTCGGGTTTTTCCGGTAGATCAGAATAGCCGTCCTAGTTATATGCAGGTATGGAGATACAAAAAATTCGCAGCAATTCCAATTCTTGGCAGCGGTTGTAATACGAACTGTCCATCCGGTGCCCCTCCATCAGTTGGATTAACCGAGACTCCGAAAGCATTCTCCAATAATGCAAATCATTTTGCAAGGAAATGCAAACCAGTCTTATTAATACAATCGAGTGTCGTTCCAAAACTGATTTTTAATAAGTCGGAAAGTCCAATTGTTATGCATAAAAAAGTTTTTATGCACTTGCTCATCGTCCAAATATGGTGCATGAATATTGGGATATTATGTTGAACAGGTAGACTCTCTCAAATGCGATGGGCTTACAAACTGCATGGTAACCTTTTTCCTTTCCGAAAATTTTACATTTTGAACCCGGAGTTCGAGAAACAATTCGTCAGCAAAGTTTATTTGGGAAGATTAGTGCACTGATCGTAGAAGGTGGAGGAAGTGGAGTCATACCTTCATAACTAATTGGAGTTTATATTATTGAAGGATTTTCGGGTGTTCAATGAGATGTGGAGATGGTTTCGACCTAAAATATAACATCAACTTGTTTGTTGGCACCCTAACTATACAAATAGTATTCATACATACCCTTGACTTACTCCATTTTAAATTAAGCCATTTGATCTAGGGCGAATACAATATTCTTTTAACCCCAACCTAGCACCGCAACCCCGGGGGTTTGCAAGAGGCAATTCGTATTATCACGACTGGGATACTAACATTCAACTTAAACTATTATCCTTTCCAATTTCTACATTTTTTATCCCGCCGGTGCTGATATGCTCTATAATACACTATATACGTCTATGTTTTTTGCGGTAGCGAACCACTCGCTTGAATAATGTTTCCACGTCCAATTCTATCTCGGTAATGAACTCGTCCAAGATCAGTTTATCCCGGATGTAACGATCACAGTCGTTGGCCATGACAAGCTTATCTGGTTCGTCACACTCACTACAGAGTCTCTCAATGAACTTGATGATGGAGGCCCTTTCGAGATAAGTTTCGTGATCAATTTCATCTCGAATCCACTTGGTGCCCCATTGGGCTAAGCGTTGCTGAATTGGGGGTTCCATGATGAACCACTCTTCCACAATCTCATAAATTGTGTAGATATCATGGTTCATATCCACAATAGGATTCGAGGTCGATTTATGTTTAGAAGTGACCCTGGCATTTGATTCGCCCGTTTGACGGCTGTTGGCTCCAGAATTGATAGCACCCGGTCCTTGACATATGTCATAGTATAAACGATCACACAGGCCATTAATTTCTCCTGCTAACCTCGAAAGAACGTCCATTACCTGAGAATCGGTAGTCCGAGCCCTTACTAGGGCCATACTTTGGGATAAAGCATTATTAAGGTCCTCTTTGTGAGCATAATACGAAGTCTTGACAAATGAAGTCCACTTCGATATCTCAGGCAAAGTATTGTTGGAGTCCTTAGTGACAAGGTCGGCATCCTGTTTCGAATCTTGTTCTCCTACTGGTTCTGACTTCACCTGATCGTCCACATCCATTGCATCATCCTCACTTTCTACACTAGCCCTTTTGCTTCTACCCTTTGTACTTGGGAGTTTACCAGTTTCTTTGTATACCAAGTAATCCAAAGCCACTTGTCTATTTGGAATATCCTTGCTGGAGAGTCCGTACACCAAAAAGTTGATTTCTTGGAGTTTACTGAAAGCAGGGTCCATTTTTCTCAACCGAATAACTGGCTTGTCACTGGTACTTTTCACAAACTGCTCTTCGTAGAATTCCTTCATTAACTCACCTGTCACGAAAAAGTTGTCACGTCCTCTGCTGCAACAGAACCGTATGAAATGCTTAAAGGTGGTTATATATCTCTTTCTGGTTTCGAATCCCAAAGAAAGAAGTCTTGCCTTTGCATCAGGGTTGGTTAAAACCTCATCATCGAATTTTTTGAACATTCTAATCACCTCTTCGGTATCTTTGCTCATGATACGCTTGTTTATCTTGATATTCTCTCTGTCGATATTGTACTTACGCTTCTTAGGCACCTGGTCCTCATCTGAGACCGGGAGTGGAGAAGGTGACAAAGAAGTGATGCTTTGAGAAATGATGGAAACTGAACTATGAAGAGGAACACCATCAGGGTCTGGACTCCCCATTTGCAGTGGAGATAAAGAAGCTGAGCCTGGTGTTTCTGAAGGAGTGGTAGGGTTCGTTTCGCTGGCTCCTGCTGTCCCCACAGTGTCAGTATCCGCATCGACATCACCATCTGTTAATGGGGTTAACTTGCCATGAAGAACGGTTTTGGGGTGTTCTCCATTGCCAGCAGCTTTAAGAAGGATATCTGCACCTGGGTGGATGCCAGTATGGGTACTTGACATGTTATTTGTGATGTTTTTGATGGGAAGAGATTCATACTGCGAGATGGTCCTCTTTCTCATCGAGTCGATGGAACCTTCTATATCTCCAGCAGATGAACCCATGGTGGACTGAAGAGCGACATCGACATCGCTACCATTAGTATCATCCATCAGTGGGTCTTCCTTTCTCCGAGACCTCGTGGAAACCATTAGTTTGACGGGTTTATTGATAGTGAGTTGAATCAATCAAGAAATTTTTCACTCCGATGCGCTACCCCTTTAGAAACCCGTAGGGCGATGCAATATATTGAACTAAGCGGTCTAGGTCTTCGCTATGTAACTAAACGAATGTGAAGAAGTTGTTTTGGTTTTATTCCTATGGAAAACTTGTGTTTTCCAATGTCAACCCGTTTGTTTATGAGTTGATGGAGTTTGTTGGTGAAAATTCGCTTAATGGTGCAAAAGCTTTCACAAAACCATATTGCCCACCATCTCATCCAGCCCCATAAGAAACGAAGGTCGTGGCATTAACTGGGGTAAATAATAAGCGTTTATGTGCCTAACAAGGTCGGTATGAGATCTACGCCACATGAATGCAATTCTTGAAGTATATATTGTACAAAGCATGTCTATGTTGTTTACATGCACAAACCACCAGTCGACACCAGGAGAGGTCAAATTAGTGATGGCAGTTTGGGCTCTTGATGTGGCGAGGCGGTTTCTATGGATGAAATTTATGGCAAAATTTAACTGTAGCCAGATATAGAAGAAAATGCACCCTAAACTCCATCAAATAATGTAGGACATAAGCTGTGCTTAATCATTAGGAAATACAACCAGCTTTATTGTGAAAGACTTACCCCATTCTTGCCCTTTCTTTCAAAATTTTCAATTCTTGATCAGATTTTTGACTGCCTTTTTCAATGATCAAGTTTCGCAACAATTTGTTTTCCATTTCTAATTGTTGGATCTTGACCTCGAAGTCTTTAATGACGTCGTTAAGATTCAGCAACTGGTTTTCCATTTGTTTTTCTTTGAGCTTCTTTTTAATTCGGAATCTGGCAGAAGCAGCAGTATTTCTGCGTCTTTTGTCAAGTTCTGAGGAACCGTTCAATAAATTGTTGTGATTGCTCGAGGTGAAATTAGATATAGTCGTTGAGCTACCTTTCGAAGATGTGGAAGATGCAATAGATGGAGGTGATGGTTGTAGTGGGCTATTCAAACTGTAGGATGGGGTTGTACTTGACGAGAAATTACTAATATCAAATTCGTTCTTTACCAGAACTAAGTTTGGTATCACATTGTGTTGACGGACGGGGGAATTAAAATTCAAAGAGCCTGTTTGGCTTGGTAAATGTGGAACGCTTGGACGTTGTAATTCTGGTGTAGAAGCAGAAGAAGGAATCGAATTTCCCAAGCTAGCTTGATGTTGCGCAATCAACGCACTAAGTAAATCGATTTGATTTTGTGAAAGGCCAGCTGACACTAATGACGATTTAGCACCTGGAGGAACAGGAAACTTGGGTAACTTTGACACGTTTAATTGGTCAAGATAGGAAGTTGATATGACACTTCTCTCATTTTCTGGGCCACGAGAATTGAATGACAGTGAGCCCTCCTCGACTTTATTGCCATGAAAGTGATTCAATTCTCCATCATTATCACTTGATCTACCACGTTTTGGGAGGTGGTTGCTAAGTAAAGGAAACGCGTTAGGGGTGTTTTCATGAGAGGATCCCAAAAACGACGAGTCAATCGATGGTTGATTATTATCCAATAACAATTTCTTACTGTGGTCAAAAGTATCGTTTTTGTTCTGATTATTGCCGTTATTGTTGTTGTTAATATCATCATCGTCGTCATTATCTCGATTTTTGGGTTTGTCTTCGTCAGGGAATATAAATGAATCGTCTGCAAAGGCAGCCAAATCAATGGAAAGTTGGCCATCGATATCTAAGTTTGGCGTGAGGTCTCCTGCGTTGGATCCGTTCGTTGACATGAAGTTATCGATATATACCAACTGCTCTAGAAGGGCAGATGATGTCGTATGTGATTGCTCGGACATGATGGGAAGGAGGGATTGTACTTAGCAATTTGGAGCACTTTGTGTGTATGGAGTTGGGTACAGGTGTTGCAACCAGAAAGGAAAGAACCCCGGATTCTTGGACTGTCAGAATCAAATATATAGTTGACAAAACACTTGTTCTAGGGAAACAGTTGAGGCCCTACTTTAGTGTGGATTTGATAGCTGGAGTGCTAGCTGGCTTTTTTTTTTATCAAACTGGCCCAAAAATCTCGTTATCAAGTGATTTTTAACCCTATTATAAGGTTGTAGTTGGATATTACCGTAGGTATCGGGTTGTTGGTGTTCCTAGGTAGCACTTTGATTAAAATAGTGTGCAGTTGACCTGGAATAGTTCTTAGCAGTTGATGCTGAATATAACGAACGGCCTATCGGTGGAGATCGGAATTTGTGACTTACAGTTCCGGATTTCAGCTTATAAATACATGCCAGGAATTGCTTCAGTAAGGGATTGTGTGGAGTCTTCTAAATCAGGTAGATACCATATTTGACGTAAAGAAGTACAGGTGTTAGGGGGTCAATTATCTCATCTCACGTGAAGGTTAGATAAGGTGGCGTCATCACACGTGGAATGTCGGGTAGAAATCAGAATAAAAGCCGAAAAAACAACCTTTACTATCTATGGCTGCAACAAAGACTTACATACAGGCAAAGAAAAAGAGGAACACTAGATTTAATTAGAAGTTTACCTTTTGAATTCAATGCAAGCTTTTCAAATAATTGTAGTGAGCTCGCAGAAAAAATAGTAGAGACAATTATTAAAGTAGATGGGTTTAAAAGTTGAAGAGCAAAAATACCTATAAAAAGGTTAGTTTAGTCACAATACGGATTTAGTTAACGAGAACAGAGAAACAAAAATTTAAAATCTAGGTTATTTACTCTAAGAATGGTATGAATTATTTCATGAACGCTAGAAACATAATGGTAAGTTTTAAAGTTCAGAGGAAAATGGCAGTATAGTTGAAAATTGATATAAAAGCTTTCAAAAGAGAAGCTGTCAAATAGTATTTGAATATAAATGAGCAATTCTTGTATAGTTTTTGACGTTATTTTTAGTGTTCATCCAAACCCTTTAAATATATAGAAGGGAAGAAACGAAGATTATTGAATATTTAAAACAACAAAACAACATAGTATATTATTAGTACTAAGCCGATACATATATTTACAATTAGAAGTGATTCTACTTGTTATTTGATAGATAGTTTACGTCATTCACTATATTACTCTGGATGTATGATGTGGTTATTATTTGGGTGTATAAAATTAATGGCTTATTATTAGTTCAATTTTTGAATACTCGGCTGCGGCACCATGGCTGGTAGGGCATCATCGGGCATAATTTGGGGGCTTTAAATGTCGATTTGGACGATATCAAGCTTCTTGGAACACAAACCACGTCTATGTACAGGAATCAGAAAAAGTTGCCCCTCCTCGGTGGGGGACCCTGGAACCCGAGGTGGGGGCACTGGGGCTATTCACCAAATAGCCGATTTGCCCATTTGTTAATTCATATCAGTCTGACATAGCAAATAGGTACCGACACTGTGGCTGTGGATCCCAATTTATGCACGCATCCATTCTCCTTATCCCTCCAATGGTCCAGGGTCTGCCGACGGAAATTGAACAAAACAGGCATCTGTGACTCTTTGACTCTGGAACCCGACGCCTCAATAGGAAATGTCCACTTCCACGTCTCTGTTGCGGCTCCGTTTTGCCAAGATTACCCTATACATCCATGCCAATGTGTCATATTTGACTTCTTCAGAATAGATGTACGACAACCAGGCCATAGTGTGGCCGAGGAAGCAAACATTGTGATTTTGTAGAAAGGTCACAGATCAATAGAGCAATAGATCACACCAAACACCACCCCAATTGATCACCAGGTCAATTGGGTAGGCTGATTGTTCATTGGGAGGGGAACCATCTCTAGGGAATAAACCAACAAAGATTGCTTACCAATCATTCGTAGTGGCTGAAGCCAACGGTATTGTCACCCCAGACACCAGCACTGTTCAGCTATGGCTGACTGTGGTGATTTGCTCTCAATCAGGTGACATCACGGTGATCCTAGTGGAGGTAAAGGCCGACATGGCAACCAACCCCGCAAGTCCACCATCCGATAACTCCCTAAGAGCTCCACGGCCACCGCAATGGACACTCGGGCCACTACGTTACTCTCTCCTACTCATACCTGAACTTGCCGCGGGAGTTTTGTTGCAAGTAGTGACCAAGTCATTTATCACCATAAAACTGGCGATATTTAAGGTTTCTCCGAATAACATGCGGTGTGCGCCAGTTTATCCGAAGCACAAATGGCAATGGGTTCCCGACCCGCTAACTACCCCCAAGTGGGACCTAATTGCTCTAACCAAGGGATAGCAACATTGCCATCACCAAATCTACCTCCAAAGGTCCTACATCTAGCTTAACCAATGTACATTGCATCACAGATGCCCTTATAAACCATATACATTATTATATCCGTTACTCCGAAATCAGAAAAATCGCATGCGTTTCCATCACAGATGGCACATGCCCAAGTTTTGCAGAACCAACAGGCCCGTTTATTGCTTAGCAGCTTCCTTGGATCTGATGGCCAAAGGAGACTGGTTGGTTGCTCTCAATCTGTATTCAGCAAAAGATCTGAAAGAGTTACCGTGGGTAGGTTGCCAGCGAGTTCCTGGGGCTACACCACCCTCTGCGAGTACGGCAATGGATGCAGGGGTAGCAGATTTGGAGGATTTAACGAAGTGGGAAACACGCTCCTTTTGGAATCTGAGGGTACGGGCAGTAGAGAAGGATCTGATCATATTTGTAGGCGGATAGTGTAAGAAATTCTGGGGTTTTGCAAGCAGGGAAGCCCCAGTATTTATAACTGGATGAAAAATCTGCACATCATGCGATAGTGAGGCTTTGTGGCGGCTGAAACAAGAAAGGAAGGAGGGGTGCACATGAGATTGGTGGAACCGTTACGCTATCGGGCCACGGACGAGAGGGAACGGAGGGGAGAGGGGAACGATGATGGAGTTAGGAACAGGAACAGGAACGGGAAAATCTTCAATTACAAATCACCACCGGCAATCGACTTCCTTTACCGCAAGGGTGAGGAGGGGAGGGTCAAGGAGAATGGAACAACACCAGAATTGAGGAGATTCGGAGAAAGGGACAGAAACCCCGACAATTGTAGACTTCTGTGGGTGGGACTGTGGTGGATTAATTTTCACTAGTTAATGCGAATTGAGTGCTAAGCGCAACACTGGGAGTGAAAATCCTTAAACCAGTCCAAAATCCACCGCAATGCAGGTGTAGAGGAGGGGAGAGGATATGAATCATCCGCCAACGGCGCAATTGCACCGGATTCCAAGAATTGTGTGTGTTTCTAATCCCGACAAGTAACCGCACTTGTGAGGGTCCTAATCGTGCCAATAGTGCCAATAATTCAACTCAACAGTGAGTGTGCAATTGACCCCGTTTTCAAACTCCGGCGACTTCGCCGCATTATCGCACCACCTTCCTTCCCCTCGTATTACCGAATGTTGTTGTTGTTAGCGACATTAGAGGTGTGCAAATTGGTAAAGTGAAAAATCCGTCAACTACCAGCAACTAGGCAAAACAGGGACAAAACAGCGGATTTGGCGCTACTGTACAACTTAAATGCATTTAGAAACGATCACGTTGCATTCTGGCGTTACTTTATACAACACGGCCTTTGTAAGGCCTTTATAGGGTGTTGGACCTGTAGTATAGATGTGTCATCGCCCTCGGTGATAAATGTCCTTGGGAGTGCACATGGACCCGAGGATATTTGTTGCACCCAAGGACCTGTACATCCGAAATGTCGTGTACATACCGTGCACTTATCTAGTCCAGTCACAATCCGCCAGTGGCCAACTATACCAAGACTGAAGCGGAATTACAGGAGCGCGCCGAATTTGCGCTGTAGAGGTGCTACCTATAGTTTACTATGCAGACTTCGGCGCTGCATAGTCCGGCGAGACACCTTATTAAATGGTGATGATGCGGACTATGTGATGCAGACTATGTGATGCAGACTATGTGATGCA
Organism: Suhomyces emberorum; assembly: GCA_003707835.3. NCBI lineage: Eukaryota > Fungi > Ascomycota > Pichiomycetes > Serinales > Debaryomycetaceae > Suhomyces > Suhomyces emberorum. The sequence goes on from PPLQ03000009.1 coordinate 285,836, forward strand.
GACTCCGCGACGCAGACTCCGCGACGCAGACTCCGTGATGCAACCCCATGCTCGGAGTTTACTCCGAGAAACGGTACTTAGGACCGGTTCCACTTTTCACAAGATCACCGGTGGTGACAACCTGGTGAATACCGGTCAATTGTTTGTGTTTATCACCACCAATAATCTGGCAACACTGGGTCCAATGCCACCCAGTTACCTTGCATTCGACTGCAATTGGCCATTTATTGGCTGATGATATCGATTGCTGGCCCCCTGCTCTCAAACCTTAAACTGCCCAGGTGGCCCCAGGCCACGGTTGTAAAAGGCTACAATCGCGCAACCGGTGGTAAACACGGTCGCCGGTTCCCGCCTCACCGGTACCAATCGGTACCGGGACACCACGATGGAGGCCGGTCCCCCGGTGGTGTCTCTCGGTACCACCTGTCGGTACCACCTGTCGGGGGAACATGTGGGATCGGTGGAACCGGTGCTTAACTGCCGGTTGCATCAACCGGTGGTATCATTTACGGTATCACAAAACCCTTCGGAGTTGTGAGTCAATACTCCGAAGGTGCAGCAAGTAACGGTATTCTTAAGCCTTGATCACCTTCAAAACCAGCTAAAAACCATCACGTGAGGTCCCCACCATTGGCCCAACCCGCCATTTTCTGGTCCAATCAATAACAACCTTCTACTTCTCCCTTTCTCTCAGACATACCTTCACTTCCTGTCAATAATACTACCCACCGCCTCCCCCCCGGTTTCTTCATCTCCCCACCCTCGGCCTCGGACTACTACCGTCCTGCACAATCCCCGCCTCTGACAATCGATGGTCGTGCGCGACCCACGATAACACTCTCCATTTGGAAGATTATTTGACCATCTCTTCTTCCCCCTCTGCACTATATATATTTGCGTTTCCCCTTGAATTTCCCCCTTCTCTTCTTTTCAAGTCCAATCTCGAATACATGCCTCGCACCAGTGGCGATTCCGCCAGAATCAACCAGATGAGAAGGGACTCCACCGTGTTGGGTCCCATGAACAAAATCTTGGTGGCCAACAGAGGTGAAATCCCCATCAGAATCTTCAGAACTGCCCATGAATTGTCCATGCAAACCGTGGCCATTTACTCCCATGAAGACAGATTGTCTATGCACCGTTTAAAGGCCGACGAATCCTACGTGATCGGTAAAAAGGGCCAATTTTCTCCAGTGCAAGCTTACCTCCAAATCGATGAGATCATCAGGATTGCCAAAGAGCACAATGTCAACATGATCCACCCAGGTTACGGGTTTTTGTCCGAGAACTCCGAATTTGCCAGAAAGGTGGAGGAAAGCGGCATCGCTTGGATTGGTCCTACCCACACCACTATTGATGCGGTTGGTGACAAGGTCAGTGCTAGAAACTTGGCCATCAAGAACAATGTGCCTGTTGTTCCAGGTACCCCAGGTCCAATTGATAGCGTAGAGGAAGCAGTGACTTTCGTGGAAAAATACGGTTTCCCAGTTATCATCAAGGCCGCCTTTGGTGGTGGTGGTAGAGGTATGAGAGTGGTTCGCGAAGGCGATGACATCAAAGACGCCTTCAACAGAGCCACCTCCGAAGCCAAGACCGCCTTCGGTAACGGTACCTGTTTCATTGAAAGATTTTTGGACAAACCAAAGCACATCGAAGTCCAATTGTTGGCAGACGGTTACGGAAACGTCATCCACTTGTTCGAAAGAGATTGTTCTGTTCAAAGAAGACATCAAAAGGTCGTTGAGATTGCTCCTGCAAAGAACTTGCCAAAGAATGTCAGAGACGCTATTTTGACCGACGCTGTAAAGTTGGCCAAATCCGCAAACTACAGAAACGCAGGTACCGCTGAATTCTTAGTCGATGAACAAAACAGACATTACTTCATTGAAATTAACCCAAGAATTCAAGTCGAACATACAATCACCGAAGAAATCACCGGTGTCGATATAGTGGCTGCCCAAATTCAAATTGCTGCAGGTGCTTCTCTTCAACAATTGGGATTGTTACAAGACAAGATCACCACCAGAGGTTTTGCTATTCAATGTAGAATCACTACTGAAGACCCTGCTAAGAGCTTCCAACCTGACACCGGTAAGATCGAGGTTTACAGATCTGCAGGTGGTAATGGTGTCAGATTGGATGGTGGTAATGGATTTGCTGGTTCTATCATTTCTCCTCACTATGATTCTATGTTGGTCAAGTGTTCTTGTTCAGGATCTACCTATGAAATTGCCAGACGTAAAATGTTGCGTGCTTTGATTGAGTTTAGAATCAGAGGTGTTAAAACTAACATTCCATTCTTGTTGGCACTTTTGACTAATGAAACTTTCATCAACGGTAACTGTTGGACTACATTCATTGATGATACCCCATCTCTTTTCCAAATGATCAGTTCTCAAAACAGAGCTACCAAGTTGTTGAGCTACTTAGGTGACTTGATCGTGAATGGATCCTCTATTAAAGGTCAAGTTGGTGAACCTAAGTTGGCTGAGGAAGCAACTATTCCAATTATTCATGATCCATCTACTGGTATTCCAATCGAGATTTCCAATCCTGCCCCAAGAGGTTGGAGACAAGTCTTATTGGAAGAAGGTCCAGATGACTTTGCAAAGAAGGTTAGAACATTCAAAGGTACATTGATTACCGACACCACTTGGAGAGATGCTCATCAATCTTTGTTAGCCACTAGAGTTAGAACCATTGATTTGGCCAACATTGCACCTACAACTGCCCATGCATTGAGTGGATTGTTTTCTTTGGAATGTTGGGGTGGTGCTACTTTTGATGTTGCCATGAGATTCTTGTACGAAGACCCCTGGGCAAGATTGAGAAAATTGAGAAAGTTGGTTCCAAACATTCCATTCCAAATGTTGTTGAGAGGTGCTAATGGTGTTGCTTACTCCTCATTACCAGATAATGCAATCGATCAATTTGTGCAACAAGCCAAAGACAACGGTGTTGACATTTTCAGAGTTTTCGATGCATTGAATGACTTGGAACAATTGAAGGTCGGAGTTGATGCAGTCAAGAAAGCTGGTGGTGTCGTTGAAGCTACTGTCTGTTACTCAGGTGACATGTTAAAACCTGGTAAGAAATATAACTTGGAGTACTACTTAAATGTTGTTGATAAAATTGTCAAGATGGGAACTCACTTCCTTGGTATTAAAGACATGGCTGGTACTTTGAAGCCAAAGGCCGCCAGCATTTTAGTTGGTAAGATCAGAGCAAAGTATCCAGACTTGCCAATTCACGTTCATACCCACGACTCAGCTGGTACTGGTGTTGCATCTATGACTGAAGCTGCCAAGGCTGGTGCTGACGTCGTTGACGCTGCTTCCAACTCTATGTCTGGTATGACCTCTCAGCCTTCAATCAGTGCTATTTTAGCCTCTTTGGAAGGTGAAGTTGAGACTGGTTTGAGTGAATCTTTAGTCAGAGAAGTTGATAACTACTGGGCACAAATGAGATTACTTTACTCATGTTTCGAAGCAGATTTGAAGGGTCCAGATCCAGAAGTTTACCAACACGAAATTCCAGGTGGTCAATTGACGAACTTGATTTTCCAAGCTCAACAATTGGGTTTGGGTGCTAGATGGTTACAAACCAAAGAGACTTACAAGATTGCAAATCAACTCTTGGGTGATTTGGTCAAGGTCACTCCAACTTCTAAAGTTGTTGGTGATTTGGCTCAATTTATGGTCTCCAACAATTTGACTGCAGAAGATGTCAACAATTTAGCTGCTGAATTGGATTTCCCAGATTCTGTCTTGGATTTCATGGAGGGTTTAATGGGTACCCCTTACGGAGGGTTCCCAGAACCATTGAGAAGTAATATGTTGGGTAACAAGAGAATAAAATTGAGCTCAAGACCAGGTTTGAACTTACCCCCAATTGACTTCGAATCGGTAAAGCAGGAATTAACTTCTAGATTTGGCTCTGGTATCACCGAATGTGATATTGCTTCTTACATCATGTATCCAAAGGTGTTCGAAGATTACAAGAAGTTAGTTGACAAGTATGGTGACTTGTCCGTCTTACCAACTAGATTTTTCCTCAAAGCTTGTAAGATTGGTGAAGAATTGGTTGTTGATATTGAAAAGGGTAAGACCTTGATCATCAGGCTTTTGGCTGTTGGTGAAATTTCTCCAGATACCGGCAGTAGAGAAATATTCTTTGAATTGAATGGTGAGATGAGATCTGTTACCGTCGATGACAAGAGTGCAAAGGTTGAAACTAAGACCAGAGCAAAGGCCACTTCTCCAAATGAAGTAGGTGCACCAATGGCTGGTGTTGTCATTGAAGTCAAGGCAAAGGAAAACTCTGAGGTTAAGAAGGGTGATCCAATTGCTGTCTTGTCTGCTATGAAGATGGAGATGGTTATCAGTGCACCTGTCCATGGTAAGGTTGGACCCATCTTGATCAAGGAAGGTGATTCCGTTGACGCTAATGACTTAATTACAAGCATTCAAAATTGATTAATGATATCTATTTCTTTGTTACTATTTATTAATACATATTATGAGAAGAAAACCGAAGTTTTGGAAAGAAATTATCTATTAGACCAAAGCGTTAATGTAGAAATAAAGCTGAATTTTACATTTCTATGCATCGATCGAGTTAACTAGCAGTCATGGAATGATGTTTGAAGTTTCTCCAGACTCACAAGTCCGAGTAATCGAAGTATGTGTTTTGAAGTTCCAGACCCCTATTACACTTTAGGTCTTTTTAAATTTCGCACAAGACCCAATTCTCTTCTTCTTCTATTGGCTATTTCTTCTCTTCTAGACTCCACATCATTCACTTCATGCTCTTTTTCAGATATTTGTCTCTTCAAAGTGGAATTTTGTTCTTCCACAGCGGCCAATTCTGCTAATAACTTCTGTTCAGTTTCATAATGCTCATCTTCACCTTCGTTTTCTCCACTCCATCCATTATTGATTATTTGGTGAGTGAAATTGGTTTGCGATAGGATCCTTATCCACTGATCTAATAATATATGTGTATTGTTACTGGATTCGTTCATTCTATCGATATTTGAATGTGTTGTTTTTATAGTTCCTATCAATCTAGAAATGGTGTTATTGATGCGTTCAAGCTGGGCCAACTCGCGTTCCAAAGCAACATTATTTGAGGATGAAGTATTTTGCGCTGTGGAAGCTGCATTTACGGCACCAGAAGTACTGGAACCAGTCCGGATGGAATCACTATTCATTGGTTAAATTTTACAAATAGAATCCAAACAATCGCGTTGTATATAAGGTCACGTGTACAATACTAAGATACTTCCAATATCCTTAATCATTACGGAAAGACTTCAACAGTCTGATTACAGATGGTACAGGGATGTCTATAAATAGGTACTTAATTCAATAGTCTTAAAAATTTGTAATAATTGCTGCTTTTTTCCTATAAAAATGGTGAAATCAAGCAAGTTTCTAAAAGATACCATTAGGTAAGCTATTACATAAACACAAATATATCGGCCTCATCAAGTTAAATATCCATTAACTACAGCTATGGAGACGTTGCCTACCAGATGGGAGATTGAATTGGAATTTGTGCAGTCATTGTGTAATATTCAATATCTCCAGTATCTCACTCAGAACAATTATCTCAAAGATGAAAGATTCATTGCCTACTTGAAATACTTGACTTACTGGCAGAAGCCCGAATACTCCAAGTACTTGGTGTATCCAAACTGTTTGCATGTGTTGATGTTGTTGCAGAATGAGGAATTCCGTGAAGGCCTAGTCAGAACTGAAGTTGTGGAAGGTTTAATGAATGAAATGGTAGGAAGATGGGCTGGAACCAATACTACCAAACCAGAGCAAGAGGAAGAAGAAGCCAAACCAGAGTAGGAAAGCCGCTTTGGATGATATAAGTAACAACAATAGAGGCTTTTTGACAACAGTCTTTGGGAAAGAATATTGCAAGTTTTCAGTTAACCAATTCAAGTTCAAGAAATCACTTCAAGATGTTTTGTCAACAAGTTAAGAATTTAACATCTTAATGTAAATTTGTTGTTATTTATTCTGGTACTACAAAGTGCACAAGACCAGTCCATTCATCATTTAAAATCATTTTATTGACTAGGAAAGAGGAAACTGTCACATATTGGAATTCAGCTTCAATCAAAATAATAATAAAATTGTCACTCAAAATTGAAAATAAAATCTCATATACAATTCAAAAGCAAAGCTATAACTATTTTAACATTAATTTTGTGTTCTTGATCTCAATGTATCCATATTTGACAATAAATAGATTTGTAATATTATCACTAAGTACGTAAGTCCTTCGTAGTTGGCCAAAAAAAAACTCTCCATAAAAACATATTCTTGAGATTATCTTAGGAAAAGAAATGCAATGAATCCTCTCACTTTGTGATGGATAAGTGATCCTACAAGACCACCCTAAGTCGTTCTTTAATACATGATTCAGAGACATTCATTTCTTTACCTGCACACGACCACATAGATATCAATATTCGCCTCCACGTATTTGATTGTGAACATGTCTGTATATGATCTGCATCTAAAAATGGTCAAACAGATATTTCTGCCAATGGAGGAAGCTCTACATGCATCTACGGCAGAGGTGATATTTTTAATTTCATTCATCCTCAATTTCTTTTTGGGTAAAGTCGTTCATTACTTCTCACCCGAGGAAGAGGTCTACAACTACTTCACTGATAAGAGGAACTTTATCAATCAAATTTTTGTCAAAAGAGGATGGGGATGGACTACCCTTTGTATTATAGTGTTCTATGGGGCGCTTTTAACCCAAACAAAATCATTGAACTCCAAAAAGCATAATACTATTAAAATCATTACTGGGGCTCTTATAAGATATGCAGTTATGACCTTCTGGTGGGTGCTTTTTACCCAATGGTGTTTCGGATTACCTCTTATGGATAAGGTGTTTGTCTGGACAGGTGGCAGATGTGAGGTAGACAAGGTCCGGGCTGGTTTCGAGCACCTTTTCCAACTGGTAAGTTCAAAAATGGACCTTGAATCTTCTGGGGCAGCGGAAATATTCGCTTCCACTGGTATCACTTCTTACCAATGTAGAAGACTCAAAGGTACATGGACCGGAGGCCATGATCCATCTGGGCATGTTTTCCTTATGGTCCATGCGTCTCTTTACTTGTTTTTAGAAGGGTTGCCATTCTGGGATTCATGGGGAAAACTTTGGAGAGAAACCAAATTAGCAGTCCGTCAGATTCGCAACAAACAATGGAATTTAGTGGGCCAATACATCCAATCCAATCCTCACATTGTATTGGTTCTTCTCATCACTTTATGGTGGCATATGCTTTTCATGACCAACATATATTTCCACTCAATATCCGAAAAGTTGGTAGGATTGTTTTTTGGATATCTTGGTGTATTTGCCATATACTACGGGCCAAGAATCATCAATAATAAATAAGAACAAGTGATTTGCTCCTAGATATCAGTCGAACCACTAACATAAATAGATGAAATTGAATGAATATAGAACAGTGAGTTAATTTACCCACATTAAAAAATTTTCTTGGCTCCAAAGATGTAGATTTATAATTTGATAGTGTAGTTTTAAGATTACTCTGATTTCTTCGATCTAGTATTATCTTTATAAGAATCTAATCAGCTGGTATTCACAGTGAGAAATTCTAAAAGTGAAAGTAGTTGACAAGAAAGGATATTCCAAAAGAGGTAAAAACTGGGTATTGGTAAGTAAAATGCTCATAGCTCCTATAAATTTCCAGGAGTTGATGGACAATGCACCCCATGTTGAAAGTACTTGGCTTCACGTGTGACACAGGATTTAGAGAAACAATCTTAAAATCAGTAATTAAGGCAAATTTAGGCTACTTTAACGCTAAATACAATATAAAAACGACAAAAATTTTTAAAGTCAGAATTCCTATGTTAAATGTTCAGAATGTTTTATGGGCACTATAGAAATCACTCTTCCCTAAACACGCTAAGCAAAGGAGGCAGTTTACAGGTTGAGTCTAGGAGAATTCCAGGCACAGATTAGCCCCTTCACAAAGGCTAGGCGAACCTCGATAAATGGGCCAATGGCACTGGTATTTTACAAGAATTACTGCGAGGCTTCAGCCTATCTTCCATCTTTAGGCATGTAATTACAGTGCATAATAAGCGAATTCTTTTTCTGGAATAATATGTGTGCCAAGTTAGCGAGAGGGAAGCAGCAACATAAAGCCTAAAATATGAGGAAACTTGAAAATCATTTAAGAATTGAGAACACACGCACCTTATAACACGAACGCTATGTATTCTTTCGATTAAAATTGACTAGGGTAAGCAATTATTGCAAGAGTTTTATCCTATATATATTTAATGCGCCTAAATACTGGTACAGGTAATTACGTGCAGTAATTGTATTTTCAACCCCTTAGCGCGAAACTGCACATTTTTACACGCCTAAAATGCCCATTTGCATTTGCAGGTTGTAGCACCTTTTCACACATCCCTACTTCCACCCACACCCACAAGTCAGTAACCAGGGGGTACTGAGTGTGGGCACACCTTGTAAGCTTTTGGATTGGAAAATCACCACCTCCATTTTCTATTGTAAAAGAACCATCCATTCCGGCCATAGTGTCAGGACTTGCCACCCCAGACCAGACATTTTCTAGACTTCATAAACTGCGCTAGTTTTCAGACACTTGTCATTCCAGACACTTGGCCTGTTCCTTGCACCAGCCTGCACCCAGCCAGGGTATCCCACCGCCATCGAAGCCAGCCAATGAGATGACACCCTCATCTGTTTCCATCTGCAGCCATCTGCAGCCATCTGTTCTCATCTGTTCCCATCTGCTACACCATCGCAACATAATCGGTGGCCAAACCTGCTACATTTGCACCAAAATCTGTTACATCTGTCCAAAATCTGCAACAGCTGCAACATCTCCTCAACCTGCAATGCCCATACCCAACTGGTTCGCGGAACCACTTCCCAATACGCGCGCCCGCATAACGTTTCACCGCGGCGTGGACATACCGACGCGTCAGATCTGGGGTAGCTCTGGAACCCTTGCCTCATCCTGGAATGACACCACGCTAATTAGCCGGGCCCTAACATTCCTGGCTCCAACCGTGGATACATGAGGGTCGCGTTCCGGCCATTATCCGGACAGGTTTTGTCGTTGGTTTCTCCAGCAGTTTCTCCAGCAGTTTTGAGACTGTTCTTGGGTGGTACATCAGCCTAATTGGGAAGATGTCTCACATTGCAGGTTTTCGTTTCTGCTCGTTTGCTTGTTTTATTCACCCGCATATTTGCATCCCTGCAACGACGCGTCAACAAAACCACCATGCATCACCAAAGGGGTCTAACGCGAATATGCCAAAACAACGCGCGCCGTGCGTCTACTATGGCAAGCGTGTGCGTTGCAGGTTAGGAAGTAGGCTTCTGTAACTGCGGGAGTGGTAGAGATTTCAAACTAATTACTTTTGATACTTACCTTCTTTTTCTTGTTGTTCATTCCTTCTGACACCTTCAGGTCTCACATTCGTCCTTCCTTTCGTTTTGCCATTAGTGCTAGGTTTATTGGCTCCAATCCAAGCTTGTTCCGCCGAGAATGCTCTTTCTCCTCGTGTTTCAAGCACTTATCACCGCCATAGGCGCCCAAGTTTATGTGGGATTCCCCTTCAGTGAACAACTCCCAAATGTGGCCAGGGTGGGCCAACAGTACCAGTTCACCGTCAGTGACGGCACCTACCGTTCGTCCTACGGCAGTAACAACATCAGATATTCCGCCTCCAACATGCCCCTGTGGTTGAAATTTGACGACACCTCTCGTACCTTCCTGGGTCTTCCCTCCTCCAGCGACGTCGGCGCCTTCCAGGTGGCCTTACAGGGTTTCGATACCTCTGACGGCACCTCCATGTCCAACAACGTCTCCATGGTGGTTTCTGAAGACTCTGGCTTACATTTGTCTTCAAACGACGCCATGTTTGTCGCCATCGCCAAGTACGGCCAAACAAACGGTAATGACGGCTTGGTGGTCAAACAAGGCCAGGACTTCTCCATCAAGTTCGACAAGTCCATTTTTGTTTCAAACTCCAACGCCTCCAGACCCATTATTGCCTACTACGGTCGCTCCGAAGACAGAAGTCCGTTGCCAAACTGGATTTCCTTCGACCATGACTCCCTAACCTTCTCTGGAACCGTTCCCCATGCCACCTCACAAGATGCCCCATCTTACGAATACGGCTTTGGCGTCATTGCCTCTGACTACAATGGCTTTGCTGGCGCAGAGGGTGTATTCAAGCTTATTGTAGGTGGTCACCAATTGTCCACCTCTTTAAACGAAACTATCAAACTCAACGGAACTCTCTCTGATGATCTTCGTGTTGAGGTTCCTGTCTTTTCTGACGTGTTCTTGGATAGTGAACCAATTAAGAAGGAGAACATCTCCAGAGTCTTTGCAGAAAACCTTCCAGAATATTTGTCTTTGGACACAAATTCGTACACCATTTCAGGTAAGTTGCCTAATGAACTGACTTTCGACAACTTCACCATCGTGGTTGAGGATGTTTATCAGAATTCAGTGGATCTTCCTTACTCGGTGGATTCTATTGGATCAGTATTCACCACCAATGAACTTCCTAATGTGAATGCCACAAAAGGTGAGTGGTTCAGTTATCAACTCCTCAATTCTTACTTCACCGATATAAATGATACCAAAATTTCCCTTGACTATTCGTCGGCAGATTGGTTAACTTACCACGAAGACAATAAAACTTTGACAGGTAACACTCCTAAACTGTTCGATAGCTTAAAAGTGGATGTTTCTGCTAGTTCAAACTTTGGTTCTGAAAGAAAATCATTTAATATCCGTGGTGTATCTCCAGAATCATCTACTTCATCTACAACCTCATCAGCCTCGTCCACATCAAGTTCTTCCACCCAAACAGCTAAACACTCGACATCTGCTGCTGCACAAAAAGCCAATTCTAAGTCATCATCAGTCAATCATAAGGCATTGGCTATTGGTCTCGGTGTTGGTATACCAGTATTCGCATTGTTAGTTGCAGCAATTTTCTTTTTGTGTTGTTGTGCAAGAAGAAGAAGAAGAAATAAGGATGACGAAGCATCTGAAGGAGTAGTAGTATCGGAATCAGGCAATGACAGTCGCAGCGAGTTAAATGGACCTGGATTCGGAACAACTGTTGACAAAGACGATCATAATGAAAAGGCCCATCAATTATCTGCATTGAACGTTTTGAGTTTAGACAAGAAACAGTTAGATAATGAGGATATTAAGAGTACCTCCTCATCAATAACACATGTTGGCTCTATCGATGATGAAGGATACTTTGACGCTTCTGAAAAGCCCGTGAAGTCATGGAGAGCCAAGGAAGGCTCAGATGTCGCAATGGTGACTAAACTTCCAAAGAGAGGGTCCGAAATATCATTGGATACTGTTAATACTGAACAATTATTCTCAGTGAGATTAGTTGAAGATAATTCGGGTAGAAACTCCAATCAATCTTCTTCAATGAATTCTAAGATCTTTTTGAGTAACAACTCCTTGAATGCATTGCTTACAAGAAGTTCCTCCGGTAATATTCAAAGATTGGATAGTGACGGAAACATAGTTGATGGAAACGGTAACCAATTGATTGCTGAAAAGCCTAGACTTTCCAGATCTGCATCTACCAATCTTGATGTTTTGGTAGAAGAGAATTCGAAAGAATACAACAATAGTTCTTTAAAAGCAGACAATTCCACTGTTTATCACAGCTCCGGATCCAACAATATCACTCGTGATGATACCGAGAACAGCTTCAACTTATTAGCAAAGTTTGACGAATCCCGTCATCCTTCTCAGGCCAATAGCAATCAAAACTTATCTCATTACAACTTAAGTGCAAACTCTGGACACTTAGGTGAAGATGTTTTGGACGAGTTCAAGGCCACAAAAGTTTCCGACAGTGAATTTCACTGGGAACAAGATTTCAGCCCAAGTAATGTAACAAGCTCAAGCATTAATGCTCCTAAGCACAGCTTGGGTGACTTGGAAACACCTACTTCTGATCATTTTATTTTCAATAGCTCTGATCAAACCCCCACTACATTGAGAAACTCTCCAATGAAGAACAATAATTTCTCTGCACATTCCATTGGCTCTGCACACTCAGAAAGCTTATTATTGGGCAAAAATGTCCATGCATCGACATCAGATGTTGCATTGGACAATCGTCCAAAAGCTAAATTGGTGGATTTTACTAGAAAAGGAAGTTTGAGAGAATCAGCTTACGAGCCAGATTACTACTACCAAGGACAAACTGCCCAAATCCATGAAGATGATTTTAGTGACTAGTTGACTAGGTACTATACTCCTTTGGAAAGCCAAAGTGGCTTGATTGCATAGTTAATTCGCCAGCATAAAAAAAGTTATTGAATGTTGTACGTTTGTTTTGGTTTGAATTTGCATCTTTGATACCCTTTATTTCTCTAATGTGTATTTTAATTTGATCTAGGTTTATTATCTCAATTAATTTAGTTAGTTGTTTAATCCAATAATAATATTTGTTTTTTGAATAGTATTGTATTTTGATAACATTCTACATTAATTAATTGTTAATTGAATTCATTGGTCTATAAAATAACATGTTTGCGATAGATATGAGAATATTAGTTTGCGCAAGAAATCATGCAACGAAATAAAGTATGGAATATGAATAAATGTTCAAGAAAGGACTTACACAACCAAAGGTAAAGTACTCACGTATTGTGCAGTATCTTGGGCTCTTCTTCTTCCTTCGACATAATCCATCATTTCAGAGTAAGTTTGAGGAATCACAGAACAGTAACCAGGATCATTTTCACCGTTGGAGTTCTTTGGAACAAAGAAAGAGTAAATGAAGGTTCCAGATTCAGACTTTCCATTGGATTCGACGTTTTGAATAGAGGTGTCAACCTTCACTTGAACAAGAGTACCAGGTTCAGACAAGAAAGCATCGTGAGATGATGAAAGTTTGTTAGTGGCAGGAAGAATGAAGTTGAATGGAGAGTCAACCTCAGATTCTCCAGTTTCGTGAATGTGCTCAGTGTACACGACAGTAGCCTTCATAGATAAAATAGCACCAACTGGTACAGGTGCCTTGAATGTGGTAGAATCCAAAGAAACAAATCTTGGACCGCTACCAGAAAATGCAGCTGAGGTACAGTAAGCCAATTCAAAGGATTGTCTTAACAAGTAACCACCGAAGATCATGTAAGAGTGTCTGTTTCTGTATTGAGGTTGCATGAAGTTTGTAGCTTGGAGAGAAGTGTTCTTCATGAAGCTGACACCCTTTGGAGGTGATTCAATGGACTTCGAGGATTTCCACATACCATTGATGAGTCTGTTTTCCTCATCGCTTGGTTGAATGAAACGTTGACTCTTAGCAGCAAGCTTCTTTTTAGCATTGTGTGATTCAGCCCTTCTATAGTCAATCCATTCTCTTTCATTGATAGGGATCAATCTGTTGATTCCGAACGATTTGTGAGTGATTGGGTTTCTTGCGACGAATGTGAAATTTGCAGTCAAAAAGATGTTTTCTTGTGGTAAGGTGTCTTCGGTGATATTTTCAGGGACCTTGTCTTCGAAAGCATAACCTCTGACGGTGATTTCCATGGAAGAACGACCGGTCCAGGTGACGGCACCGGCCAAAACGAAGTTGTAGTTGCTGATCTCATCCACCTTCTTCACCATGTAGATCCGGTCCACTGATGCAGTCACATTCACCGGCTCAGCTGGGGAACAATGCCTGTATGCGATCCGTCCAGCCAAAGCGTCCAAATCCTGGAATAGCTGACCAGCTCTCAAACGTCCATACGCATTGATGTATGCATCACAAATCCACTTGTCTTCCTTGAAAGGCAAAGTCAAGTAGGAGAATGAGTCGCCTCTGGTCTTTTCACCCACCTCGGTGGTTTTGGGAGTTACATAACTGTAACTGTCCAAAACCTTACCTTCAGCCAATTGCTTTTCTCTTTCACGCAAAGCATCGAGCCAAGTCACCTTATTCGGCAATTTCTGGTTGTCCATCTGGTCAGCCAAGATGGTAGCAGTAGCATCTGCAGCATCCTCGGGTGTATGAGAGCCTGCTTCATCCGGTCTGTGAAAATTTGTCATGGTAGAGTTGAAACGACTGGAGTTGATGCCAGAGATGCGTGTCAAAGCGGCGTAGTTTGCGGCCAAAAATCCGCTCTTGGATTGTACCATGGCGCCGCAGCGCCTAGAAGCCACTTGCGTCAATTGATGCACTTTTGCTTGATGTTTGAACGTACGGATCATCCTTACTGGGGGTCAAGATAAGGAATTACAGGAGTTTATATATTGCACGATGCAGGTCCACACATACAAGTTGCTGATGCAGGATGAATGCAGGATGACTGTTGCATTCCAAAACGGGAAAGAGACGCGAGGATGAGGGACTTGCATGCGATGGAAAATTCCAGTGGAAAATCAACAGATTCCTCTCCAGGAGGGGAATTGCCTCAGAACAACGGGAAAAAGAACCACAATACCAAGGTGACTAATGAGGGGAGCTGTAACGGAAGAAAGGAGGCAAAACGGGCGCATTCAAGCGAGAAATGGACAAACAACGAGATTTGGACGCTTAAGGCGAAAGGGCCCAGATGTGCCAAATTTCCTCGCGTGTGGCGGTTTTTGACTCAACAGGCGTAAATGGGGCCTCAGCGAAAGAGGGGAATTGCAGCCTCCCGGGATGTGTCGGGGGATTCGGGGCCCATCATGCCGGGTGTGGGATATTGCAGGATGAAGATCTCGGGGAATTGTGGGAGAAAATCTGTGAGAGGTTCCGAAATCCACCGGGAGGGGCCAGGCCGCAGACAGCCAGACAGACAGACAGAAATCCAATTTACCTTGGTGAGATATCCGGGACGGTAACGTGATCAAGAACCACGTGCAAATCACTACGATCCGGGGTGCAGTTTGTTGGGTATCACGTGACCAACTCAACCTGTAACTGGGCCATCAGGCACTAAATCTCTCTCCCCCTCCCTGCGGCAAATTTTGCAGTTTAAGGGGATGTATCCCCGAGTCGTGTCTCGTTCCCGGTCCTCATCCTTCCGGTAGAAAATTGCCTACTTCCCATAAACATCTTCTTCACCACCTCCTCTTAGTCAATTACCATGTCAAAGTTAAGTTCCGTGGCCAAGACTGCCCATTTGGCCTCCCAAGCGGTGAGATCCCAAGTTTCCAGAAACTTGCCTCAAGCCGGCCAATACCAAGCATTGAGAATGACCGACTCCAGAATGGCATCTTCTGCCTCTGGCAAAAAGACCATCACCATTCGTGATGCCTTGAACGCCGGTCTTGCTGAGGAATTGGACAGAGACGATGACGTCTTCATCATGGGTGAAGAAGTTGCCCAATATAACGGTGCTTACAAAGTGACCAGAGGATTGTTGGACCGTTTTGGTGAACGCAGAGTGATCGACACTCCAATCACCGAAATGGGTTTCACTGGTTTGGCTGTCGGTTCTGCCTTGCACGGTTTGAAACCAGTGTTGGAATTCATGACCTTCAACTTCGCCATGCAAGCCATTGATCAGATCGTCAACTCCGCTGCCAAAACATACTATATGTCTGGTGGTAAGCAACCATGTAACATCACTTTCCGTGGTCCTAACGGTGCTGCCGCTGGTGTTGCCGCCCAACATTCCCAATGTTACGCCGCTTGGTACGGTTCCATCCCAGGTTTAAAGGTGCTTTCTCCTTACTCTGCTGAAGATTACAAGGGTTTGATCAAGGCCGCCATCAGAGACCCTAACCCAGTTGTCTTCTTGGAAAACGAAATTGCTTATGGTGAGACTCACGAGATCTCCGAGGAAGCTTTGGCCTCCGACTTTGTCTTGCCAATTGGTAAGGCAAACATCGAAAGAGAAGGTACTGATATCACCCTCGTTGGTCACTCCAGATCCGTCAAGTTCTGTGTTGAAGCCGCCGAGACCTTGGAGAAGGAATACGGTGTCAAGGCCGAAGTCATCAACTTGAGATCCATCAAGCCATTGGACGTCCCAACCATCGTGGAGTCCGTCAAGAAGACCAACCACTTGGTCACCGTCGAGGCCGGTTTCCCAGCATTCGGTGTCGGTTCCGAAATCTGTGCTCAAATCATGGAATCCGAAGCCTTCGACTACTTGGACGCCCCAGTCGAAAGATGTACTGGTTGTGAAGTCCCAACTCCATACGCTAAGGAATTGGAAGACTTTGCATTCCCAGACCAAGAAATTGTCCTCAGAGCCGCTAGAAAGGTCTTGGGCTTATAGATCTATTCAGATAAAATTAATTAACGCCTTCTTTAGTTTATCAGTAGTATCTTGTCTTGCCTATAAATCTCGACCCCAGAATTCTAGCATTTTAGGGTCGTGCACAGGTTCAAATACATAACAACAAGTATTTCATCTTGACTTAGGGTCCGTCATGTCGAAACAGGTACATAAGCGTGGCCATGTGTCACAAGAGCCCCCGTCGCTCTCTAATGACCTCAATTACACCAATTTCGGCGAAGAAAACGACGGTCTCTTGCCCATCTCCAACCAAGACATTAAGCAAAGTTCCCTGTCAAGTGGCCATTTCACTCCGAAGTCCACCTCTGGTTCTAAAACAAAGACTGCCACCCTTAAGAAAATCGATCGTCCCGCATTTGCAGTCTTGGTTATTTTGTATTTGCTTCAGGGTGTGCCAGTGGGGTTGGCCTTTGGTTCAATCCCTTTCATTCTTAAATCCAAATTGTCATTTGCTCAAGTTGGTGTCTTTTCCTTAGCAGCATATCCATATTCCATGAAGTTGGTGTGGTCTCCCATAGTGGACGCAATCTACAATCCCAAGATTGGAAGGAGAAGGTCATGGATCATTCCGATTCAAATCATTTCGGGCTCTACGTTGATTTACCTCGGAACAATTATTGACAAATTGGTGGAAGATCCAAAGACCCATTTGACAAGGATCACCGCCAGTTTCTTTTTGTTGGTCTTCTTCTGTGCCACCCAAGACATTGCCGTTGATGGCTGGGCTTTGACCTGCTTGTCTCCTGAATGTCTCTCATTTGCATCCACAGCACAAACTATTGGTATCAATTCAGGGTATTTCATGTCTTTTACTATCTTTTTAGCATTATCTTCTCCTGATTTCGCTAACAAATACTTGAGATCGGTTCCTTTAGAGAAAGGTCTCTTCAGCTTGGGCCAATATTTGACATTTTGGGGGTGGACTTACCTCCTTGTCACTGGGTTGTTATACTTTGTTCCAGAAGATCCACCACATTTGGCAAAGGCCAATCAGGCTAAACTTGCAAACGAAAAGGTCAAGACAGAAACTGCTTACAATAAGTTGAATCGTTTAAATGAATTGAAAACCGTTTACGAATCAATGTTTGAGGTGCTAAAATTACCAAACATTCAAATTTTGATCGTTATCTTGTTGACGGCAAAGTTTGGTTTTCAAGTGAATGAAGCAGCCACAAATCTTAAATTACTTGAAAAGGGTTTATCTAAAGAAGATTTGTCTATCACCGTGTTAATCGACTTTCCATTTGAGATGGTTTTTGGCTATTATGCTGGAAGATGGTCTCATGGTAAAGTTCCATTAAGACCATGGTTAATAGGTTTTGCGGGCCGTTTAGTTGCTGCAATGTTTGCCCAGTTATTAATTTACTTCTTTCCTGAAGATAGGAAAGTCAGCACAGGATACTTTTTACTTATCATTCTTCAGCACTTATTGAATTCGTTCATGGGAACCATTCAATTCGTGTCGCTTTCTGCGTTTTTTACTAGAATTGCTGATCCTGCCATTGGGGGTACATACATGACAACTTTAAACACAATTTCAAATTATGGCGGAACCTGGCCCCGTTTGATTATTCTCTACTTGATCGATTCTTTCACTGTTAGTGAATGTATCTTAGGTCAAAGTAAGACAGCTATTACATCTGAAGAATTTAAAGAAAAGTGTACCGAAGCAGGCGGATTGGTTCATATTATTCAAGATGGTTACTACTATACCAACACTATTTGTGTGGTAATTGGTGTTTTGCTTCTTTTTTGGATCAAGAAGAAAGCAACTTACCTCCAATCCTTACCAGCTAGCGCATGGAGAGTAGCTAGATAGATAGATTATCCTAACTTATTCATATTTTTGTTGTAGTTTGGTCTAAAATGTCGAAACCATTTAAAGTACTTTGAATGTTTTCTAGAGTATTGCAGTATAGTTCTAGCGCCAAATTCATGATAATAACGTAACGGTATCCTTAGAGGAAAAATGATTTAAAACTCATCTATGATATTTCTTGTAAAGATTACACAAATGGAATGTATTATGGTTTTATCTAAGTTATATAGTATAAAATTTTAATGAGGTAGCTAAACCTGATGCATGCAAAATAAATTCATTTGTAACTATTGGCAACACTTTCTGGCTGGTAAAAGTCATCATTCAAGAAATCAATTGGAGAAAAAGGAACTTTTACGTCATTGGACATTTTACGAGAAACCAGTGAATACGTTCCAATTAATGATGGAATCAATGATGTAGGTAATGGAGGTGTAGAAACATGAGGGTCGTTGAATGAAACAGATATGGGTGATTTTGGTAGTATATCTTTGATGGAGAGGGATTTAGCAATAGAAGTCATTGCATTTGATAATAATCCCAGAGGAATTTGGCTATTACTAGGGGGACTAGTAAAGCTTCCAGAGATATAATGTGAAGGAGGTGGAGTAGTTACCATGTAAGATGCATGAACTGAACTTCTTAAAGAAGTCTGTTCAGTAATTGAATGAGACAGTGATCCTCTTTTCAAATGTCCGACACCAACAGATATCGAGTCTGGAAGATTTTCTCCAAAACCAAGATTATGGTTGTTGGTGTACCAATCAGGCTTTTGGAATCCCAAAAGTGAGTTTGTGGAATCTCTTGGACTACTATCACTGTACCTTACATCATGAGGAGACCCAAGACCCCATTTAGGATTTGAATTGATGGAAGAAGGTTTCGACATCGATTTGCCACTGTATATCCAGCACTGAAATAGGATAACACAATCAAAGAGAACGGTGCCTGCACTGCCCACAAGAAAAGGTAACTGGTCCATAAACACTTTCTTAAATTTCAAGCCATTCTTTGGCCATCCTAACCACAACAGGTACAAATCACTAGTGATTGAGATGGTATAAAATAAGTTTCCCAACATGGCAAAGATAAATAAAAATACCGAGGTACCTTTGGTGGATTTCAGCTTATAGTTCTTTAGGATTTGAGGAGAGCGAGATGAAAGGTAAAGGCAAGAGCATAACCAAGCGGAACATTTTCCTATCTCATTGGCTGTAATATGGGTTAATGCAAAAATTACTGAGGACCAAATACTTGGAGAATCTGGATTAGGCTCATGGATTGGAAGGGCATTTGCCTTGGTTAGACTTCCAGCCAAAAAAGATGAACTCAAGAGCTTCTGGAAAATGCTTTCTTCCTGTCTATAGGGCGCAGAACTAGTGATATCGATTGGAGAGTGAGGGACTTGTTGAACGTAACGGTTTCTACCGTTAAAACTTGCCGCAAAATTCTTGGGTGTGTTTCGCATCATATTTGGACTCTGAAGCAAGTTGTGATGGACTTTTTGGTAAGGATAAATTCTGGTATAATACCAAAACTGTAATGAAAGAATGCAATCTATGAAGCAGTAATAAGCTGCTAGACATGTCTGGAAAGGCAAGGCACGAGTAAGTAAACACCCAAGAAGGTTTGTAACATCTCCTGCTATCCAGCACATCAAAAACATTGGAGAAATTCCCAGAACACTTTGGTTGACGTAGTTCTCGATGATCTGGGGAAGTTGGGCAAAGAGCCAGACGGAGAGTGAAAGAATACCACAAATCTCCGATATTCTGGTCAAAATGTCTTGTTTGTATGCATTATGGCCGCTGGTAAGGAACTGGGAGCCCAACGTGGTTCCATTTGATATTATGACAGATGTGGAATTGGAAAAAGACTGATCTAGCAGTGCAAAAGTCTCGGATAAAGGAGTTCTCCGAGACGAAATTAGCACCAGTACTATTGAGGACATCTTTAGTAGTTTAAGCCGGTGTTCATTGCCCCATGTACGTGGAGTACTTCTCTTATCAAGAATTGAACCGTTATCATCAAGATTTTTCGCTCTCTTCCTGACACAAAGCACCAAGGCTTCTGGAACGATCTGTGCAGGTAGAGAAGAAAGAAGGAACAATAAAACCGAAGTTCTCGAGGAGTACGGTGATTGGCCCAATGTAGGTTAAGGAAGCTAGTTCAGGCTCGTAGGAAGCAGGTTTGCTTGACATGCTGACTTTATGTTTACTTTCTTAGTTATATATAGCGGAGATTTCGGACGGTCATGGACGGCAGATAAGCACAGGTCATGGCCATATTGTAGTGTAAGTGGGGTACACCAAGTAACTACCGATAACGCGTGAGGACAACTCCTAAAACTACAATGTGAAGCGAGCACTTGTTGTGAGCAACACCAACTGATGATAAGACGATGGCAAAAACAGATAGTAAGAAGAAAAGTATGAGAGGACGTTTGAGCTTGAGCAGAATATGCAAATCGTGGAAATATGCGGCAAGAGTTTAAAGGTTACTGAGCAGATGTACATGTAAGCCATATGCATAGAAGGCCAATGTGGGGAGGTCGCAGAAGGGGACATTTTTGGGCAAATTGGGGAATGTATCTCAACTTGAATTGTACCCCATTTGTGTTGTGTTGTGTTGTTCTGTGTTTTGTAAGTAATTTGGAATTTTGTGGCAAAGCACCCTTCGGGGCCATTGGGGATTCACTTTAAAAATACAACCATTTATTTGTGTATAGTTTACCAGCGTGTACATTTTTAAACAATAGTCTTTCTGGTCTATGTGATTTAATTCTATTTTGTGGTGACCTGGTGTGTTAACTTGTGTTAACGGTTCAAAATAGCGTGTTTTGGAGGGCATATATCAGAAGTACTGTAAATAATGAAGCCTCTTGTGCTTTTTAATGGATCAGTAAATCACTGTGTAATAATTGGTAAACAGTACCAAATGATGTTTTTGATACGTTCCTTTCCTAGTGATTTTATTATTTTACCATAAATGGACAAACTAAAGGCTTGATTTTTTATTATTTTCATTTTTTGATAAAAATTTCAAAATATTAGAACATGTTGTGTGATTCGTTATTAAACTATGACTTTGGATCGCTATTCATAATTCCTAAATTAATGAGACCGCTTTCTCGTCTTCAATCATAAAATATTTACATCCTCTCATATCACTTTACTGAAGTACTGATATGGCGTGTTCTTGCCACTTTGAAAGCTTAGGCAATGGCACTCAACGGATAAAAATGAGACAAATTAAAGGTTTCATGATTCCAGAACACATATTTCAATAAAGTAGTCTCTAACCATGTAATTAAGTAGTCTATAAAATGTTTTCCTCTTTTGAAACTTCTCGTTGGTGTTCTTTTAGTTTACCACCAATCTGGGGAAGTCATCACGACGCGCATATCGAACTTAAAGAAATCGGCACCACTAGCCAGAAGACAGATGGTATCTTTATATGATTTGGTGGTACTGCAGCAGCAGTTCAATCATCTCACCACTTCCATTCCATCACTCGATACTCTTCTTCTCAATTCCACTAATCGCCATCGAGTGTACGATTTCCAGGCTGGTCCAGGAAACTCTCCATTGCACACGGTGACCGTATCTTTAATCATATCACACTTGGCTAACAATGTCAAGAATAGGGTCATTGTCATAGATACAGTACAACCATTTCCCTGGCACTACGTGACGTCAAACAGAAACTTCAAGCAATCATGGCTAGAAAAGTCTCTTGTCTCATATACTGCCGATACCTTTGCAAAACTCTTTGCCCTCTTGACGTCTACAAAAGTGAATCCTCCATATGCTCTGGGCAAGACAATGTTGATTATCGATGGGTTTCACGAATTGGCAGAGCTCTACAAGCTAGAACTCTCCGCAACATACGAGGAAACTTTGTTAAAGCATCACATTGAACGGAATGGCATTTTCATTGCAAATCAAGAACAACTCCGTGAAACTGGCACTGCACCCGCCCTTCCAGAGATTCCTCCAACATCAGATCTATTGACTGAAAGTCCAGGATCCAAGTATGACAAGCATATTCATCTCATAATGAGCATCATATCCAAATATGCATTCAAAAATGACCTGGTTTGCATGATTTTGGGACATCTAGATACCACATACAAAGTTAACACCCTCAACAGAACGACTTCTCCCCATCCAGATGTTTCTGGCCACACTCT
Source organism: Suhomyces emberorum (assembly GCA_003707835.3). Lineage (NCBI taxonomy): Eukaryota > Fungi > Ascomycota > Pichiomycetes > Serinales > Debaryomycetaceae > Suhomyces > Suhomyces emberorum. Next base: position 308,167 of record PPLQ03000009.1, read on the forward strand.
GACTCAAATAGAGCAAACACAAGACGTACCGAAGGGTAGAGTGGTCTTGTCTCCAGCATTGGTGGGAAGCAATAATAATTATAATAGACCCAAGATTTCCACCTCCATCGAATCATTCATTACAACAAGACTCATATTTTATCAAGACTGGTACTCCAAATCCTTGCATTACCAAGAAAATAAGACTACAAACACAAGTGATAGGTTAATTCATTCAGTGATTGTCCAACATCTACAGAGTACAGAACCCGAGAGCCCCCCAGTTTACTTTGATTATGATGGTCCATTTTATCACAAAGGAAAAGATACAGTGATTTATAAGTCCCCAACCTATAAATTCATCGATTTATCACGCTCTGGAAATCCTTGGGTGAATCCCAATACTCAAAGCTTTTTGCCTCCACGAAGTGATGATAATGAACCAGAAACTTTGGATCTGATCCTGGAGGAACAAATGTCTATACCCACAAAAAGTCAAATGGAAGGATTGGTGCAGTCCACCCAGCGAAGCCAAACCACACTAATACCAGATGAATTGGGATCAGATCTCGATTCGCTTCTAGAAGTTAATGAAGATGAAAACCGGACATCAGAGAATATCTCACAGTCTCTAAATGCACCAGAATCTATAAGTCAACAACCAGGAACAGATTCGTATGAAAAGAACGGTTCTACAGGTCAAAATTTGGTGCCATTGGAGGGATCAATTAACGAAATTGGAACCATGATACACCGTAATCACCAAGAAAAAATCGGAAAAACTCCCAATAGTGCAGAAAATGGCCCCGAAAGAGAAATGGACATCGAGAAACCACCACAAGCAACCGAAAATAGCCCTAGTACTGAATTTGGAGGTTTGGGGGCACCTTCGGAGTCAGCCTCAAACAATATTTCCGATGAACTCCGAGAACAGGGCAATTTGAGCAATCATACCGATTCCAACGCCGCTCAAATTGCTGAACTTCACCAGGAACACGAATTAATACTTCAAGATCCGATAGATCCGCCCAGCCCCGAATCCCAGCCTCAAATATACTGGCAGCAAGAACCTGAACCTCAGTTCCCCATAGTTAATCTGTCTCCAGTTACACGTGATGGTGAGGACACTTCTCTGGTGGTGGAGGAATCGGAAGATGAGATTATCGGCACACTACTAGCCCGACGGGAGTTCCCATAGAAGGTAAACATAGTTGTCACTGTGAACTCACCGATGTTCCGCCGATTTGACCAATTTTTGGGCAGAAGTCCGATTTTTCACTGGTTCTACTTTCCACATAGTTTGACCGTTACAGCCCCATCCGGCTGTTATGGACCCCTATAACCTCCTACACACATACAGCCTCACGTAGCTTTGCCCTGTAGCCACTGGAAGCATCGTTTTCTGTTCCACAGACCGCGTTGATCGTGCTACGGTTACATCATCAGATTATCGCATGCTCAAATTTGTTCGTAAAATTGATACGTCCAACCACCACTATGGAGCACACCATCGAACAAGTCAAGGCCCAGTGGCCACATGTGGTTGACCAAGTCACCGCATACGTGGAGCGTGCCATGCAAGCTGGCCACCCAAACCGTGTTTACGAGCACGGGTCGTCCATCATTGCAGGAATTAAGCAGCATGGATTTGTGGAGGAGTACGTCAAAAGAGTGGAAATCACCTCTTTGGACGACCAATTAGCCTTGGGAGCTTACGCTGTGGCAGGAACCATCTTGGCTTTCAGCATATTCTACGGATTCTGTGGATGTTCCAGCTCTTCCCGTCCAAAAAAGAAGAAGGGCAAGAAGAAGTTGACAAAGGCCCAAAAAGCAAACAAACATATCCAGTCTATCTTGGACTACGTTGAGGGCACCTACGTTCCACAAATCGATGAGTACATCGAGAACTACGAGACTTTAAAGCCTGATGATGTGGTGTACAAGTACAACTACTTCACCGAAATGCTCTTGAAGGAGATAATGAAGTTGGATGGAGTTGACGTCGGAGACAACGAGGTGTTGAGAACCAACCGTAAGAAGGTCATCAAGTTTATCCAAGACCACCAGAAGCGTTTGGACAAGTTCAAGAAGGAGGCCAAGTTTTAGGCAGTGAATATTTATTAGCCCAGGAATCGATAATTCAGAAACAAGTCCCTATTTAGATAATATATGTAATCTTCATCTCGTGTAACACTAGGAACGACTTTTTGGCTCGCTAATATGGTGTGCAAACCGGGCAGCATCAATTCTTTTGCCCCGTTTGACCCCAAACTCGGGGATTTTACCGTCATCTGCAAACATATGAGTGAATAATGGCAATTGATGTCCCAACCAAAGGGCACTGGAGGTATGATCTCGAGTATCGTATCCAGTTTGGGGATGAATAAGAACCGATAAGGTTCCATGGTGCAATTGAAACCAACTCAAGACCTTGATGAATATTTCTGGTCTTAAAACGTCCGCTTCCCAGAATTGAGTAGGATGAGGTCCAATAACTGTATCATTGGGAAGACGCTTGACAATAATTGATCCATTTGCTGCTTCTTCGGAGAAATCCTTTAAAAGCTTCTCCAAAAGATTAAAAGCTTCTTCTTTTGATTTGGACTGACTGGCATAGTAGTAGACGTGGAAATCATAATATTGAACAGGTTCAGTAAAAGTAAGCCCATAAATTGAAGTAGTTGCTGCCTTTGGATCAGTTAAATGAGTGACGTACTCCATATTGATTGTCTAGTTTGTGGCACTTTATGCAAATTCAATTACAGCTCGAAGTTGAGGAAGTTGAATCTGGTAGCAGATTTAGTAATTGAAGTACGGTTGAGTCCTCGGGTGGTCGATCACTAGAAACAAGCAGTAAAAAGTCCGAGAACGGAACTAATGAAGATTAGTACCTAGTCCGGAGACTCAAAAATGAGCAGATTTTATGGAAAACAGCTCGATTGCTCGATATAGTTCAAAAATTCGATTAATCAAAGTGAATAAACAAGAACAATGTTTCAAGTAATGCCTGATTGATTTGTTTGTCAAATAAGAATGCGCTTTTAAGTGTCTTTCCAAAAGATTAATTTATGAGAGTATTCACTAAGCCACAGTGCTCCACAGTAACAACAAAGTTCTGAGTTGGAATTCAAATAATTTTGACATAAATACATTTCGTGAGCCCCTTGACTTTTGGTAACATACTTCTTGTAAATTTGGTCTTTCGAGGGTAATAAAGCGAAGGTAACTGTCATGTGGAAGGAATTATAGTATTTGGGGTTTCGCGATTGATCAATCTGATAAGCGATTACGCAGATGATGGATAGTAAATAGTCCAAAGGTAAAACATTATATGTTGTTTGACTCAGTATCCCCTAATAAATAGAATATGACTAACATTTGATTTTTTAGGACCAGCAAATCTGCAAGGCAGGTCTAGAAGGACTAATTTATCAGTTTCATTAATATTTTCATCAGTATTAATGAACAATCATGCTATGAAATTACCGGCATGATGGTAAAAGGGCAAAAGTTCCAATTGAAAAAGCCCTTACAGTCACAAAACAAGTTTGTTAGCCTCTACTGTCTAAATTTCCCTTTTCAATGTGAAAATTTCTCTTGCTTTCTAATGAGTGATTGAGCAACAATTTGAGGGTGTAATGAAATACCGATTAAATAAAAACCCTGCCCCCTTGAATGAATTCTTGGGATGAGTTGAAAAGATTAAACAGTTCTAGAACTAGTTAATTTCCAAGGATATATGCTATACCCCCGTCTAGTTCATGATGGAAAATTACTAATACCTTGAGGCGTCATGATCACCAAATGGCATATATTGACATGAGAACGAAGCCGTAAATTTGAGGCAGCCAAGAATCCACAAGATCGCCATGGACCCGATCCTATGACCCGATCCACGGCGGGACCACGTGTGACACCACGGGGTACAAGCGAGCCGGCCCAAGGTATTCTACAATGCCTGGGCAGGCACCATTAGAATTCAAGAGTTTCTTGGATGGCCTTGGAAATATGCGAGATGGTCCATTCTATTACTAACACCAAAAAATAACATGTGATGACACCACTATACGATCATTACTAGTGATCCGAAAGGGTAGGATCGGTTGATCTATTGTAGGACGCATCTGATTATAGAAAAGAATGTGGTGGATTTAAAGGCATTCGGCAATATAATTAGCCGTATGTGCGGAGCATGAATTGTACTTACTAAGCCCGATATTAACGATATTCCTGGCGATAATACGGAAAAAGTAACTTGCCCCACTTGGTCCAAGGACCAGAGGTAAAATCCGGCAATTATTCAGTGCTAGAAATCACTCTGCAGCCATACTACGAAACCATTCATACAGCCGTAATACAGCCGTTTCCTTATAAGGGAATGTCCCACGAGGATACTGACAAGGCGAGGCTTTGGAGCTGGTACAACATTATAACATGGCTTAATTCAATGAAGATGGATCGGAGATGGTGAAGATTAACTTGCTGGGGCGTTAAACCCGTTTCCATCATTATGGGCCCGATTGTAGTGATGCACCCAAAAGCCACAGTGCCCACGCAGAGCAAGTGAAAAGTCCCCCCATTTGTCAGAATAATTCTACAGAAGCACGTCAATGCCTGGGCTGTCCCTAAGTCAACTGGTTCTCCTCCATTTAGTACTCAGTACGGGGTGATTTTTTTGGAGTTGAAATTACCACATGCATGGAACAATAATTTATCCATCGTTCTCAATGTTCTCATTACAATTTCTTACTTGGTGCACCCATTTGACTATTGATGCTTCTGTAATCTCTATTGTAATGAACTAGAACCCTAGCACCCTATAGTAACCCTTTAGAATCAAAATAACTTTGGAACAGCAATTGTAGTCCCATCACTCTCACACAAAATCCCCATTACTTCTAAACTACAATATCTTTCCACCTCCTTTCTACCTCCTTTCCACTTCCATATCTCTCTATTCTCTCTATTCTCTCCGTTCCAACGCCAAATCCGGCGTTTTCACCTCATTGCGTGGTTGGATTTTCCAGAATTGATTGATTTTCTCCACTCGGTGCCAAACCACTGATCATGCCCTCCCACCATAGCCCCCTCCTGGTGGTTAAGCCGCTAATGTACTTCCATCATGTTGTGGATCTGCACATGGTAAACACAAACTCTTGGCTAGACACGTGGGTGCAAAATTTCATACGACTTGATGCTCATTTGGGCAATTGGTCCCATGTAAAGTGTCCATTAATTACGTCATCTGCAGCTCCAAACTACAACATCAACACCACCATGAACACCTCCAGTGCTTTCCACCACGACAGCAGCAGAATTTTCGATCGGTTTCTGATACCACTTGGTCCTTTGCTGACCATCCCCAAATCACTGTTATCGTAGTACTATTTACTGGCCCACGTTTCCTTGAACGGCACAGAATCGGTTTTTTCTTAACATCTTGGCGACTGCGACTGCAAATAATCCGTTCCCACTTACTATGCAACTACTGCAGGCGATACATCTTGGCGATTGCAAATTGGATTATGCTGAATATGTCCAGAACTATAAAACCTGGACTCCATCACCTAGTGTTATCAGCAGCAGCAAAACACCAGCAGCCCAATAACAAGCTATCTTAGTCATCCTAGTAGCCACCGCCGCCATCTCGCAGCCAAAGGCCCTACTACTCCCTATTGAATTCACTGGTTGAAAGTCTTTGATTTCTTCGCAGAATCCATTTTATTAGTTGGTTATACTCTTGCACCGCTCCCATTCTAGAGTTTCTCTCGAAAACCTCCCAAAACTAGTCGAAAATGCAAGCCCTTCATCAGTTTGACTACATTTTTGCAATCGCCATGATCTTTGCGTTCTTGGACGCTTGGAACATCGGTGCTAATGACGTTGCCAACTCGTTTGCTTCGTCTGTTTCCTCCCGTTCCTTACGTTACTGGCAAGCCATGGTTCTTGCAGTGATCTGTGAGTTCTTGGGTGCCACTCTTGTCGGTGCCCGTGTTTCTGACACTATCAGAAACAAAATCGTGGATATCTCTGTTTTCGCAGACGAACCTGCCGTTTTGATGCTTACCATGGCCTGTGCCTTGGTGGGTTCTTCCACATGGTTGACCATTGCCACCTCCATTGGTATGCCTGTCTCTACCACCCATTCCATCGTCGGTGCCATCATTGGTTCTGCCATCGCAGCCAAGGGTGCTAAGAACATCCACTGGGGTTGGGACGGTGTTGCTCAAATCATCGCCTCCTGGTTCATAGCTCCAATCATTGCCGGTGCCTTTGCCTCCATCATTTTCCTTATCTCCAAATTTGCTGTTTTGGAAGTCAAGGACTTCGAAACTTCTTTGAGAAATGCTCTTATCTTGGTTCCAACCTTGGTTTTCATTACCTTCTCCATCTTAACCATGTTGATCGTGTGGAAGGGTTCTCCACAACTCCACTTGGACCAATTGTCCGATGGAACTATCGCCGCCGCTATTGTTGGTACCGGTGCCGTAGCTTGTGCTGTTTACATGCTCTTCTTCTACCCATTCTTCCGCAGAAAGTTGGTCCACAATGACTGGACCCTTAAGTGGTACGACGTCTGGAAGGGCCCAATGTACTGGTTCATGCCAACTGACAACATTCCTCCAATGCCTGCTGGACACCAACTTACCATTGACTACTACAAGGGTAGACGTTACAATGAAGAAAGCTCTGATGATTCCACTGAGGAAAAGAGTAACAGTTCCGACATCGAGAAGGTCCCAGAAACAGAATACGAAATCACCAAGATTGCATCCCAAGAAACCACTGAAAAGTCCACCAAGCAAATTTACCTTGAACTTCTCAAGACCCCAACCAAGTGGCACATTCTCCTCTGGAAATTGTTCACCCATGGTGTTACCAAAGATATTATTTCTAACCAAGTTAATGACAAGGACATGTTATCTGGTGACTTGAAGCAACTTCATGGTTCTTCCAAGTACTACGACAACAAGATTGAATTCTTGTACTCTCTTCTTCAAGCTATCACTGCTGGTACCATGTCTTTCGCTCACGGTGCCAACGATATCGCAAACGCCACTGGTCCTTTAGCCACTGTGTACTTGGTGTGGTCTACTAACATGGCCAATTCCAAGGCTGATGTTCCTCAATGGGTGTTGTGTTACGCCGCAGCTGCACTTTCTATCGGATGTTGGACTTTCGGTTACCGTATCATGGGTAACTTGGGTAACAAGTTGATCTTGCAATCTCCATCTCGTGGTTTCTCTATCGAATTGGGTGCAGCCATCACCACCGTTTTCGCTACACAATTGGCTATTCCAGTTTCTACTACACAATCTGCCGTTGGTGCTACCGTTTTCGTTGGTTTGTGTAACAAGGAATGGAAGGCTGTCAACTGGAGAATGGTCATCTGGTGTTACTGTGGATGGCTCGTTACTTTGCCAGTTGCTGGTTTGATCGCCGGTATCCTCAACGGTATTGTGTTGAACGCTCCAAGTTTGGGTCAAACTTACCAATTGACCGGTTAAATTTCCAGTTCTTTTTTATAGATTTTTAATTAATATTTTTAGTTGTGATACAGATCACAGAAATTCGAATAAATACATTGGGTTATATACAGATAGAGAAATGAGGCAGTACCGAGTAATATTTAAACGTAATAATATTTAAACGTATAAATGACTTTTTTTTGGGAAAAGGGGAACATGGGTTATAATACATCTGTGAAGAATACATGAATGAGGGGTATTTTGATCGATTTCATTTTTAAGAACTGTCAGTAAATTCTCAAAGCAAACCAAAATTCTTTGAGGAATAATAACCGTAAGTTGAAGCACGGCTTAACAACCTGGAACAATTAATAAACCGTTAACTATATTACTTGCATTCAAGAATACCCATCGAGAATTGCTAATTAACAGCCTCACATAAATTTCTTTTACAGGTTAATTAATTCTTCTTTGTTTCCAAATTAAGAACCAATAAACTCCTGACAGAAGGGCTTCTTTCGGGCTTGGCATTCTGGAGATTGTTGTAGTTCTGGTAATTTTACCCTTTTATACATCACGTGCCATTTAGCACGTGATACAAACGCACGTGTAGCGATTATTAAATTCTGAATAGCATTTTAGGAAAATAGCCAAATGTCTTACGAAGAGAAATACGACGCCAGTTTGTCGCTCTTGAGGAGATTGCATCCCAAAGCCATCACAGAAAACCTCCAAAATGTGTGCACATTGATTCAGCAGGATGAAAACAACGCCGAATTAGTCCAGGACCTCTTGTCGTCTGTTGACACTCCATTAAAGGTGGCTAAATGTGGAGAAACAGGAAAGTCATATTTATGCTGTGATTACAACAGAGACGGAGATTCTTACAGATCACCATGGTCTAACAAATACTACCCAGCTCAACCCGAGGACGATGAATTGCCCCCTTTTCCTTCCAATACTCTTAGACAATTGGAGATCAAGGCCAACGACAGTTTCGACATTTACAGAGACTTGTACTATGAAGGAGGCGGTATTTCATCAGTTTACTTGTGGGATACCGAAGACGACGAGACAATTGAGGGTTTTGCTGGTGTTGTTTTGATAAAGAAGGAAACTGATGATGGATCCGGAAAATGGGACTCTATCCATGTTTTTGAGGTGATTCCCGAATCTAACTCTACTGCATTATACAAATTGACCACTTCGGTTGTTTTGAACCTCGAAGGCGATAGTTCCTTGTCTTTGGCTGGTAACTTGACCAGACAGCTTGAATCCACACTGTCGTTGGACGTGGAAGGTGGATTGAACTTAGAAAGTTCCCATTTGATCAACTTGGGTACTTTGGTGGAAAAGGCCGAATACAATATCAGAAATTTGCTTCAGGAAGTATACTTTGACAAGTTGAAAGACATTTTGCTCAAGGACTTGAGATCTGTGGGAGACCTTGGTGACCAGAAATTGGACAACTTGAAGCAATCTGAGTTGATCAAGGGGTTACAAGGATTATAAACTACAACTATCCGTAAGATTTTATATTTCGTCAATAAATATCACGCAGACATTATGTAAAGTGGTGTAGTTTGATGTACTTTCGTGTACTCTGGCACTCAACTATTTTTGCGTAGGTTAGAGTACATGGATAAGTCAATTTTATCATCAAGGTCGTCATCTTTGGGATCCAATAAATCCTCGTAGTCGCTGTTATTGACTAATGCCTTGTCATCTTGGAAGACGAGAGTATTTCCATTAGACTCTTCTTCGTTGACATGTATCGTTGACCCGGTGTCTAGATTGTACATAGGGCTGTGGGTAAGTTTGGTAGATGAGCTATTTTTCGATGAAATGTTGATGTCCTCTTCACTCAATGAAGAAAGAACGTTGGATTTGACATCGTTCACAAACGACCAAATCGATGATGAAACTGTTTGGAGCATATCTTCAGTATTTCTTTGAGATTGTGGGGTATTTTTAATATTGGTTTTGGAAACTTGGTCCAGGGAAGGCAATGGCTCTGGGAAATGCTTATCTAAATCTATGGCAGAAGTTGGTTTCGATTTGGACTTCAAAGGAGATGGAAGTGATCCGAAACTGGAAATAGAATCCTCCGAATTGCGGGATCTGTAATGTGTGCTTCCAGAAGACAGGTCAACTGTGAGATGAGGTTGTTGCTGCTGATGTGGGGTGCTGATGAGGGAACGTTCGAATTCGGTCTGGAGCATGGAATCGAATTGTTGGAGCATGTTGAGTGGTTTTGAAAGGTTAGTCCATAACTTGGAGTTTCTACGGTCGTTTTGTGAAACTGGGGGCGGAGGATTGGCCGCCCGAACCGGGGTTGTTTCGTCGTTGGCCTTAGTGGGATAATTGTAAGAGGAGGATAATGTTCTTCTGCGAGAACGGTTTTTTGTGCTTGCTATGGCCTCTTCACGAGGGTTGCTGTTCTGGCGTTGATGTGAGGTCTTCAAAGAGGTGGTACCATTCAATTCGCGGTAAAGCGACTTCTGGATCACTTCTCTGAGCTTGTGGAGTTCTTTTTCGTGGGAGTCTAGTTTCTGATTCAAGGTGGTGATGTTGTCTTTGATCTCCACAATGCACATTTCCTTGAGCGCCAAAAGCCGGAGCTGTTCGTCGATGTCAAGCGACACCAATTGGTCCATTTGTGGCAACGGAACGTCGTATTTGAGGTCTTCGGCCCGCCGTTCTTGCAATTGGCCTGGTGATGTCAGGGTGTTTGTACCCACATGAGAAATGGAGTGTCGGTAGCCCTTGGAAAGCGAGCTGGCTCCTGTGTTCACCAGGGTTTGCGAGACGTTGCAGGCGATGGGTGAAACTGCCAAATTCAAGCTAATTCCTTTGGTTCTGGAACAAGATCGTGTGTGAGAGTGTTTGTCTTTGCAGGAGGAATTGGAGGGCGTTCTTGATTTTTGCACAAAGTCAGAATTCATGGTGTCAGGTGAGCTCCTCGTAGCAGGACTGACACTAGGTGACGACTGGGGGTTGGCGTCAGGAGACATCATGTGGCTGAAGTGTTGATAAACTACAATAACAACTAGATGCATCACGAGTTTTGCGGTCACGCGACCACGCGTATTATTTTGATGATAGTTTCATATGCACAAAGTACTGAAGAACACCACGGGTATTCAGGCAACAACACCAGGTGCTTGGCTATTTGCTACTCGGGAGTGACGTTTTACGTGACAGGTGTTTAGCTCAAGCGAAAAGTACGGGCTTGAGGCGTTTTTGTGGCACGAATTGTCCCCCAATAGAAGCGACGGATTTCCACTCTGAAAATTACCAACATGAGAAATCTCCAGATTTTGGTCCAGGAACCGTCCATTTCCAAGTGGATCAAGTGGGTGTTGGTACTTCTAGTGACGCGGGTGCAAAAGGCGCCGTTATGGGCCACTTTTCTCTCGTTGAATCCGTTGATTCGACGGATTCTCAATACTACCGAGGTCCGGGGGTTACTTAAACATATCCTAGGTCCCAGAAAGAGTACCACCCCAGACGACATACAATCCACATTGAAGCGTCGGATCAACAAGCTCTCCAACCTTGTGACGTGCTCGTTCTTGTATTTCGCCACCTATAAGAACAACGGGTTCCCTAAGGACTATTTGGTGATATACCTCTGGATGAGCTACTATGGCGAACTAGATAAGCCATCTGACATGAACGTCATCGTGTCACCAGAGACGTCCCGGTACTTCAAGGTAGAGTCCTACAGTCAGTGGGTGAGGGACCTCTACAACCACAAGGAATACATTATCTATCCAGCCATCTTCGGACAGATCCTCTCCAATTATTTGACCCCAACAAAGTACAAATTCAACCAGCGGTACCTTTCCAGCTCCATCAAATCTCGCATTTTGAACCCCATCTGGATCACATTCTCCCTTGGGGTCAACACCCATTCCATCGCATGGTTGAAATTGCTTAAATCATACATTCTTCACAATGCCATAATCGCGGCATGGTTTGGCTTAACCTCCTTCAAATCGCGTGCTTTAGATAAGTATTACGAGTTGAAATACGGCCTAGTCAAAGACAGATCCATGGGCGATATTATCAAGCAATACCTTCTTTACATTCTTCACACCTCCAATTCATATGCCAACTTTATTTATTTCCCCAACCTCCTTTCCATGTTGCTTATATCTTTGTCCGCATCGACAGTATCATCCATGAACCTCTGGAATAACAAAAACTTCTTCAAGTCCTACATCAAGGTTATTGGCTTTATTGCCGGTTTTGGTACATTATACGCAAATGCCCAAGAATTCATTCCCGATTTTGGCTACAAACGTGAAGAAGACGAGAAATCCAACATCAGAACCATTTCCAAGTCATTTTTGGATTCGTTGAACTTGTATTTATTCAGGTTGATCATCTTGTCAAAATGGCGGATCACCAAGGAAAACCATCCTGATTTCAAGAGATTGAAGCTTAGCACCTGGTACCGTATTGAGACTGTTTTGATGTGTTTCGGAGTGTACAAGGTGATGAACTTGAATGACTTCTTAAAGAAGAATCCCCAGCATGAAGATCTCAAGAATCTGCCATTAGTCAAAGGAATCGATAAGATCATGTAAAATCGTTTACTTTTGTGATTACAGGCACCATTTTGGCTACAGTATTATAGTAATTGTATAGTATGGACGATATATTATCTCTAGAACGTTTGTTCTGGGTTGTTTGTCATGAACTACAATCAAACCAACCTATTCGACTGGGCTACAACTGGTCTATTCGGTGACGTATCGTGTATATATTTCGTTCTTGAAAATCTAGTAGCCTCCAGCACCAGGAACGTTTTCCTTGCCCTTCAACTTCTTCAATAAGTCGGTGAAACGAGACTTGTCTCTGCCCTCGTGCTCAACATCGCCAACTTCGTCCACTAACTCACCAACTCTATCCCACAAGGTTCCTCTCTTCAAGAAGCCGTCTCTCTTCTCGAGATATTGCTCTTGTTCTTTCAAAGCATCTTTGGAGTGCTGTTCCTTCTTGTTGTTGTAGTTGTCGTAAAAATCGTCGATGGTCTGTTGTGCCTGCTTGACAATATCCTCCTTCTTCTTGGAATTGGCCTCTTCTCTCTTGGAAATCTCCAAATCTCTGCGTTCCTTCCATTCCTTCAAGTGCTGACTATCGCCTTCAACCTTGGGCTGGACGTTGCCAAAACCTTCAAACTCCTCTTCATCGGCCTCTGCCGCACGTTGGTTTTGACCAGAAGGACCTGCTTCTTCGACCTCGGGGAATTGTTCTTTGAAATCATTTATTTCGTCGTCGCTTTCTGCCAACACTTCTTTGTCTTGATCCGTCTTAAATTCATCACCAAGAATCTCGCTTTCGCGTGATAAGAAGTCTGTGGAGCCGACGTCGCCGGTTTCGATGTTTTCTGAGTCCAATGCTGGGAATTTGTCGGCCATTGTTGCTGTTGTGGAAGATTCCAGAATCCAACGTTGACATTTGGTGTTATTTGAGGGCGGCCAGACGGTCACGTGAAAATGCATACACGTGACACACATATAATACTAACAACTACAACGGAACCTACTGCCTTCTATATTTCTATCATACGGACACAGAATAAACCCTGACGGAGTTATCGGCACTGGCAACACCCAATTGTACCTCGGGAGACTTTTTGCTGCTAAAACTTAATTTTGTGATTTTGGAAGCCGGAGTGATTTCAAATGGCACTTGCAATTTCTGTTGCACTTCCCCAGTACCGATATTCACGGTGATAAGTTGAATATCTCCGGATTCAGTACCCACGGCAACAAGCAATTGGCCGTTTATGTCGCTTCCATAACAGGAAACGCTGGTGACCGGTTCGGTGAATTTATTTGTGGCCACCAAATCCACGGCTTCGGTTTCTCCATTGATTTTCCACACCTTAATATTTTTATCTCTAGATCCAGTAACAAATACGTACCCGAACTCAAGTGGGGCCCACGAACAATCCCAGATGATTCTTGAGTGGGCCTTGGAGTTGAGTTGTATTAATTTGAATGTCTTGTCTTCTACCGACCACAAACTGAATTGTCTATCTCTGGAAGCCGCAAGAAGGTATTTGCCATCCTTGGAATATTCCAAGCTAGTGATGGTCAAGTTGTGGCCCTCCAAAATTTGCGGTAATTGCTGGAAATCGTTGGCAGCATCGAAAATACGGATCACTGCGTGTTTGGAGGAATTGGAACGACATGCAGATGCAATGAGCCCCTGAGGAGAGGTGGAACAGCATGTAATTTCGTAACCGTGTCCGTATAATTTTTCTTCCTCTGGGAAAAGTGTATATCTTTGAAGATGGTCCTCTAATGGTGGGGTTGATAATGTCTGGATGACATCGTCCTTGTCATTTGCAGGTACATGTGATTCTTCGGCATCTTGTTCATTTTGAGCAGCTTCTCCAGCCTCCAATTGTTCATTGGCTGCCTTGTTTGACAACCCCAACACTGGCAATGCCGCAGATTCGGGTAATTGAGAAACTGATTCTTGCGAAACAACTTGTATATCACAAATGTTATCCAAAAGCTTGGTGATAGAATGTGTGATTTCAAACACTCTTAAAATCTTTTCATCTCCTCCGGAAACAAATTTAGTGGCATTGATATTATCAAGACAAATCATGTTATAACCATGGATTTGGGGACGAGCAAATTCGTGCCATGTTTGATCTTGCTTCCATTGGGCATATAAACGTGTAGTTTGATCCAATGAGGTGGCCATCACGTAGCTTCCATCTTGAGACCACACAAGGTCGGTGACTTCCCTGGTTGGACCAGAAATTGCCAAGTTAGCTTCGAAGGTCTTTGCTTCATCTTCTGACTTGTATAATCTGAATGCACCAGTTTTACCATTGGCCAAAATGTAATGACGAGAGTCCTCGATGATCCACATACATGACCAGAAACCTCCAGAAGCACCAGTAGCGGTAGAAGCACCTTTGATTGACATTTCACCAAGTCTATTGATACAACACCAAATTCCCGATTCTTGATCCATCTCCCAGATCATCAAAGCAGTATCGGCACTAGTGGAGAGAAGCTGACGCTTGCCATTAGGATTCCACTGTAATCCATTAACCCAGTCATCGTGACCCATGATCAATGCTTCGAAACTGAAGGCAGCTCTGTCGGATCCAATGTTGAATTTATACTGCTTGTTAGATAACAAGATCAAACGACGTTCATCTTCATCGGAATCGTCGATAAAGTCATTCATGTTGAGTCTCCATAATCTGATGTATCTGTCCTGAGAACCAGATGCAAGTAAGTAGCTCTTGCCGGGGACATCGGTGACAAAAGACAAGCACTTAACCCAGTCTTCATGTCCCTTCAAAACGGCACATTCTGTGGATTTGCAGGCTTGGGAATCAGTCGAAGTCTCCAAGCTATAGATATGAATATTGGAGGTGACTCCTCCAATAGCAATGATATATTGATCGTTGTTGAGCTTTTGGATGGCCAAAGATAACGGGTACTTGGCGAGGTTTATTTGGCATGAATCCAAAAGATGGAACTTTTTCTGTTCCAATCTCCATATCTTGACGTTTCCTTCGGCTCCTCCTGTAAGAAGTAAGTTTTCATCCACTGTCACACAAGTGATGGACTTTTGTTCATGTTGGATCTTTTGTACCAATTCAAACGAGTCGTTGTACTTTTCCCATACACAAATAATATCGTCTTCACCTCCAGAGATTAAAATATTACTTCCAGGTATGAATTTCACCACAGTCACTTCTTTGGTGTGAGCTTTAAGAGTGTGATAAACTCCCTTGTTTTCGAGGGGTTTCCACAAAGCAATCGTATTTCCTGCACCATAGGCAACTATCTTGAGTTCTTTCAGATAGTCTGACACAAAAGTCTGTTTATTTGCCCCAATAAAGAGGGCATCTTGAGAGACTGTCATGGTTATAGAGTAATTTTTTGTGCTGCGATGAGTTAAGTATTTGGAGTCCGTTGGAACAAAAAATGCCACCCTACGAAAAATCGGAGAAAGAAAAAAAATGAGTTAAAAAGAATCTTATAATAAGAGCAGAGGAATATACGGTTATAAGATCTGTCGATTCTAATGGTTTAGGGCCTTCCGAATGCCATACTGTAAAATAGTTAATCATCACGTGACTTTCTTTAAATATTTAAGACAGACATAATTGGGTATTTTGGGTAGTTTCAAGCTTTAAAAATGGGTTGGAATGACTAGTAGTACTTTTAGGATACCATAGAGGAGAGTAATCCAGTATTTTTTTGAACTATATTACTTTTATGTTACACCATAGAAACACTGTATGTCACGTGTAACTCTCAATGTATACAGGTGAATAGTAGAAGAAGAAATACAGCAAGTATTCCACAATCATGGCTACAGCGTAAGTAAAACCACCTTCAGTATTTCCGAACTCTCACTAACAATAGTGTTATTTTAGTTCAATCTGCTGCACCAGAAACGATAATACAGTTTCATGATCAACTTTCAAACGAGCTTCCTTCATTGAAAGGTAAATGGGGATTCAACTTTAGGATCTTTCGTAACAATCCATATTCATTAACCCCAGAAGCCGCTGAGGCTGGAGCAGTAACAGCCTCCGAAGTGAAATATTTCTATACATTGACTCCTTCATATCTTCGTGATTCCACCATAACCTTGATTGATAAGAAATCGACAGGCGTGTTCAACAGTTCGGTTCATGAAGAAGCAGGTGAAGATGCCCAATTGAGTATTCCTGACGATCATCTCCACTGTGGTGCTACATTGGGCTTGAATGATCCCTTTGAACAGGTGGTGGGATTAAAATTCCAGAGCATGTGGACTCAAAGACAATTGATAAAAGGTGACGGAGGCCAAATCTACGAGCTTGAAAGTGGAAATCTCATCATACGTACCTCGAATGTGTTCTTGCACGGTAATTTCCGTGGTTTGTTGATCCAAATTGATTTGAAAACTACGGTGCAAAAGGACATGACTGCGGTGTTCAATAAAGTACGCCGTAAGTACAGCATCCCCGACGGTACCATGAGCTGTTCAGTATTAGACAGCGATAATCTAGACTGTTGGGGAGACTTGTGTTTGCAATATGCCGAAATCTTGAATTTCTGAATTTGGTATTTTGAAAATCAACCTTAACATTTAATGAACTTAAACTCTCTTGTGCAATATTAACTAAACACATAACAACCTTAACTATTATAGCAATAAATCCCTTTGCTTTACGAAATGTGTGGATTTATAAAATGTTTATGATACATGATAAAAAATCTTAAAGTCGTCCAGATAAGAACTATGGCTCGCTCTTTTGTTATCAATTCATCCCACATACAGATCAGCTAAATTCTGTTTATTTATGTTGACTTAATTTTCACTTCCAATATTGCACGTTGTGAACGAAGTTACAAAATTGCTCAGCAAAATTAACCACACCTTGTAACCATTAATATATATAGATATATGTTGTCAACATTATTTAATTAAGTAATAATAATACTTTTACTAATACTGTCAGCCAATGCGTCTTAACCTATATGGATAGGACAGCCTAGTTATAAGTATCACAGACCTGCATATAAACTGAAAAATTGAGATGAGTTAAATCTCATCACTCTATATCATCACACACCAAGATGCCTAAGAACAAAAAGCAAAACAAGGTGCATGCCAAGCTGAAGAGAATTTCAGCTAGAGAACAAGAAGAGGCTCTCATCAAAGATTTAGAAAACAGAATCAATGAATACGATCCCGTAAAAGATGAGGGTTCCATGTCTCAATTTGAAGACCTTCCTATCACTGAGCAGACCTTGAAGGGACTTAAAGAAGCCAGTTTTGTTAAGATGACCGAAATTCAAAAGAAGACAATTCCTATTGCATTAAAGGGAGAGGATTTGATGAGTACGGCGAAGACTGGGTCCGGTAAGACCTTGGCCTTCTTGGTACCAACTATTGAATTATTGATCAGAAATCAAATAACAGAATATGACGGGTTGACTGCATTGATTGTCCTGCCCACTCGTGAGTTATCTGTCCAGATTTTTGAAGTTTTGACCAAGATTGGAAAGTACAACAATTTCTCCGCAGGCTTAGTTATCGGTGGTAAAGACTTCAAGTTCGAGAAGGACAGAATCTCTAGAATGAACATTTTGATCGGTACACCGGGTCGTATTTCACAGCATTTGAATGAATCAGTTGGCTTGGAACTCTCCAATTTCCAAGTCTTAGTTTTAGATGAGGCAGACAGATGTTTGGATATGGGATTCAAGAAACAAATCGATAATATCATCGGACACTTGCCATCAGAAAGACAGACTATGTTGTTCAGTGCTACTCAAACTGACAATATCAAGGATCTTGCCCGTTTGTCTTTGGTGAACCCAAAAAGAATTGGTGGAAACAATGTTGGTGTGTCAGACAATGGTTCTGACGAGTCAACACTGAGTTCTATTCCTGAAACTCTTTCTCAATACTATATCCGTATCCCATTGGATGAAAAATTGGACGTTTTATGGTCATTTATCAAATCACATCTCAAGAGTAAGATCTTAGTCTTTTTCTCTTCCTCGAAACAAGTACAATATACTTATGAGACCTTCAGACAGTTACAGCCAGGTATCTCTCTTTTGAAGTTATATGGTCGTAACAAGCAAACCACAAGATTGGAAACCATTAATAAATTTGCCAGATCTCAGCATTCCTGTCTTTTCGCTACTGATATAGTGGCGAGAGGTTTGGATTTCCCAACCATCGATTGGGTCATTCAGGTTGATTGCCCTGAAGATGCTGCAACCTACGTACACAGAGTAGGAAGATGTGCTCGTTTCGGAAGAAAGGGTAATTCTTTGACTATGTTGTTGCCTTCCGAAGAAGAAGGAATGTTGGCTAGATTGAAGATGAACAAGATCGAGCCTAAGTTTATGAATATCAAATCTAAAAACAAGAAGACGATAAGGCCACAATTACAATCCTTGTGTTTCAAAGATCCAATTTTAAAAAATCTTGGACAAAGAGCATTTATTGCATACTACAGATCTGTATTTATTCAAAAGGACAAGGATATTTTTAAAATCGATTCCTTACCAACTGAAAAATTTGCCGCTTCGTTGGGACTTCCAGGTGCTCCAAAGATCAAGATAAAGGGCGGGCAAGCAGCTAAAGAAAAGAAGAACATGTCAAGAAAATTAGTTGCTTTGGAAGCAACTAATGAAGAAGGAGAAGAAGATCCTGAAAAGAATAGTAAGATCAGAACTAAGTATGATAGAATGTTTGAGAGGCAAAATCAAACCGTATTATCTGAGCATTATTTGAACCTTGCAGGAAACAAGAAGAAAGAGGCTGTTGAAGAGGATTCAGATGATGACTTTATGCAAGTTAAGAGAACTGACCATGATCTTAATGAAGAAGAGCTTCCTGATCTCTCATTGCCAGTTTCTAAGAGAGCCGAGAAGAAGGCACTCTCTAAAAAGCAATTCCTGAAGGGTAATCCAACCAAGTTGAAATTCGATGATGACGGCGTGGCTCATCCTTTGTATGAGTTGGAGGATGAAGACGACTTTAAGGCCAAGGGAAGTGCTCAAGACCAAAAGGACACTTTCGTTAGTAAAGAGACTGAATTGATGAATAAAGCTGATGTGGAAGATAAAGCAACTGCTAAAGATAAAAGAAGAGAGAAGAAGAGAAAGAGAAAGGAAATGGAGAAACAAATGAGAGAAGATTACAGTGGAGAATCTGAACCTGATGTGGAAGAAGATATGGAATATTCTAGTGAAGAAGAATCTTCAAAGAAACCTAAGTGGTTCCAAAATGACAAACACATCAAGAAAGACGACGATGTGCTCGAGATTGACGAACCAGAAACCTTGGAAGATTTGGAGTCTCTTACTCAACGTTTGTTGGAGGGCTAAATGACATTGCATTAAATACAAGACCGTTGGTCTTGTTTGGTGGTATAACCATTAAAATATATAATATAGTACAAAGTAAAACTTTTCAAAACTGTATTGTAGCATTACTATTTGGATTCAGGTCAACATTAAATACTTCGATGTTGTGCTATGCATTTTAATTGATAATTGGAGTAGCCACCAATTTATTATCCACTTGTCCCAATCTGATTAAATTACCCCTTACTTTTTTACCTTCTTCATCCATCATTTCCATGTCGTCGTCTGCGGAAGGTTCTTGCAAATCAATTAATACAACTTCTTGTAAGAACTGTGTTGGGTTTCCTTGTGCAAGTGATAAATTGACATCATTTCCCAAATTGATAGAAATCTTACCGGACTGATGAATGTTCACCATTCCAATTTGTCCCTTTAATTGAGGAACCGATGAAATGAATCTTGATTTGTAACCGGAATCCTTGGTATCCGATGGTTCGTCCTTGACCATTGAATTGCTCTCATACTCGGGCAAGATCTTTGGCAAATGTAATGCAATGAATTTTTCTTGGGGTTGTTCTGTGGAAAGGTCGTCGAACTTATCAGTTAAAAGATCCAAAATGTGTTGGTAATCTGAAATGAGTTTGGTATGTTCTTCTCTGTCAAATAAATCGATTGGCTCAGCAATCTTGCTTTCCAATTCGGCTTTATGTTGTTTGATGATCTCTAATTTGTCTTCGATTGGTTCACTCTTTACTGTAGGTTCTCTACTGGCAGTGACGGATCTGCTGTCAACCGGTTCAGGAGATTCTGATTTCACAACAGATGCAGCTTGTTCCTTCTCTGGATCAACACGTTCTGGACGAACTGGGAAGAGAACGGTTTCTTCATCTGCGAATCGGTATTCCTCGTTCATGTTAATTCTGGTATGATCATCCTCCTCTTCTTCGGTTTCAAGTCCCGGAGTGGGTGATTTGGTTCTTTCCTTGAGCTTAAGATTTTGAAGGAACTCAGGAGTAGGTGAAATGGAGTTATATGTTTGATCTGCTGTCAATCCCAACTTGGATCCATTAGCATTACCAATGGATACTGAGCCCGAAGAAAGAGGCCCCGAAGTAACCAAATGGGTTCCTGCATAGTTGTTCCTTCCACCACGGCCTCTTCCACGGAGGGATCCCCGACCTCTGGTTGATGGTGTTGATGGTGTTTCTTGTTTGACTTGAACAGGGGCATCTTTTGCTCTTTCTTCTTTGGTTTTTCTGGCCACAACTTTGGGTTTAAACTTTAAAGAGGGCTTGGCGCCGCCTGATGGCGTTTTTTTGCCATTAAGGGATTCCAACCTGTTGGACATGTTGATGGATTATTCAAAGTCCATCGCTAGTTTAGAAATTTACCACCTTGGTCACGTGTCGTATGGTCACGTGTATAATTTCCCAATTAAATCTACAACAATAAATCAATTCAAAATTTATGATCAGAGCTTCTAAAATATTAATGAGTGGTATGTGGAATATTTTGCAGCATCTGTGACCTATTTCACTTTTGTAACTTGTTATTTCCGCCAGATACGTTAGGAATTATGATCTCATCCTTGTAACGGACTTGAGATGTTTTGTACTTATACACGACCCTGTAGTCTACATTTTTCATCTCATCCCATCTTGTAAACTAAGCAGAGATGGCCAAAGCACCAAGAAATAGACACCATGTGTCGGAAGATCTTGATCTAGACGAGGTGGACGCCTTTAACGCCAACAGAGAAAAAATTATGCTCGATGAGGCCGGTGAATATGGCCAACAGCAAGATTCTGACGAATCATCTGAAGAAGAGGTGATGGGCATCGACATGGGAAACAGTGACAATGAGGAAGAAGAGCAAGATGAGAGTGGCGATGAAGATGATCTTGGATCAGATGAAGAAGAGGAAGGAGCAAGCGACGAAGAAGTTACCGGATGGGGTGGAAAGAAAGCATATTATGGTGGTGATGATGCCAGTGACGATGAAGACGCCAAACAAATGTCAGAAGAAGCATTGAGACAACAAAAGAAGCACTTACAAGACTTGGCAATTGATGATTATATTGATGAAGAAGACATGGAAGATTGGAAGAAGGGAGCTGCTATCGAAGAAGAAGAGAAACCAGAGACCACTACCCAATTCGTCATAAGCAAAGATAGCACTATTCACAATCTCGAGGATTCTGAACAATTAAATTTGTTGAAACAGTCATTCCCTGAATTCGTTCCACTCCTCTCCGAGTTGAATCTGCTCAAACCAAAACTTGACCTATTGCAAGAGCAGACCTCCAATGAAGTTATCGAATTGAAGAAAGTAGCATTATCAGCATATTTGGGATCTATTGCCTCTTATTTTGCCATGTTCGTGGATAATTTGAATGGTGAAGGTTTCACTAGCATGAAGGATAGTCCCGTTATGGAAAGTATCTTGACCTCCAGAGAAGTGTGGAGACAGGCCAATGAATTGCCAGAAACATTCAAGGCAGCTATCAGTAAAGACTCCTATTCAGATGCTGGCTCTATTTCTGACAACGAAGATGTTGGATTGGAGGTTGATTCTGATGAAGAAATTGATTCTGATTCCGGTCTGGAATCTGACTCCAAATATGAAGATGCTCGTGAATCCGATTCTGATATTGATATTGACGTTAACACAAGCCGTTCTATTAAGAGTACATCCAAAGCATCTGCTGCTGACATGTATGAAGCCACACCTGATGACGTTGACATGGAAGACAAACAACGTCGTAAGAAGACTTTGCGTTTCTACACTTCTAAAATTGATCAAGCACAAGCTAAGAATAATGAACGTTATTCTGGTGACTTAGACTTGCCTTATAGAGAAAGATTATTTGAAAGACAGCAAAGGTTAATAGAAGAGGCTCGTAAGAGAGGTTTGGGAGAAGATAAAGCTCAATTAGGGGATGATTTAGATGACGAATTTGCAGGCTCTGATGATGAAAGATTAGCAAATGAGGTGAATAATGGTGATGATCTCGAATACTATGAATCATTGAAACAAGGAAAGGCAGAGAAGCAGAAATCTAGAAAACAAGCTCATTTGGATGCTGTCCAGGCGGCCAAGGAAGGTAAATTGGCAGAATTACAAGAGAATGTTGATTCGGATGGAAAGAGAGCTCTTAATTTCCAAATCCTCAAGAACAAGGGTCTTACTCCACACAGAAAGAAGGAATACAGAAACGCAAGAGTCAAGAAGAGAAAGCAATACGAAAAGGCCAAGAAGAAGCTCGGATCTGTCAGACAAGTATACAAGGGCGACAGTGGTCCATACCAGGGAGAAAAGACCGGTATCAAAAAGGGATTATCCAGATCGGTCAAGTTGGTATAAATCGGCTGAGCCGAATTCTATGTATTTTCATGATATTAGGTTTATATTTGCTAATGTATATAATATGGCAGAGTGTAGTCAAGTGCAAAGAAAATCTATAAACTGCTCTAATTGAGCTTGGAATCAACACGCATCAACTTCCAATTGATGATATCCTATTGGAATACAGTAATTGGCAGTCATTTATAATCAATAAAACCCTTAACGAGAGAAGGTGATATCGTCGATTCTGAGAATGGACTTGACACACTCAGATGCCAAAGTAATAGCACTGGTACTCACTAATACAGGTTGCAATACGTGTTCATCATAAGTGTTGGAGGCACCAGATCTTCTAACTGAAATACCAGCATTCTTCTCGCCGTTTTCGTGTCTGTTTCTCAAGTCAGTCACCACATTAATTGGGTTCAAACCAGCATTTTCAGCCAAGGTAGTTGGAATAACTTCCAATGCACTGGCAAATTCTTGGTAGACAAATTGTTCAACACCAACCAAGGTATGTGATTCTTTCAACAAAGTCTTTGAAACTTCGATTTCCGGGGCTCCTCCACCAGCAATCAATGCTTTTTCCTTTACTAAACATCTAATAACACACAATGCATCATGGATAGATCTTTCAGCTTCGTCCAACACCAATTCATTTGCACCTCTTACGATAACGGAAACAGTTGGTCTGATGTTCTTGGAAGTGATACCACTGATCTTGACAATCTTGGAACCAGAGCTTTCAGATTCTTCAACCAAGTCGGCATGACCCAATCTATCTTCAGTGAAGGCGTCGATATCGGCAATTGGCTTACATCCGGTGGACTTGGCCAAGAATTCGATTTCGTCTCTTTCAATATCTTTCACAACCATAATGTTCAACTTAGAAAGGAAATGCAAAGCTAAGTCATTAACTGCATCTCTCAAGATGGATTTTTGGATCAACAAAACGTTACACTTGGCCTTCTTGATTTTCTTACAGATGTTCAACAAGTATGCTCTTTCTTCCTTCAAGATCTTGTCCATTTGTCTGTAATCGTTAACCACAACGTTGTTTTCCATATCAGGCTTTGGAGGAGACAATTGGAATTGGATCAAACCGATTCTGGCCTTTTCCACTCTGGTGGGACCACCAGCAGACTTGATGGCTGTCTGAGTTAATACCACACCGTTGATGGCCTTGGTGTCGTCGATGGTTCCACCCACCTTCTTGATCAATCTGATATCGTTCAAATCCACGTTGTTCTGTTCTTCATTGATGACCTTCAACACGGCATCGACGGCCAATGGAGACAAGAGGTATGAATGCTGGGAAACGATCTTGGAAGAGAGCGATGTGGAGGCAGCTCTTATTAATTGTTCCCTGTCATCAAGGGAAATTTTGTAGGACATATCCAACAAGATTTCACAGGATCTTTTGGCAGCTCTTTGGAACGACTCGGCAATCAATGTTGGATGAATTCCCTTGTTCAACAAACGATCAGCTGCTCCAAGGAATGCACCGGTCAAAATGGCCACCGAGGTGGTACCGTCACCTGCCTCGATGTCCTGAGCGTTACTCACGTCCACCAACATTCTAGCAGCAGGATGCAAGAGCGCCATGTGCTTCAAGATGGTGGCACCATCGTTGGAAATTATGATTTCTCCTGTTCCAGTTTTGATCATTTTGTCCATACCTTTTGGACCCAATGAGGTTCTGATGGCGTCAGAAACCGCTCTGGCAGCCAAAATGTTACTTTTCCTCACTTCTTGTGGCTTTTCCTTGTCCTTAAATGTGGCATTGGAAGGAGCTACTGCTCTTGCTTGTGTTTGGGCCATGATTCCTGTTTGATATAAAACTCGTTATTTTGGTGCTGGAAAGCTGCTCTTTTTTGCAAATTGAAGACACCGTCAGTCAAAATCGTTAAAACGCGTTGTACAGGTTGAATAACGAATCCAGGCTCGTATATGGAGAAATGTATCTAGTTAGAAGATCAATTAACTGAGGGTGGATTGGCCGTCGCGGTGAAAATTTGACGGTTTGAGGTCACGTGGGTGGAAAGTTGGAGGAGAGTTGAAACCAGGTTAAGATGGCACTAACAAGGGTGGAAAACAGAGAGAGAAGAAAGAGACTCTATAGTTAAGTGAAGAAGGTCCTGTTTAAATTGCTAAGGGCTTTTTCAGCGGCCAAAATTGTGTTTGGAGGGCTTTTGGTAATGAATTTATTTCTACCAAGGCCAAAATATGAGCTGAATCTCTACTTTATAATTTTAACCATATTCTTCTGTAACTCTGAAAGGCATTGGTCGTGAAATTTAATCAATAAGGAATTTTAATCATCGTATTTCGTTGATGGTCCATGATATGTACTACATATAATGATATGTCACGTGATTTATTAATCACGTGAAGTAATATGTCATCTCTAATTTATACCATATTTACTTTACGATGACTTACGCTACTTTTGAGCCCATAAAGGTCACTAGCGACCATATTCTTGCATGCAGCTATTCCAGATGGTACCCTACGCTTAGAAAACATACGGTGGAATCCGTGATACTTCGACCATTGCCCCAAAAATTCTTGGATTATTTGGCCAGTGATAGCATTAAACTTGAAGGCTCTGCTGTTCCCATTGAGTACAACAGTGAAAATGAGTATAGTGACTGGGAAGATGATGCAGAACCGCCACAAAACTTCGAAGAGCTCTCCGATGAAGACTCCGATGGTGAAAATGACTCTCCGGCTGTTAGAATCGAAGAATTTTCGGAGCTTCACCAACAGATCAAAGAAAGCATCAAGCAATTGGGAGGTGCAGTTGCACCAAAGCTCAATTGGTCTGCTCCAAAAGATGCCAAGTGGATCATGGCAGGGAATACCATGAAGTGTACTTCTTCTGATGATA
This sequence comes from Suhomyces emberorum, assembly GCA_003707835.3. Lineage (NCBI taxonomy): Eukaryota > Fungi > Ascomycota > Pichiomycetes > Serinales > Debaryomycetaceae > Suhomyces > Suhomyces emberorum. Next base: position 333,724 of record PPLQ03000009.1, read on the forward strand.
TTTATTTGCTTCTCAACGCTTCTGACCATATAGTGGATGACTTAGAACATGCGTTCGAAGGACCTGAAGGCATTGCAGAAAACTCCGTGGAAGCTAAGAATGGCTTAAAATATGAGCTTGTACTCAGAAAATGGATGGACATTAACCCTGCACTTGAATTCAGAGCTTTTGTTAGGAATAATTGCATTGTGGGTATTTCACAGCGTGATTTGAATCATTATATTTTCCTCGAAGCCATCCAAGAAGAGCTTCAGGAAACGATAGAGAAATTCATTGATTCTAACGTATTGGGCAAATTTGACCAATCACTGTTTATTATTGATTTATATGTGGAAAGACCATCAAACAACGTTTTAATTATTGATATCAATCCGTTTAGCCGCAAATCCGACTCCCTCTTGTTTACATGGAACGAGCTTTTACAAGAGGAAGGTGGCTTACGATTGATCACCGAGACAAATGTTGGACGTTTTGCCCGCAAGGAGTACAGTGAAAGTCAAGTTCCGTTGGATGTGGTCGATGCCTCAACAAATGGAGAAAACATGGTTGCATTGGCTAGAGAATGGGCCGAAATTCAAAAGAAATCCACTAATTAATAATCGTTAAACTGTAATTATCACCAGAAAATAGAATGAAAACTAAATTACAATTTGAACGTCAAAAAAGATTAGTACGTTCGACATGAATAACGAAAAAATTAATTCGAGCCACTATTTGAGGATTTAGAATTAATAGATGCTTAATCTGGAAGTTCTAGAAACCTTAGTTTCCCTTAAAAATAGCGGAAAGTTATAGCTAGTGCAGATGATCTGGGATGCACAACCTGGAATTACGACTCCATAAATTATTAACATATCCATGGGTATTGATAGCAGCAATCACGGACCTATTGTTAAACATGTCAGAATTACCGAGCATAGAACGTCAGAGGAAGAGTATGTCAGGTACCAAAAGCATAGAAAAATAGGTGCATATCTCTATACCACCACCCAAATTTGTACATTAGCATGTGTTTGACCATCCCTTGAATGTCATAGACTTGATATTACGATGGTCCGTAGAGTATCCGAGGAATCAACCAAATGATTCCATTTCCCCACCGGTCGATTTCATCGGAACTGGAGGATTTTGCGGACATTTCACTTGAAGTTTCCGGCCACCATGGATATCGGCAAGATACTGTGTACCTGCGATAACAACACCCGGCATCATCGACTACAATTACATCCAATGCTAACAATAGCATTATTTAGGCTTAATGTCTACCCACCAATTGTTGGTGGGGCTTACCTTGCCGGATTAGGCAACGGTCCCGGATAGCCATCCCCAAAAAAGGCACAAGGAATAATCCACTACCAAGACTGGGATGACAGGTGATATCAAGCAATTCAAGAGATTTTTAGCCTGTTTCAGGCGGATAAACCCGCGTAATGCAGCCTTAGTCCGGCAACTCCGAGCCCACTCGGATCCGATTCTAGGCATTATGCTCAAATGCTTAAGCTAAACCTTCTAATTGCAACCTGTAGTTAACCTGAACAGTGGCATTCCCCGCGAATTTTTCACTCTCGCTAGCCCACCGCGAGGGGAAGCATTTCTCGCTAAATTACACCGCGACTGACACCCCATTCCACTGTCCGGACTGCGGAATGTGCCATGGTGCTATCACTCCAAAAGGCCACGCTGGTGGCTCCTCTGTCGCTAAACTTCCGCCCATTTCCCACTACATGTTCTCACTATCACGCTGGACCGCCTCACACCTCCTGCCATCCGCCTTCTCTGCTGTTTCCACGCCCTTGTGGTGGTTTGCCCAACAATAGATCAGGAAGGATTCGCAAGCGCACGCTCTTTCTCCCACCGCAACCTGCCGTCACTGGGCCCAGTGGAACGATCGATTCACCGCCAGACCGTTCTCCACCGTGGTTATCTCCACTACACTTCTCCTTCCACCATCAACTTCGACCCTTCGACTTTTCGACCCTTCGACCCCCTCGACACGTCCACACTTCCACGCTTCCTCAACACAACCGTCCAGTACTCCTACGTCGCGTGGTTCCCCTGATGTCTGTAACTACCACCACCCTCACCACTAACGACATATTCCTCCCCGACTACCGTGGTAGGCTCACTGAGGGAGTCACCTACAATCCTTCCAATGACACCCTCTTATGGGTGGATATCATAGCAGGCCAGGTCCATCGGGTGCTGTTGGCCAAGGGAGGCCCCCGGTGCCACCAGGTGCTCCAGTTTGACGACCCTGAAGAGTCGGTGGGCGCTATTGCGTTGACTTCCAATGATAATCGCATCTTGGTTTGTGGGAAATGGGGAGTGGCCATGGGCGACTTTGCCACCAACACCATCGAGCCATATTTCATCAAATACCCCCACAACGGTGTCCGTGTGCGGTCCAACGACGGCATCGTGGACCCCTGGGGCCATTTGTGGATCGGGGTCATGGCAGACTTCCCCTACACCTCCAACGGCGTCCAGCCCGAAGGAAGGTTGTATCGAATCAATTGTCACGATTTGACCATCGAAACAATGATCGAAGATGTGTACATCTCCAACGGACTTGCATTCTCTGCCAATGGCAAACAGTTCCTCTGGACTGACTCGCTCACGTTTACTGTATGGCAATACGACTACGATTACATCTCCAACACCTTGTCCAATAAGCGACCATTCTACGACACTCGGACCACCTTCCCCGACGCTAGCAGCCCCGAGCCAGACGGAATGACCATCACCAAGAACGACGAGATCTACACCTCGATCTTCAGCTGTGGGGCTGTGGTGCATCTCGATGCTCAAGGAAAGGTGTTGCACAAGATCGAGGTGCCTGCTGAAAGAGTCACCTGTGTTACTATCGGAGGAAAGAACGACAACGAGTTGTACATCACCACTGGCCACAAACAATTGCAGGACAAAGACGCTATCATCGACCCCAAAAACACCAAAGGTGATTTGGGAGGATTTCTCTTCAAGTACGTGGCAGACAGACCATTGAATGGCAAGATTAAAAGCACCTGGGGCGGCAAGGTATAGATTAATAGACACCGCATCACAGGTACTTCAATACATCATTACCTAACAAGTAGCTTGGTTGCACCCTACGGGTTGTACAGCATTAAGCAAGAGAAGGAGATTTCGACAACACCAGAACCACCATCTAGAGACCATACGATAACTCCGATAATACTGGTATTGTTCTGACAACAAAAGATGTGGTGTAGCAGGAAATCGACCCTTTTCACACCGAGATCGAAACAGGGTCACTTGAGACTATTGAGACCCATTAATAGTGCCAAAATAAAGTGGCCCTGGGTTACAACGAAAGCACATGCTATAATGTCGGGATGATCAATCCTGCATTGTCGTATTGTGAAATTATCACAATATCAAATACCATATTATGCTGGTAGGATGCCTTGGTATTCATCAGTGTAGCAAAGTACCACGGTACCACTGGTCCCAAACACCATTGCTGTGGTTCCCACTATCAATAGTAACCGGGATAGTAGTGGAATTGAAATTCCAAGAGATGACATTTCTACCTGGACAATTATAGCACCCGAGTCACATCTAAGGCACAAAAATTGCAGTCTAGCAATAAATAGCTTTAGATTCAAGCTAGAATAAGCGTGGACTCCAAAATGTCAATGGATGGTGGAGTTTTTGATGAAAGATAATTTTTGGAGATAAATATGATATTCCTCTAGATGTTACGGACTTAACCTGTAATCTGAACTAATTTACTTGACATGAGGCGAGGATGAACGTTCGTGATCAATTAATATTCTTGTGCATATGCATATTCCTAGAATAGGTTTCCAATGCATGAAGAAAATTCCGAGACAAGAAATAATTCTGATTGTTTTCGAGTGCGAATCGGTTTTGTGACAGTTAGTAGGATGAAATTTAGAGAATAATAAGCATTGAAGCGATATTATGGCTTATAATCAATATTATGAGAGATGGTTGGTTATTGTAGGCTACGGAGCACTAGTAACTGGAGTGACTAGCACGATTATGAGATTTGCAGCTGTAAAAAGCCATGGTTCACATGGAACACCCACACTACAGTACTGAAGTTGTCATTTGCATTGGCATTGACATCGAAAGTGGCTCTGGCAGTGGCAGTGGCAGTGGCACAGCAGACCCAGGGTATAACCTGTAAAAACTTATAGAAGGTTTTGTAGCTCGCTTGTAGTGACAAGTGGCACCAGTGGTTTATTATATTGGAACCTAAAACTGTAATGCGATAATGCCAGAATACCACAATAACATAATTCCATAATACCATAATGCTATAATTCTCAATGCTATGATGCTATGGTGCTGTTCTACGACGCTAACTTAATAATGCGGAAATCTAATACTCTAATAATGTTTCACTTTTATAGTTTGAGGGTATATCAATGTAAATGTTGAGGTTAAAATTCATGGGCAAAAGAACAGACGTAGGCCTCTTGTATGTGACAAGGTGTTTCAATGTTTGTTTTCGTCACAGTCCTGGTTTATTCTTGGATCCGGTGGCACCTGAAGCAATGTGTCCCCCAAAGCATCAATTTCGTAACCATTGACGATCGCAACAATTTCCCAGTGCAGGAGGCCAGTGGAATGATCACGGCAGCCCACCGAAACAACCAATCAACCAGTGTACAAGTCGACCAGCTAACCTCGGGCCAATGCATCCATGGCACCCCCAACGGCCAAAATACCAAACCGACCTGTCAACACTGGCGATAACACTGCATGCACCTTGTGGTTTCGGGTCATTAGCACTTAGATGGGATGCAAAGATGTGAACCACCAGACAAACAGAAAGTGCCAAATGGCCTGACCGCCGCATCTGATAACTCCAGGCCTGGTAATGTGGTAGTGTGGCCTTTGATGATCGATATGCACATGAATCCGTCATGGCAATCACCTGGTACCATGCACTCCTATGTGAGTGGAGCAAGGTTGCAGATATTATTTGTCCCTGAGGATATACGAAGCACCATAGAATTACCTAGAAACCACAGTGGTTGGGTACTGCCGGTGTTTGCGGTGTTTGTGAGATTGTAGTGTTTGAAGTGTGGGTATCAAGCCAATGTGTGTTTGTGACACCCTGGTTGAGAGGTTGACACCTACCAACCAGCAAACCATTTTGGGCAGCTTTGTACTGATGGTCCATAGGTGGAATTTGTGGACAGAATAGCCCAGCCAGGGCTTAAATTATTGCGACTACCGACAGAACGATGCACATCCAATCGGGGGCCAGATTCGCTGTCCCGATCTGGACGGTGCAGTTATTGTTGTATCTTGTGGTGGATACAAACAGCAATATCCGCGATGCGTGCTCCCAATGCCGAACAAGCCTTAACATTGGGATTCGGGCTTGCACCAGTGGTGCATCGTCAACAGCGCCCTGCGGTTCACAGGGCCGCATGGTACCTGCAAAAGCACCTGAAAACCACCTGAAGGCACCAGAACCTGAAAACCACCCAGTCTGGAAGGTCACCAAGAGACAATCGGGAATTTCTGGCATGGTAACAAAAGAGCCGAAGTCCAGACTAGGCAACGTTAGGGTACGGTGGGGCGGTGTAGCAACACCACCGCAATTACGCTGCATTAGTATATTTGGTACATTAGGTAAGTTTGGTACATTTGGTACATTTGGTACATTTGGGAAGCCTAACTCCGACAAAATAACCTTGCCCAGGAGTTAGAGTTAAAAGCTTACCTGTCATCAGTACCTCTACGCCAAGGCGGTGAGTGCATGACTATGTACACTACATGTAGGACGGTGTGAAATGCTATGATATTGTGATGTATGGATGCGATGCGATGTGATGGATGCAAGAGGTGTAATGGATGCAGAGGTGTAATGGATGCAGAGGTGTAATGGATGCAGAGGTGTAATGGATGCAATAGAACGAACCTTGGTATATGTTAGGTTTTGGACATGTGTTCGTAGTGACATTGGAGATACTTTGAAATGACTGAACGCGGAGTTTTCAAATGAATTTTAATCACCGTAATTGAATTCAGTGACTTCCAAGTTTTCAACCAACATCAGACCCTCCAGTACCGGTTTGAGATTGGTGGTGGACTTCCACCACCCGCGCAATAAACTCTTCCACAAGCAGGTTCTGTTCTATGCCCCCAGCACGGAGATCATTAAGCTTGAGGTTCTGGATGGTACGGCGGTCCTCGGTGCTCATTCCAGTGGAGACTCCGGCCCCAGGCCCACCACGGGCACCAGTGATGGTGGCATCGTTAACAATCCGCACTAGTGTGGACAAGTGGAACTGTAGCGCAGGTTCCTTTAGCATGGCTTGTATCACTGGGTCGCGAGCCAACTCCGAGAAAGGGCTAGTGGTATTTTTGGTGGTGGTGGAATCGCCAGTGGTTGCTATGTTTGAGGAAGTGGCGGTGGTGTCGGTGGTGTCTGCGTTTGTGGAAGTGGCGGTGGTATCTGCTTTGGTTGATGTGACAGTGGTGTCTGTTTTGGTTGATGTGACAGTGGCTGCGGTGGTACTGGAGATACTGGTGGTACTGGGAAAAGTCGCACTGGTGGTAGGGGCACTAGATGAGGCCACCGTAGGAGAATTGGTGGAAGAACCATTGGCCCCTGTAACACCATGGGCACTCGTATGGGCTTCACTCTTGTAACATGCAATGGAGCAGTAATGTGCAGGGCATTGGGGACACCTGTATTTGGCCTGTTGCTCAAGGCACACGGTACAGAGTCGGGACATGGGGACAGTAACTTGGTGGGAGGTTTCGCGATGAGGTTCAAATTGGTGGAAATTAATAAAGTCGTGCGCTAACCACTTTTCTTCCTACCAGCGGAATCGACTTCTACTGTGTCATCATCACTGCGTTCTTGCCTGTGTGTAGGTCCTTTCTATGCAGGACAACCCTAATGCCCAAAGGGGACGAGGCAACCCAACGCTCGAAGTGTCCGGTGGATTTTCCACCAAGGACGATTTTCGGGCCCCGGCAAACGAATGACGACGGCACTACCGGCCCCAGAATCTGTGGTGCCCCAGAAACCATCGAAAACCCCGTCCTGCAGACAATCTCCGGTCCATCTGCGGTGGATTGGGCCGTCGACATGGAGAAGGGGTTGAACAGTACCAAAAGTTCAAATGCCCTTTGATTGTTTGTCCCAAAATGCCTGGATGAATCAGACAACAGAGGAGGTTCTTCGCAGGTTGGCACTTTGTGATACGCCACCTTGCATTAGTCTAAAAACGGCGCAAGCCCCCGGCAAAATATGTAGATTGCTACATGTAAGACACCTAACCAGCATAACCCTCATAATAATAGGGGAGGCGACTGGCGGAACAATAGGCCTGGTTCCCAGTATTATTGCAGGTTAGATGGGTGCATGCAACACTGCACCGAGTCGCACCACCGACTGCACCCGGGGACCGTAACGTTCTGCAGAGAATGTAAAGTGCCAGAAAATGGGACAACCTGGTGCAGAGGCACATATCGATTGGGAAATGATTTGCAGGTTACACCCAAGCATGGGCTATTCTTGGAGGCTGATTCATCCCCCCAATGAACAAAATAGGCCAGGTAATTTGGAACATTCCACCCACATGACCGTTGCAGACGAAAAACGCCCGGGTGGGGCAGCCAGTGGCACCCCACGGCAAAAGAAACTGGGACATTTGGGGGATGGCCTGCAATCAGTGCTATTAGCCTCGGTGGGGGAGCAACCACTTTCTGGGGATAACTGCATGTTGGGTGCGGGTGTCCGAAGATAATTGCAGGTTGCACCCGCAGGCATCACCACCGGGCCAGAAACAGAGCAAGTTGCAAGTTACGAACGATGCACTTTGTCTACTCAAATGAGTTCCTCAAACATCTAAACGAGGCCAAATTTCATTTCTTCAAGTGTTGGTGATATCACCACCCCTGGCCAGGTGGGGGACAAGCAATCGGGTCACCACCACCGGTGGCTGTAGGGGCTATAGGGAGGGGGCACTCGAACACCGAAACAAACCTCCACATATCACAACTACAGGTAAATTTACAAGTTACGGGTTGAAATTTGGAAGTTGAGGATGGCCAAGAGGATTTGATCTTTTGTAGTATTTGTGTGCCATTTCTGCTATTTCTGCCATTTCTGCCTTTCTGCCTTTCTGCCTTTCTGCCTTTCTGCCATTTCTGCCATTTCTGCCATTTCTGCCTCTCTCCCATTTCTGCCTTTCTGCCTCTCTGCCTCTCTGGCTTTCCTATTTACTCTACTTTACTGTGGTTTTTGTTCCGCCCCATAAATCCCCAAATTGACTGGAAAGTGTAGTGAGGCTAAAGATTCCTGTCCAAGTGAAATAAGCATCTGGGGCGAAACTGTAAGGCGAACTATAATATCATCGTGAATGCGAGTGGGAATGGTAATCAAGGTTAATGAACTTTAAACAGTGTCAGAAAGTATAATGTGCGGAAAGTGTGCATCAAGCATAAAATGCGTACCATGAGTAATGTGCTAATGTGCTAATGTGCTAATGTGCTAATGTGCTAATTGCTAATTTCCTAATTTCCTAATGTGCTAATGTGCAAATGTGCAAAAGTGGGAGATGCAACAAATGGAACAAGTGGTCAGTGGTACGTCAACCAATGATGCGTCTACCATTAGCGCGCTTACTTTCCATCCATGTCAAGTTTGTGCATAGAACATGATTTTACAGGCACCGCCAGTGCACCTTTTAGGTGTCATTTACACCAAAACGATACTGTGCGCATTGGGGGTATTTTCTGGCATGGGTGATTTACTGCAATGCCAATAACCCCCAGTGCTGTTAGCACCGATGCAGGTTTCTCGATTCTCAATTCAACCAATGTTCGTATGTTCATCTGGTAAAAGTTGTCGTTGTTGCGCTTGCCCCAGGAATGGGTGCAAACCCCCTGCCACCCCAGGGATTTTTGTCGCTTGAAAACACAATCCCACATTCACCAGCAAATGGCCGTTGTAAAGTCACTTGCCACCGGTTGAGCCCGAGTTATTGTTTCAGAAAATTCCTGGCCAAGACTGTAAAAATAAACCTAATAAACCAAATTAGCCCAGGCTTGGGGTGACCATTACAGGTTAGGCCCAGACAAAACGCCCACATCGCCGAGGCGTTTGCATGTTGGCCACAGGGGCTGCAGCAAGTTTGCATGTTACCCTGGTGGGCTGCTATGATCACTAACTTCCGTGTATGCACTGATGCACTCGGCACCTCCAGTTTCCAACGGCCAACCGAACCGATTCGGCAGGTTGCGCCGTAATGTATCACAGCGATATTGGTGTCTGCATCACCCCAGACAATCCTGTTCCAGGCTTAATCGCGGCATATACCCGTGTCTGGTCTAATGGGGTAACAGGAGGTGATGGAGGCTGCATGGTGGATCATTCACCTCCCACAATCCGCTAGCAGGGGCTGACTCCCCCTCGGCAGCCTAGAGCCCCAATCCAAGGCTGTGGCAACACAAGGCCCAACCAGACAAACGACATCCACTGGGGCCAGACCACCGACTCGTGTGGTGGAACTCCTGCCAATTGTCTGCAGCAAAATCAGACCCTCCTGCATATAGCCAGACGCTAGTGTCGCTGCTCATACTTCTCACGCTGCTCATGCTGCTGCCTGCAGGTAGACGGGGTTTGGTGCTAAACCTACACCTCCTGCATCCTGCGCATCCTGCAGTCATCGTAACAGACGCACAATACATGGTCTGCAAAACGCAAATATCCCACACACCACCTGTATGCACACTGCGCTACAAATGCATCGTTCGCATCTGTGCACTGGCCAGGTAAACTGTATTATGTACTAGTGCAACCCTGGCCAACTGTACTGCTGTACTGGGCTAACCTGTAGGATGCAATGGCCTAACATTCTCACCAACTCCACCAAACCTGTACCCTTACAATCTGCAAATGGTGACCACAGGGCAAATTGACAACGGTTTATCTTCCATCTTCCATCTTCCATCACTTTAACAAGCACTTCAACAAACACTCAACATGCATCTCTCACACATCTGTAGAATTACAGACAAATCCTTCACAAATACAAAATACATCCATAGCCTTGACACCTCATTCCAACAACCTCTGCGTCCTCTACATCTCCTTGCAGTTGGTTATCTCCTGTGCATCGAATTTGCATCTGAATGCATCAACTTTGCATACATTTACAACTGCACAAGCACACTGCACCAACACCATCTTGTCCTTTTGGTGTCCTTTTGGTGTTCAATGCAGACAGGACATCCTGTGGCTTGTGGTGCGCTCATCCCAGTTTGGCCGCAATACATGCACAATGCACCATAAGGCCCGGTGGTTACCATCAGCTGGTGCTCAACTAGGCACTAGGTCCATAACTTGCCCCGAAAGTTTTACATTTGCCCTCGATAATGGCGGTGACACAAACCGCTAATTACGAGCAGCTCATCCTTCGAACAATGTGTTCCTACAATTTCACTTCGTTTTGGGCACAACCTGGTCAGGCCCAACTTTGGCCTGGGCAGACGCACGTCATGCATGCGGCCTAAATAGAAATCTCGATTATGCACAAGTCTCGGTTACGAGCCCCGGTTCGTCTTCCAAAAAAAACTCCTCTACGCACTTCAACCTAATTTCTCTGCCACTCTCGCCCAAGAATCCACCTACATCCGCCCTGCAGGTAGTCTGTCTATATGCAGGAGCAGGCTGCACCTCCAGTGACTGCAAATCTCGTTTCAAACGGGTTGCACGGGTTGCATCCCAAACTACGCGTGTTTTCTGATTAATGATGATGTCTAACATGTTTATTCCGTAATATCCAGCCAAGGTAAGGTGCTTGGCGTCACCGCTAGTATACAAGAGTCATAAGTCGTTAAAATGGCATTGGGCACCGCTGTTCACCAGTGGGTAGACACAGGAGCGCCGCCGTAGAATGGAAGGAATGGGGCCCCTTCATGCTGAGGAAAGGTGGAGGTTCCAGGGTTGATGGGATGCGAGAACATGAACTGCTGTTGTTGGGGAACCACGTAAACAACGGGGTTGGCTGCGTGCTTGGGCATCACGTAGGTGGAATGGCCAGCAGCAGCGCCGTGGATGCTGGCGTGGGTGGAAGTGCAGACGGAGTTGTTGGCAACAGTAGAGGTGTTCATATGTGACAATGCCATCATGGAGTTGACGGGAGCCGGGGCTGGAGCCATGGTGGCCATAGGAGCCATTGGTGCCATGGATGCAACCGGCACCATGGAAGGCGCCACAAGGGCAGTGCTGTTGACCATGGCCTGGTGTTGCAACGAGTGGATGTGTCTGCGCTTATAGTGGTAGTCGTTGTGGCATGGGGTCAAAGGTGTGAGGGGAGAGTAGCCCACAGGGTCCAACTTGGCCAGAGTGCAAGCGGTGAGTGGAGAGCTGATGCTGGATGCGTTTGGTGGCGTAGAGTAGCCATGCTGAGGAGTGGTGGTGGAAAATGCTGGGGTGTAGTTGGGACTTCCAACAGGAGTTCTTTGGGAGGTGACATGAGCGTCTATGGTGGAGTCTTGGGAAGAAATGCTAGGGTTGAGAAGGCGCTTGTAGCCATGGACCACAGACGAAGGTACCTTGAGGGACAGTGCCCCCGAAAGAACACTCCAGAACTGACTGTCTGCATAGGCATGACTGAACAGTAACTTGTAGTCCAAACAGGACAAAAAGTGAGCCTCCATGGTGTTCAACACCTTGAGGTCCACAGTGACAAGGCCTGGTCTTTCGTCGGCTAATGTGTTGGAGATGATGTTGAGCCATGTCTTGAGGGTGTAACTTTGGTCGTCAAACAGCTTGTTGGACAACATGAGGGCCATCATCACAAGGTGGATGTTGATGGACTCGTTTTCTTCGGCCAATGCCGCTTCGTTGTATCCAAAACGGAGCACCTTGTTGTGGTGGTGGTAGCGGTACAAGTAGTACAAGCTGATGATGACGTTGGATGCGGTTAATTGGGAGTTGTAGATGAGATGATGGAGGAAACGGCCGTACTTGGAGTTGAAGTCATGGAACCTTCTGGAAGAGGCCTTGCGGTTGGAGGAGGAGGAGGAGGCAGTAGGGGAAGCTGTAGGCGCGGGAGCAGCCGCAGCGATGATGGACCATGCCACCTTGATGTAATTGGAAGAGTCGTCACACATGGGACTGAAGGTTGTAGATGCCGCCTAATTGGGGGCAGGAAAGCCTATATATATTTGGCCTTGCGTAGTTGATCACCCTTACAATCACCTGAATCGCTAATGATGATATAATTATGTGGGTGCAGGAAGATTTCTTTTGGGGATTGCAAGTTAGGCAAGGTTTGCACGTTATGCTGGGACAAATAATAATGGTGGTAAGGTTTTGCGATCGGGGTGTTTTGCAGGTTGGGCCAGATTGTTCTGGGGGATTGTTGTGTTTGTGCTACGCCTCATGCAGGCTGCTGCACTGCGGGTGCGGCATGAAGCTGGGTCCCACCCACCTGCACATAGCCCGCAGCTCGCATTCTTCAAAATATTACGTGCCACGGATTATTTTTTAGCGCATCCACCGGGTATGGTTGTGGGAGCCGGCCGGATATCATCCCTGTGTCAGTTACCGCAGGGCAAACGGCCAAAACCTGCAAAATTTGCTGTTACCTTGGGATGCCCGTCACGTGAACCTCTCCCCCGGTTTCCACCACGGTTGCCAACGAAACAGACGACATTGGCTGTTGTGGTGCCCGTCATCGCAGCCTTGCGGCCCGTAGCCGGCTTCACCGTACATGCCATTGCCTTGCCAGGACCTCCTGGCACGGTTACAGGTTCACCAAGTGAAACATTACAATGTCTGATTTTTGGTTGGCGGCGTTGGCTGCAGGACATTTATTTTGTGATTAAGGCCGAATTTTTTACGCGTTAGCGGCGGCAAGTGTGCGGGCGGTTCGCGCACGACCCCGGGGCATTTACCACCCCGGTAAAGTACAATTGATCGGGGCCCGGATTGTGCTGGTCGCAGCAAAATTCCGGTAAACCCGTCTAGTCGTAAGGCCAGTTGCATTTGGTACCGGGGAAAGAATTGGACTAACACCGGGGGAAAGACTTGGACTAACACCGAGGGTGTGGTATCACCGATGTATTTCCAAACATTTTCACCTGTTTGAAGTCCACTACAAAACCAGGGTTTCCTCGAACCTTACGGCGGGATTGTTCCAGACGGCGATACCCGGACGGAAGTGGCATCCGTGGCGATGGAGCCGGCCGACGGTCCTTCCCCTCTTGCCACTGAAATCCGCTTGTCTTTCACCTTCTGGTGGTGGAGTTTCTCTTTCTCTACTTGGCCTCCACAAAACTTTCCAGCTAAGCCGCGAACATCATGGAACCGATGCATCCAAGATTCCGTCACTGGGTGGAACTACAACCCAGGCGCTGGAACCAACAACTGGAACACCGCCAAACTCCGTTTGGTGGATCGCTGCGGTCGTTTTGTTTTTGCTTTTTAGTTTTTAGTTTTTAGTTTTTGATTTTGGTTTTGGTTTTGGTTTTTGGTTTTGTCCGTGGATCGAGAGGTGGAATGGGACGCGTTTGTGGTGAGAACTTGACCAGTTTGGTATTTGGTATGTGGTTTGGAGTGACGGTTTGAGACATCAAGGTTTGAGGTGAAAGCAAGTACAGTTGGGGCTGTGAAGTTTAGGTTACTTTTACAGGGATATGTGGTTGTGTGGTATATGATTTTGGGGTGACATTTACCTGGTTAGTGTGTAGGCCCTGTTGGGTAATTGAATTCCGTGTGCTATGTACTTTGATCTATGGACAGTATCGTTAGTTTGTTCTTTACAAGGTAGTTGTTTCCTGTGTGTGTTCTACTGTGCGTGTTCCAGGGTAACTTTGCTTTCAATGTCTTGCTACGGTGTGTGTTCCAGTGTAACTTTGCTCTCAATGTCTAGTTCAATGTCTTTTTGTTTACTCTTCTTGTTTTCTCTTTTTGTTCTCTCGTTTTGTTCTCTTTTTTTGTTCTCTCTTTTTTTCTCTTTTTTTGTTCACTCTCTCTTTGTTTTCTTGCTCTTCACTCTGTTGTTCCAGTGTCTGATATTTCCAGTGTCTGGTATTTCCAGTACTTGCGTTTCTAATCTTATTGTGTAGCCATCTCTCGTGTCTTTGTCCCATATGTCTCGGTTGTTGTAGCTCACCAGCTTGGATACCCTATACCGGTGGTAAACTCGGGCAAAACCTGGGGCACCTTCGGGGGTAGTGCCGGATCCGGTGGTAAACTCGGTCAATGCATGCAGATGCCTGCAAAATGTCGCCAAATGTCACCACCTGCTTCAAGTTCCTCGCAATGTTTACAACAAGGATGCGACATTGTCAAAACAACCCCCTGCTGGAAGTGCTGGCTGGCGGTTGTTTTCTATTAATAACAATGCTGCTTTCTCTGGTTAGTCTCACGTGCCCAATTCTGCTCACTGGCGTATTGTTATTGTCACGTGATACGGTGTTTGACGGTAATCACGTGATGTGCCATTTCTTTTTGCCGCCCCTCCCCCGCGACCCTGCAAATGTTTGTTCGCCGGCGCGCCAGCCATCTCCGTGACGTCATTGCGCGTTCCGGCATCTCAGCCTTGTTTTTCTCATCGCGTCACGTGTGCCGCAAGCAAACTACAAACGGGCCTGACAACGCCAACGACGCCAGATTTCTTGACTTCCTTCGGCCGCAGCCATAACCTGGCTGGAGCCCATGACGGGGCCCACCACTTCGTGGCCCCGGATTCTTGGCCGTTTTTCCGCCGCCGTTCCGACGCTTCCGCCCCTTCCTCTGCGCCTTCGCATTCCGGTAGTTGCACCCATATTCACCGGTTTGTTTCGACCTTGTCCGGTTCGGGCACTCGGGCACTCGGGCACCCTCGGATGTCACCCCATGATGATGATTCTGGTGTCAATATTGCTGTTCCATGAAACTTCATTGCCCAGTTAAATACCCGTCCCTACCTCCTCTCCCCAGGCCACGCATCCGCTTCCCTTCCCTGGTCCACCTTCCCCTTACAGCCACCCTGCATCCCTAGGTTTAGCCGTTTCTCCCGGCTAACTCACCTCCCTCACTGTCATCTCACAACCCGTCACAGCCTTGCCAAAACAGGAAGTGACTCTAGTGACGTCTCAGCCTTCATCACTGCCACTGACAAATCATTTCATCGTTGATATACTGTTGTTTATCCCTTCCAACTCCTTCAATTGCTCCAGTCTCAGGTCCAGTGCCAATTTTTCACTCCTGCCTTTTCATCCACGGATTCGGAACATTACTCATCAGTGTAAAACATCGATTCCACGCCATTCCACTTCGCCTGCCTTTCCACAAGCTTAACTACCCTACTAGTTGTTAGAACCCTTCACTAGCCGTCAAACTCCCCCATATCCTTCGCCCAATGACCCACCCACTTCTCCGGTTCAAAAAGGTCCATTACTACATCATCCCACTTGTGGCCCTTGTCGTATGGTGGGGAATGCTCATAGCTTTGTTATCAGCATGGTCCCTTCAAGGAAAACCCGTGTATGACTTCATGGGCTTCACAAAACAACTGCCGGTGTATATTTCCGACATTGGAGCCACCAATCTCCAACCTCTCTTTATTTCGTGTGCTGGGTTCCAGGCAATCTTCTTTGTGGGAACTCTTGCCATGGAATTTTATCTCCGGACCCACAGCAAACTCCAGCCTTACGTGTCTACCAAACAGCCTCGCAATGCCATCTGTAGCATTGTGTGTGCCGTTATTGCTCAATTGGGGATTCTCTTTGTTTCCATCTTCAATACCAAAAACTATCACAGAGTGCACATTTCCATGGTAGGAATCTTCATAGCATTTGCATTCTTTGCCTGTGTGTTCAACTTTATGAACTCATTCATTTTTGGCCACTACCCACAACGTCTTAGTCCCACACACGAAAAGGTTATTTTTGGTACCCATCGTTGGTCAAACATTTACATGGTTTCATTCTTCTGTAAATGTTTCTGGTTGGTTTGTGCTGCAGTGTTTGCTATATGCTTCGGTGTCTTCATGCACGAAGGAAAAGACTCTTTGTCAGCAATTTTCGAATGGACTATTTCATTCTTCTACGGTCTTTTGTTGGTAATGTGGGCAATGGACTTGTTCCCATCTGCTGTCAAGCACTATAGAGTAAGACACCCAAACGAGTTCGACAATTCTTACCACGAAAAGCTCAGTAAGGAAGACGAAGAACATTCCATCTCCACTCTTGGAGCTCCTACATACGTACCAGCCTCTGATCCAACCAGTCCTGTTCGTAACTACGATACCGTGCAGAATCCCACCCAACCGGTATAAATTCCTTAAAACCAATATGATAAATTAATGACTAGACATTAGATATGACTCGGATTGTAGTAACTGTAAACACCTAGATAACAGCAAGTTCTAGCCTTACTAGGCAAAGAAGTAGAAATTTCCAAAAGGGTGCAAATTTAACCAACAATAGGATTTTATTGCAATAGTTATCTTACACGTTCTAATTCCTTGATAAGTTATCAAAGGTTGACGATAAGGTACGGCTGAAATGTCAACATTGTACCTTTCTAACCTCATGTAAAGTGACCGTTATGACGGTTAGAACTAGCGGGATTTCCCAATGCGGAAATAGACTAGAACCAAGTTTGGAACCTCAAGAAAAGAATTGACATAGAAAACAGTTTAAGATCACTTTTCTAGTGCCATTGAAGACACCTGTCGAGAGGACTGATCCAGGCACCTCTGCATTTTTGCTGGTTATTAGGTGCGTTTATTATCACCTCCTAATAATAAGTATTATTGCACTCATCACTATTATCAGCTTAAGCACTTCCATGGGGCCACCTCTAATTTCTAAACTCTGGTTTTGATATTCGTCCACAGCACATGCCACCACAATGAATGTATTCCTGTTACAATTAAGGAAACAATTGGAATCACTTGATATAATTTATTCACTTTCAATAGAAGTGTATTATATCATGTTCCATGGGCTAAATCATCGATAGACCAAAGTGCCTGACTTTGAGCTTGATTTCTGGTGCAATTATTTATTATGGGCGAATCCAGAACCAAGCTCCAAAATTGCCTATGAAATGATGTGAAACATCGACCTACACTTCCTTTAACCGTTAGGCTCAATTTTTTGATATCTTCTCATAACAAGACGATGTAACCACAACCGTCACTTCGATTATATCGTTCAACAGTTGATGGTAAGACTTGAATTTTTAAATCTTCTGCACTTATGGGATAAGGCAACATGAAGGGGATCAGCAGCTCCTGTTTCCAATAAAATCCCCAATTTAATGAATGGTGAAACCCTACATATTTTGCACCGAGTATCTATTGTCAAAAAAACCGGAATTTTTCTCCATCTCTTGAATCTACTCAATCTCCTGAACCGCCTTAATCTGCCCAATCTCCTGTTCTCCAAGTGCCTACTTTGTAATCTCCGTAGCCTGCTTAGCAACCCACATATTCTAACCTCATTTGGTCTCCGTACCCCCCTTAATCACAATATCAATCTAGCCTCTATAATTATCCTCCCTGACTTCCTCAATCTATATCTGCCCTAGCCTCTTTACCACTTTCTATCCGCCCAAATTCTTCTCATCGTCCAATTCCATGCCCCCACAATTCCCCTAAATTCCTCGATTCCTCGAATCTACAATCCACAATTCCACAATTCCACAATTCATCATTTTTTTCATTCCCCGTTTACCTTGACTCTGTCCTTAACTGGGCATCCCCCTGGCGTTACCAAATACATCCCTTTGGTCGGCTCTATTGTATTGCACTATGGGTTTTCCCGGGTATTACGTGTCTTGAGGGCGTTGTATTTTCGCCTTGCGTTCCCATTCTGGAAACATTACCGTTGTACCCCAACCTGGGGCTCTGCAATTAACATGTCCGTGTCCATTTTCCGAACTGGGCGTGGTGTGGCCTAAATTAAAACCCATAGTGCAATAGTGGACACCCCCGGAGATCACCGATATTCCGTCCCAGGACCCTCCCTCGGCCTTTTTTTCACTCCCTTAGACCCTGGGAAATCCCCCGGTTTTCGCATCTTTGGCTAGGTTTTTTCACCATATTACGGTCCTCATCCTAACATCCTAACATACTTCCAGCATAGAAATGCTCGTGTTAACCCGTTTGTTCTGGTCTGTTTCTTGACACCTCTCCTTGGTTCCAAGACATTTGTAAGCCACCCCCACAGCGCCGTTTGTTAACGGCTCCAAACTGTCTCGTGACTCTGACCCGCATGTCACATAAACAATTCCGCTACGGTTCCGCATCGCTCCTTATGTCAAAATGGCGCAATTATATAATCTAGTCAAGGGTCGTCTTCATCGCCTCAATCTAAGTATCAATGAGTCTGGGTGATCCACATAACACTAAGTCTTCCCCAAGGTCGAGCTTGGACGCAAACATCAACGCGTCCAGCGTAGAATCCAAGGTGATTCACCCACAAGCGCAATTAGGTGCAAGTGAAAATTTTGGTATCCTGAATACCAAAGAGCACATTGATGATGATCTCCAGCTGCCTATCCGATCCCAAAGTTCTCTGATGTCTCAACATACTCAAACCACCCAGGTGGCCCCCGGTGCACACTCTATTTCCGGAGATCAAGACCAGGAAAAGCACAAACTCAAAGATTTGGAAGAAGGGAAGCACCACGATGAAGCCAAGGAACTCAAGGTTGAAAATACCTTGGATATCCCTGATATGGATGACCCTTCCAAGTTCCCTGAAGGTGGATCCAGAGCTTACGTGACGCTCTTAGGGTCGTTTTTAGGATTGACAGGAGTTCTTGCTTTCTGTAACTCAGCTGGTGTCCTTGAAAATCATGTGTCCCATACGCTTTCCGATACACCTCTTCTGACAGTGGGATGGATCTTCTCCACAAACAACTTCTTCCTGTTTGGTATGACATTGCTCCTGGGTCCAGTTTTCGACCATGTTGGGTGCAAAATCCCAATTTTTATCGGACTTGTTCTTCTTGTGTCTGGTCTCATGTGCATGTCAGTATCTCACGAAGTGTACCAGTATATCCTTTCATATGGAGTGGTGACAGGATTTGGGGTAGCTTTTACCTTCGGTCCATTTGTCAGTGTGTTGACTCACTATTTCAACCGTCGCCGGGCTTTTGCTACTGGTGTGGCGTACATTGGTAGTGCATTGGGAGGTGTGTTCTTTCCCATCATGTTCCGTTCATTGATCCCCAAAATCGGGTTCGGATGGTCTGTCAGGGTAGGTGCCTTCATCTGTCTTGCACTCCTTCTTACGGGATTTGCTTTGGTCAAAGATCGCCGCAAGGAATTTCGCAGCCAAATAGAACAATCGGACGAACACATGGTCAAGCAGATCTTCAAATCGATCAGTTTCAGGGTTTTTAGCAACAAGACCTACTGTTGTTTGGTGTTGGCATTGTTGGGTAATGGTATCGCATTCCAGCTTGCATTAACCTTCCTTCCATCATACGCAACCACCTTCGGTATTTCAGCAGACAAGGCCTACTTATTACAAGTTGTGTTTAATTCGTTCTCAATTCCCGGAAGACTCATTCCTTCTATATTGGCTGACAGGTACGGCCGTATTAACATGATCTGTTGTATCAGTACCATGTCAACCTTGGCATACTTCTTGGTGTGGGCCAACCGACCCTTGGCACATACCCTTACAGGATTGTACATTTTCTCAGCATGGTTTGGGTTTTCATCGGGATCCATCTTGTCGCTTGCACCAGCTGCCATTGGGCAAGTCTTCAAGGTTGAGGACATTGGCAGAGGTATAGGAACGGCGTTCTTTGTTTTATCTTTCGGAGACTTGGTGAGTATTCCAATTGGAGGTGCCATCACAAACTCCAGATCAAGAGAAAGCTACGACAATCTTGTGGTATTCCTTGCCTGTGTTTGTTTCTGTGGAACAGCCGGTAGTTACATTGCAAGATACTTGTATGGAGGGTGGCGCATGGCCAGGGTATAAACATCAGCATAAGCATAATCATCATCATTATTATCGTCATCATATAATACTCAATCATATAATAATTAATAATAATAACTTCCACAAGTTGTAGTGCAATTAATGCGAATACTTGATAATTCAATTAGAGAAATAATAGTACTACAAGTAGTATTACGTGAGTTCATGGTGACAACCGTGATATATGAAATTACGAGTTCGTGGTAACAACCGGAATAACTGTAGTCAAGCACCGTTTGACGACAATCATGAATTCTATTATTGTAGCGATCGGAAAATCTTACCTTCCCACTAAAATATGATGGATGATTACAGGAGACATCGAGAATGTGATCAATGCTGGGGTAAACCTGTAATTTCTATAATTAACTATAACATTATCCTGCATCCTATGACGCCGCTTATAACAATTACTTCAAAACTGTAATCGGCCGTAATAAGCTAATTACTTGGATAATTCAATTACTGTAAGAACTATACCGGTACTACTCAATAACTATAATCGATTAATAACTGCAATTAATTAAAAACTGTAATACTTGTAACGACTGTAATAAATGCATTGCATAAAAATTGTAAATAATACCACATATATTACTATTGTAATGTGGACATCACAATGCTCAAGATGCACCTACAAACGAACCCGTCCATCTCCAAGCCTTGGTTATGCCCGTTCGACGCCGTTAACAACTCCACCGTATTGTGCTAGGTGTGATCTTCACAATCGCTTACGGTGCCCAATCCAGAGATATGGCCAACAATAGGATGATCCCAGTTAGACGGAGAAATGCGGCTTACTGTTGAGGTTGTGTCAGAAACCTGCATTGGAACAATCAGCTTTCGACAATCGTCATGTTGCGATCGGGCATGATGACAATCGGTGGATGTGAGCTTATTCAGCAAACATATGAGGTACATGGTGGATATTTTTTACATTGTTGGAAGTACAACAAACACAACATGCGCCAAATTAATAATGTATTGGAGGATTAGCCAATAATATTGCATTAGGAATGGAATGGGGCTCTGGTCGTAAGGTGATAATGTGGTGATAATGTAATACCTTGCCTCAGCAATAGGCATCTTCTAATTATACACTTATCGAAATATCAATCATCATATTATCGCATTGTACGGTATTGCTTGTGCATATTGAATTGGCCCTGTTCCCAGACCTGAAGATTGTGGGAAACGGCCAGCAACCCGCCAACAATCGTGTTATGAATTACTCAAGTCCGTCACCAAGTGGTGTCTAAACACCAACAAACGCCAGGTACCACAGACCACTGGAGAGATTGTCTATTATCGAGTATTGTGAGGGAATGACTGAGTGGACTACCCCAGAGATCGATAATATGCACATTATACACAATCCACTAGGAGCTACAAAAGTACCTTTCGAACAAGGTAACAACTACCCATAGGAGAAGAACAATCCAATAGGTGTAGTTGGTGACATGGCGGTTTGTTCAGTGTGTTCTTTGCTCATGAAGTCTTCGGTAAACATGAGAATTCCAGGTGATTGTTCGGCCCCGTGGCTTTTCGGCATTCAAAGTCTTTCCGGTTTCAAAGTCCCAACTTTTCAAATGGGGGGTATTTCTCAATAGGAAACATAAAGTGATTTACCAGACAAACCAACAAGTTTGTTAATTCACGGGATTACGAATTGGTCCAGCAATTTCACTTGGCATTGTACACTGTAAGTAAGCCATGAAACAACAAGGTGGGTGAATAGTCGGCTTGAACCAATCTACCTATTCGATTGTGATTCCATGATTGATAGATTCGTCTACAGATTTGCTAGAGTGGTCCAGATCATTGGAGAAAATTCACCCAAAATTCCAATTTTCAACACCCCCATGATAATTTATACGTTGTACTGCCAGCTTTCTGAATCAAATTATCGGTAGTTTGGTGAATTGATTATTGGTGAAATTGGCAGGAAATTACGGAAGGTTTTAGGCTGATTTATGTTGAATAGCCACCGTACCATCGGTGGTTCAAGTCGAATATTATTATTGTGTTCGATCATATGTATTTTTCTGGATATTCTACAAAATATCTTTTTACGGGGGAAAGAAAACGGTCTCAGAATATTATCTCAGATCTAGAAAACAACTGTAATTCTGCTGGTTAGCATTGAGTCATGTATTCTGTATACTGGCATTTCTTGTACGATGTCGGGTCTAGAATTTGACAACCGAAAAGAAGCTTGACGATCCAGTTCTCCCCTCGTTCTTAGTTGATGCCTCTTCTTACGGTGTCCATAGTGGAGTATTTGTATAGCTCCCCACGAATTTATTGTTGAGACTGTTTTGTACCCATCCAAGTCTAGGACACGTGAAGCTATTACAAATCCTTAACGTAACCATCATGCCTATCCACTCGCAATTATACCAATCCATAGCAATTTGGGTGCAAAATACCCAGGTGAATTTCCCCTCGACCAGCATACTTTTGGTGACCACTTGCACTTCATACTGACATTGTCTATGCGATTTGGAGAGTACCCAACGATCAAGTCAGTCATGACCACAGTACTCCTGTGGACTCATCAGTTCATACCCTGACTGATTCACATGCTATAGGGATTTTTTTGAATCCATTTGTACGGAACAGCCGCATCCTAGCCCAATCCATGGGATAAGCAAACCTTAATCGTATGCACGGAAAACCCCTAGAAAGAGGGTAGGACCACATGGTTAGTGTCAAATTTGTTCCTGTGTGCGTCCGTGTATCCGAATCCCTTTCCAGCAATTCTGACAAAAAGTTGCTCCAAGTTCATATAGCAATCTTGCACAGAACCTGGAAAGGAATGGAAATTCACGGAATCGACTTCCATACTGGTAAATATAAAGGAAACGTTGGAACCGTGAGTTGGGTATTGACAAAGCAAACTCAATGACAGCTCCTCCTAAACCTCCAGCAGTGTTCTACGTTAACGCAGCCTTATTTGACTGTGATGGTACCTTGGTAAACTCTACCGGGGCCATTTCCGAATTTTGGAGAGATTTTGGAGAAACTAGACCCCACGTCGACCCTGAAGAAATCATTAAAACTTCCCACGGATGCAGAACTTTCGATGTGATTGCAAAATGGTCACCAACTGATGCTGATGAGAAGCAAGTGACAGAATGGGAAGGCTCAATTCCTGATTCCTTTGGGCAATACGCCAAGCCAATTCCTGGGGCAGTAGAATTGGTAAAACGCTTCGATGAACTTTCTCGTACCCAAACCAAGAACAAGCACCAAAGATGGGCAATTATTACTTCGGGAACACTTCCATTAGCTTCGAAATGGTTGAAATTGTTGACTATTGACAAGCCAGACTGCTTTATTACCGCAGAAAAAGTCGATCAAGGTAAGCCACATCCTCAAGGTTACCTTTCTGCTAGAGAAACTCTTGGGTATGACGCTCCTCATAAAAAGGTAGTAGTTTTCGAGGATGCTCCAGCCGGAATTGCAGCTGGACGTTCTGCTGGTGCCTTTATTGTTGGTATTTGTTCTACGTATGACCCAGAAAAGGTTCGTAAATCTGGTGCAGACATTGTGGTTGATGATTTATCTGGATTCGAAATTGAAGGCTACAATCCTACCACTGATGAGTTCAAAATTGTTGTGAATGATTATCATTATGCTAACACAGAATATGTTGAAAACGAAGCTTCTGCCTGTAGATCGGCCAGAAACTCAGTAGTATAGAATTTTATTTATAGAAATTCAACATTTTCACGCAAATACTCCTTCTGATCACTATATCCCTCGATGGATATGGCATGTAGCCTAGCTAGTTTTCCTCTCATTACCATTCGCCACAAGGACTTGGTCAATTTGAATTCTATTATATCACCGTTTAACTCTTTTCTACGCTTTGCAGGTGGCTCCCCTGGTTCAATTCCGATTATATCGTTGATCCACAGGTCTTTCATTTCACGGCCATTGATAATAGATTTGGAACCTGAAACTCCAACAGGAAATTTGATGCAAGGATTGGTTAACAGATCTTCTTTTACAAACTCATCGCTGAATTCTTGAAACACATGAAGCATTTTTGAGGCAAGCTTATGGGTAACTAGAACCGTAGGTACATGGAAGTTTTTGTTAAGAATGAGTCTGACCTCAGAGTATCCTATCAATTCGGGATTTAATGTAGTGTCAAGTTGAAATATTAATGCACGAGCTGGTTCTCTTGACAAATGAGGTCTCTGGTATGTCAATGGAACTTCTTTTAGCTTGTCTGGTGGGGAATCATTTATGATCCCTTTATGATTCAAATCAAGTAAGTCTATCACAATTTCTTGTTTGTATGAACTAAATGGATTATTAATAATTTTATGTTTGATTATCCTTTGCTCAAGTTCCAAAAATCTGTAATATTTACATTCTTGCACCAACAAACGGCGATGTTCGTCACTTTTGATTACCGTAGTATTTCCTCTTAATAAAGAAAGCAAATCGGCGAAGAGTTCAGGACATCTGGCGATCGTTGCAGGTCTGAGCGGAGGTGGTCTCATAATACCTTTGAGCACAATTACATCAATATTTTCGTGGAAAAGACTATCATAAACCACTGTAAAGTAGTTTGGATAATTACCTGTGTTGACAAACAAGCTTTTTGCTATTTTGAAAGTTTTATTTCCGATGTTTGCGAAGATGAATTCATTCACCAAGAATTTTTGGAGTTTTTGAAGTCCGAAATAAAGCAGATCCAGCCATAAATGGACAAATTCGTAATCACAATTAATATCCAATGGGTATCCTTGCAAATGATTGCAAATATGTTGGAAAATGTCGGGATTTCTGTCAAGGAATAGTACTTTATCGGAGTTACCTTCTTCACTGAAGAATTTGGTGAAGTATGATGGGCCATCTGACGAGAAAGATAATCCACTTATCCGGAAAAGACGATTCCCGACCTGAATCGAATATATTTTATCATGAGGCAAGAGCTTGCTGATTGCATGGCTGACTTCGTTGGTTATTTCTACGTTCAATGGCCTCGACATCGTCTGGGGTTGATATATATTTGGATGGTGACTTTAGAAATAAGGGAAGAAATAACTCTTGCTTTTCTGGTTTGTCTCGGATATTTGTTTAAATTGACTGTTCTCTATACCTCTTCCAATTTAGTGATGCTCAGGGATGTATCTTTTGTTTTCTATTTGATTCCCACTTGTTTGTATTCCTATGTACCAAAAAGTGTCTGATAATTTTGATTATATGCAGGATTTTGGGTTTACGAGATCTGATTGTCCTTTTATTTGTTGATAAGTATAGATATTCCGATATCAAGGTATTCGAAAAGGGTTTTCTTCCTTGATGGAAGATTGTGGCATCATTGATGAGTGCTTGTCGGCATGGAAACTTCTAGAGAGATGATTTTCGGAATAGAGTCTATTTGAGCAGAAAAAGGGTGCAATTTAAGGTGCCATTTTAGTGGAAATATTGGTGGTCAAAATGGGTTATATAATATTTGAAAGACGGACAGCAATATGTTGATAATATCATCCGGTGACATATGGTCCGCTTTCGCAAGAAACACAAATATTTCCTGTTGTTAAAATCAGGCAAACGAAGACACGAACAACTGGGCTATTGCCTTTAGTGAAGCCAGATATCGTGTAGAAGATGTCCTAATTTCTATCTGTGTTTTTTCAATGGACAGGTGTACAATTTCACTGCTAGTATGAACAGATTACTGGTATCATCGGTCCTACCACTACAACCTGTAAATCGCCAATTTAGGTGAAAATTCGTCAAATAATAAAAAAACTGTCGGATGACTGCACTTTTGCCAATTTTTCAACCGATACAGCACCAGCAAGTGTTCTTACGTCAGCGATGTTCCCAGATGGTCCAAGCCTGACTCATGCACTTTTGTTGCTACTTGCACCACCGCATGGAGCTCTAAAATGTAATATGGCCATTTCCAGGTTACGAAATGCCAAACTCATCTCAGGATTACAATACTGCCCAATATCCTGTGCTAGCTGCTCTCAAATCCCACCGAATTCTTAGCTACTCTCGTGTGTCTTTTCTAACTAACATAGTTCCCAATTGGGCTTTATAGCAAAACTGGAGACACCCAGACGCAGGTTTTGTGTGTGAGAATGCTTGAAAAATGGGTGCAATTGTATGCCATTGGCTGGTTTTGGCCACAGTATTACACCTTCTGGGAAGATTTGAAAGCTTGAAACAAGCTCTAATTGGAAAAACGACTTCCATTCAAATCCTGTGACCAAATTCCCGTACCCATGGCCTTTTTCTGCCTTTTAAGTGGACCCAAAGGGGTCCTGTCAATCCCCAGACTGTAAAAACCGTATCACGTGACACATCAATGAAACATCTCATTTTACCATTTGAATTATAATTACCCCCACGATGTCCAGGCGAAGGAACTTCGATGGCTGCTGGACCTGTCGTGCCCGTAAGGTCAAGTGTGATCTCCAGAAGCCGCGGTGCCAGCGGTGTAACAAAGCCGGCTTGGAATGCGCTGGTTTTGACATCAAACTCGCATGGGCCCCTCCACTAACTCGATCAATAGAAGGGTCCATGGTCAGCATGGAAGGCGAAGAAGTCAAGCAAGACGTGCAAAGGAGAAATATAGAGCTTTTCAAGTTTCCTCCCTCGATGATGTACGACACCTACAGGGAACTCAGTTCCAAGCTCGATGAGCTTGATTCATTAGTCACAAGCAAAAAGTACGGAAGGGTGGGGCCCTTTTCCGTGTACAATCCCCGGAAGTTACGGGTGATCTCGGCTACCAATAAGCTGTCCATATCACTCCCCATCAGAAGCATCCGTGTTCACGATCGCCACGACTCCATCGACACCACTAGCTCCACCAAGTCGGAATCACAGGAAGAGTCCACCCCTCCATCGCCAGTGCTGAACTACAACCACCAGTCGATCTTCTCCAAGTCCAACAACTCGTGGATTCACTACGAGCTCATGGAAAATGCCAAGCTCACCATCGTGGCCATCAAGGGCACCGCATACCAATTCACAGAACAAAACATCTTGCATATCTTGTACCCAAAATTCTTCCCCAACCTTGACAGTGACGACGATTGGATGGCAGATATACGCATCACCCACCGCCTTTTTTTCATGGACGAGAACTCTGACCTCTGGCTCAAAGCTGCCTTTAAAGAACTCACATGCAGTTTTGGACCCCAGTCCTTTTCCTTCGACAGAGTGACGTGGAGACATGACTACATCTATACATTGATCATCCCATTTCTCAAGGATATCATCTGTGAGTTTATTTGCTGTGAATTCACCCTGTGGAACTTGAACAAATTACATTCTATAAAGGATCCTGCGCCATTCAATAGATGGGAACTCATCAACAATATCAAATTAGCCGTAATTTATTTGATGTTGGGAATCTCTCTGATGGGGGTTTCTACAGCTGCCAAACAATCAGCAGGTGAAGATTTGGAGCTTAAGATGGACATTCAGTTGAAAACAGCGATCGAACTTCGTAAATTGAGTATCACGATTTTAAACTACCATTTGGATGAATACGATAACAACAGTATTGAACTCGAAAAATCTACTCGTGATGATGCAAAGTTAGAGTACGAGGACGTCTTGTTACTAGCCATCATCATGCAAATTGAGCTTGATAATTTATTCAGTGTGTTCGAAAATTTTGATTTGATGTATGCCATCGGTGATTATATCGTTAAAAACAAATTTAAACAAAGCAAGATGACTCACTTCAGAAGACTATTGGTGCATATTTTCAAGATCAAGTATATGTTTTATGAAAGCACTCAAGCGGTCAATTTGTTCAATTACTCCATTAGTGAAACGGACGAAAATATAAATTATCGTGATTTGAACGAAAATTATGATTTGGTCGGAAGCAAATTGGTAACTGAAGATGAAGAAGATGATGAAGATGATGAAGAGGGTGAAGAGGATGGAGAGAAGAGGGTTCAAATTAAACCAACCATAAAAAACCTTTTGATATCTAATAGAGTAGACAATCTGGAGCAAGGTAATGCTTATACACCAATGTCGTTCACTATTAGTTTCAATAAGAGAGAGATTTCAAGTTACGACGAATCAGCACATAGCATGGCTCCATCAAAACGTAAAAAGGTGGAAAAGTTCGTTCCAAAAGCATACTTCACAACTATGGTTGAAATAGAATCCATTTACAGTATCTTTGGATTGCCCTCTTCATTGCTAGATCTTTTCCACGAAATAATTCATCTCACTAACCACAAAAATATATTCCAGAAAAGACGAGTATTCCCCCGAAATTTTCCTAGAATATGTGCTGAAATCGAAGATAAGCTTATATCATGGAATGTGGACAACTATTGGGATCTAGATATTGAGAACAACAAGATGCACAAGTGCCTTCGCTTGGGTATTCTTGCATTTCAAGAGGCTTTGATGATATATTACAAACGATTGATCAAGGAACAGGCTTCCGGGGTCGCTTACAAGCAAAATGTTCAAAATGTCATCAAATACCTTCAAGAGCTCATTAAATTGACTGATCACAAAGATAACGTCAAACCATCATTTTTCATTCTTTTGGTTTGTGGCAGTGAGGCAACTGATTTGGTTGACCAACAGGCCATTCAAGCTTTATGGAGAGAACCACAATTTAGTGGTGTTAACCACTGGAGAGGTAAGCAGATATTGTATGAGATATGGAAACGTCGTAAGATAGGCGAAGAGTACGGATTCATGGATATGGTGAGAGAGTGGGATGTCGTTTTGAGTTTAGGATAAACTAGATCGACTCAGTCAAACGAAAGTGCCTGTCTCTCATCTTGGGAAATTTTATAGCATATTTAGTATTTATTGGTATTGGTAGGGCGTAAAATAAAACGAATATTTAATCAACACATAATTCAACTGGTACCAAGATAATCACATGAGAAACATTACTACAGTAATCCCAATGTCAGAAACATCTAAGAACTTTTACATGAACGCAGTTCTTTAGTACTCTTTCGAGAACACCTAGGATCATTCAGGATCATTCCTAGATGCGATACGAAACGTAAACGATATTCTGATATTCTTTGGGCTGGAATCAAGTTCCTGATGTAAAGATGTCACCGACATGCCAAGTATTTGAACAGAACACTACGTACTACATCTGATGATCTCATACAGGGTGGTTTTTGTGCCTCGGCCGGATTCGACGTTTTTGGATCAGGCTAGTTCCAAAAGCGGAACTTGGACAGGTACATTTTGCGGATGTTGGATGATGTTGGACTTTTGGTATCATCGTGTGAAATTTGAAACAGTGGGACATGACAGCTGAGGCAACAACGGCCAAAGAATACTTGGTGCAACGTTCCCATTCACAGGTTATGCCAAAGGTTATGGTGCTCTCCAAGCCAATTTTTCAAGTTGCACCAGCCAACAAATTGCACTTGCCCATTTCAATTGATAACACTAAATTGAATCTAACTGTAGTGGTGAAAGTCGCTTGTACTAGTTCAGTTTGGTTTAAACCGACCAGAAATATTAATTTGGATGGGGTAAGCACAATGTGGCATTGGGTGCAAATTGACCCATGTGTTAATCGATGGTTTTGACGTTCCAGAAACCCTGGAACCTACCGTGGCCGAAAACAGCCCAGATTGGTTCCATGGTTAGACGGGGACCCCCAACATTATCCAAGCTGTCATTTCCGCTATTTCCGTCATTTGCATCATGGTCACTACTGCCATCACTTACGCCAATTCCACGGTTTTTACCGTTTTTAACGGTGTTAGCATTCCACGACTAACATTGACGTGACATTGACGTAAGCTTTCATGGGAGGCATAAGCGAACCATCCAACGTCACCATCCACATCCACCGATGCCATAGCAGTAAGAAGGTCCACCCAGGAGTGCATTTTCATTAGTGCTCCAAATGGATCTATACACAAAAAATAACCCCGCCAGGTTAGGAAATGGGTCTGGTGATGTGCAAACGCCAGAAGTTGGCCATGGACTCGGGAATGCACATGCCTCGTGGTGGGGGTCCAAACATACACCATTGGCTGCACCAAACCAGGGCCGGTTCCCACTTCGGACCTAAGTTACTCTGGCAAATACCCACTACCAAGATCCCCACTGAAGTCCACCGGAGAAATCCTCTGTTCCCTCATATTTCCCCGAAAGTTATTGCCAATTATTGCGAGATGGGCCTCAGGTGCAGGCCAATCGAAGGCCCGGAAAATTGTCCCCACCAGCTCCACATGGGCCAATGCAACCCCATCTGGGGCATGCAGTGCCACCGCGGTGTCACGGCACCCCATTTTATTAGACCATGGCCCAGCACCTTCCCCAGACGGAATTGGCCACAGGGTGAAACCTGGTTGGATCTGCTTCACTAACGCACCGCATTAGTTCTAGTAGTAGAACCCGCTAGTGAACGGAACTGGGACGGGGATTTTCTGGCGAAAAAAGCGGTACGGTTGTTTCTGTTGAAGTTAAGGATGTTTTGGTCAGTGCCGCTAGACCACAGAAATCTCAATCTCGTAGTTGTGAGTTCTCCAGCCGTCCCCACCCATGCACGCCCTTTTTGACCCCTCCCCCCACCTCGGATAATCGGAGCCGCATTCCCGGGGAGGTTACAGGTTACATCTCCACACCGTGGAAAATCAACCGCAGTTTTTCCGAATACTCCTATTCTTTTGTTCAACTTCTTTTCTATCCAGTTCGTTGGTTCTGGTTTGGGTACAAGTCGACTGGATTCCAATTGGACCTTCCCCAACTTCCTTGCTGAAGTCGCATCCACGCCTGCCTACTCCCTTTTTCCCCCACCTCCACGCTCTTTTCCCCCGTTGTGGTGTGAATATTGTCACTGTGATTACCGCCAACTCCACCCCAGCCTGTCGATTTATCGGGCGTGAAATCCACTATTCTGGCTACTTCAGCCGTTTCCTCAGTTCCTGTTTGTTGTTTGGCCCGTTTGCGTCCCAATCTGTGACGTTTCCACCCCTACACTCCACAAACTACTCCCTCACTCGAAATCATCCTTCAAAGTTCACCTTTCTAACCTTGTCTTATATAATTCATCCATCACAACTGAATCCTCAGTTTCATCCTAGTCATGACCACCGACCACGATAGCCCTGCTTCCATGATAAACGCTCCTCCCACAGACAAGGACCATATGGAGGCCAATTCTGACAACACCTCTCAATCCATCGACAGAGCTCCAGAAAGCTCTGCAGATTTGACAGGTGCTTCCGCCGAAAATCCTCCTCGAAAGAGATCCAAAGTCTCCAGAGCTTGTGATGCTTGTCGGCGAAAGAAAATCCGCTGTAATGCCGAATATCTGGCCACCCTTCTGAAGGTGACCAAAGTGTGTACCAATTGTATCAAAAACAACGAGGACTGTGCATTTTCTCGTATTCCGTTGAAAAGAGGACCTTCGAAAGGATATATGAGAGATGGAGATGATAAGAAGGTATTGGATCCTCCAAATAGCACCTCGCTTACCATACCTCATCATCAAACTCAACCTCAATCATTACAACCTATACAAACACATCCCCAAGCACAACAACACAAACTTCTGCAACAGCAGAATCCTCACCCTCACCCACAAGGATCATCTCTAATCCAATCCCAACCCCCTACTCAACCCCCTTCGCAACAACTGCTTCACCCATCACAAGGTCAACCTCCAAACCAACCTCAGCAGACACCTTTCTCTTACATACCACATCCACATCACCAACCTTTACCATTTCCTCAGAAGCACTTGAAAGTGTCCCCTCTGACCCACAGCCAGGCCCAAAATGGGACATCTTCGCCTATCATCCTTCCTCCTTTGGCAGATATCCATTCCAAAATCATGCCTCCAAAATTCTCTCCAGGGCAAGTATCAACGGGTCTCAATCTGGCTACCCATACTCCTACTACATCATCGACCCCTTCTAGCCCTCGAAGCAACTCCATCAATGGTTTGCTCAATTTATCAGAAACTACCAACCCTAACATCAAAAACTCAAGTCCACCCATTCAGGGACCTTTCTGGAAAGTGCCCTATGAAATGCCAGCTGGTCCAAGTAGACGTTCATCCGTCACTGGACCCAATGGATCTACAACCACTAATTCTACCATAGCTTCTTCATCTAGGAGGCGTTCATCGATTGATTCTATTTCTTCCACTTCAACTAATGGCTCACGTTTCAACTCCCTCAAGCCCACAGTTTCAGTCAATAGTGAAATTATCTCTGATAGTGACACCGAAGATTTTTACTCGATAAGGTCGAATGTCTCTTCAACTGTTTCAGTCCCAAGTATATCTCGCTCTTCATCAGTTAACCACAAAAGACTGTCTTCTGCTGCATCCCCTAGAAATTCAGTTTCATCCTTATCGAGTTTAAGTGGAAGAATCAACAAAAACCTTCACATTCAACCAACTTCACCCGCCCCACCAACACCACCACTTCCTTCCAACCCCCAATCATACCCACCAATGTATCAACCAAGTCCAACAGCTACCCCACACTATCAATTTCCATCTAGTCAAACACAATTTCCTTACCAACCTCAATTTGGTCAAGTGAACAACTATTACCCACCCCCGCAACATAGTATTGCTTCATTTCACCCCGGTGCACCTCAATCTCCATCGTTCCGTAACAACATATCAATCTACTACACAAATTTTCATCAAGGATTGCCTATTCTTCCTTTTGACCAATCGCTAATAATCACAATTATGGAATCCGCTATCAATGATCAATCACCAATAGTATTCCAAATTGTGGAGTTATTCAATCAGACTCTTCATAATTTGATAAATTTCAAGCGTGTCACTCAAACAGATAACATGTCAGTTATGGGTAAGCTTATTTCTTTGTATCCCTTGAATATTCATTCACCAAGTTTGAATGAAAGTATTCTAATGTTGTTTTTCACATCTTTGGTGTTGCTGAATTTCACGATTCTTTTGAATGGAGATGTCTACACATTGGGTTTATCACTGGTGATTTCAATGTTCAATGACTTCAAAGTATTAGAAAACTTTGTTGGCTTTGTCCAGGCCAACAATACATCAATTAAGGATTTCGACCACATTAAGCTATACCTAGCTAAACTTTTTTACACCATGAACTTTATTGATGATTTGTATTCACTTAGTTTCGGGGTTCAAAAGATTGTACAAAATGGAGAGTTAGTACAGTTTTTAAAAGCTCATGTTCAGTATTTAATTCCTCAATCTTTGATTCATAGCAATGGATCTATAACTGGAGTCACCCTCTTGAATCATGCTCAAAATTTCAGCTCTTTGGTTCAAATAAGGGACTCTTTCTTGACTCAAAGGTCTCCATTTGTTCCTTCCTTGAATGATTTTTGCCAGAATGTTCCGGCAGATGATGAATATTGTGTGCACTTTTTTAATTTGATACGAGAAAAATATGACTTGATCAAATATGTGCTTGAAATAAATCAATTCATGTCCAATGATTCCAACAGAAGTGATATTGATGATGTTTTTGAGAATTTAGTGGACTACAATTTGAAGTTGATCAGGCTCATGAAGAAGCTATCTACAACTATTATTAACTTTGCTAATTATATTAGTACATCTACTCCTTCGGATACGCCACTGGGTCATTCCTCTAGTACCTCACCTAGCAAATCACATAATAATTCGAGTACATCCATTAATAATGAAACTGCTAATATTACGAACCTGCCAAACTCACCAATGATTAGTCACAACAGTCCATATGCAACAAACGTGATCATGAATCCTTTGTTAAATGTGACGATTGGACAATTGTTCAAATTGATCAAACTAAACAAACTTATAATTGATGCTTTGATTTGCTTGTTGAGATCCCAATCTAAAGGACATCCCGATTTATTGAATAGATGCGTGAAGATTAATAACGATTTATCAATTTCAAACAATTTGTTGAATTTAAATCTTGTTAATTTGCAACTTGGTTCAGGCGCCATAAATATGATTAAAGCAAGGGTTGGTGCTTATCAATTGAACTTTAACATTCAAAGTATATTGAATGTCAAGTCTGAGGAAAGCGTGTCTGAATTGTTAAATCAATGGGGCACAAATTTCAGGGAGATGGTTATTCCTTTTATAATGACCGAATCAACAGAAGGCTGGTATTAATTTACTTAGTCATTCTGCTAAATATTATCTAATATATGGCTAACGAAGTAATTTTACGAAATTAAAAAGTTTCTTAAACTAATGTACTAATGTAGTTACTCTCTGTTCACTATATTTTATATTGACTGCTAGTTTTGCTTATTAACAGGCACTTTACAAGCAAGGGAAGGAAAACAAATGCGCAAAACAGGGCCATTCGGCTTACGTTTGCCTTGTAACAAATGACACTGCTTATTCAGATCGCCTCGGTGCGGGTGAAAAGTAGCTTAATCGATCTTGATTTGAGCATAAATTTGTCTCACGAAAATCATACTGCTGACGAAACCGATAGCTCCACAACAGAGGAAAACGATCATTGAAATGACACTGGAGTAACCAACGTACAAGACGATAGAGACCCATTCCAATCTTTCACCGCCTGTCAAGAACAAGGAGTGCAAGAACACATAGATGGCACATCCACCACCAATAAACAAGGATTTCCATTGCCATTGATAATTCTCAGCGCACAAGGTGTAGTAAATCATCATAACAGATATCAAAGATGTGGTCAAGATCATCAAAATAAAGCAGAAAAACAAAAATCCAAACATATAGTAAATTCTGTTAAACCACAAGGATGAGTAGATGAAGTACATTTCCACAGCAATCGAACCGAATGGGAAAATACCTGAAATAAACAGGATTGGAATAGTTCTCAAATACCATGGTTGAGTTGGAATTTGTCTTGGGATTTGGTTGGTTCTAACAGGAACAGTTAACAAAGGTCTCTTGGATGCCAAAATAGAACCCAAAATGGACAATGGAGTTGAGACTAAGAACCAAATCAAGATGATAGCAATCATGGTACCCACAGGGATAGCGCCAGATGATTGCTTGAAGATCAAGAAGAAATTCAAGAAGACGAAAATTCCGAACAAAGAGGCTGGAACAACCAAAGGAGTCAAAATCATATTCAATTTCCAGTTGTCGCCTCCAAAGAATCTGTAAAGGTATGCAGAAACGAATGAAGACACAATGCTGAAGAAAATGTAAAGGACAAAGGTGAATGTGGACAACGCACCTCTATTGGATGGGGACAACAAACCAAATAAGGCGAAGACAATAGTGACAAAAACCATGCAAAAGATTTGGACACCACTTCCAATGAGAATTGATAACAACATTTTGTTCTTAGGTGGTCTAAAAACATCACCATGAACCAACTTCCATCCACTTTCATCAGAAATATCGTCATCTAAGTTCACTTCATTGTACTTCATAATATCATTCTTCAAGGTTCTGGTCAAAATGTGTGCAATGATGAGACCAAGGATTAAAACAATCATAGAGAAGTTGACTAATGAAAACCATTGGATCTTTGGGTCATAAACATGCAAGTATTTATCCCATCTAGTTGCCCAAGCAGTTGGAGAATCGTGGAATTCAACAGAGTAAGTGTAAGCAACCTTTGAGGAAGTCTCCTTCTTCAATTGGACAGGCTTCAAGTCAAAACTACAATATTCATCAGAGCCCTCGTTAACTCCAGTTCTGTCTAATGAATGAGGTTCGACGGTAACACCAACAACCCTGAACTTGTCCTCTCTCTTGTGGTATTCAATCTTGATAACAAAATGGTTGAACAAGTGAGCAACTCCTTGGTCATCGATAGAACCGATATGGAATCCAGATCCATAGAAGTTGGTATTAGTTCTCTCTTCAAGAACATTTCTAGCTGCAGGTAATCCATCGACGATCCAATTGTGGTTGTAACCAGCTCTAATATTTCTGTTAACGAAGACGGAATCGACCTTAGAGTATTCAGACTCACATAACTTTTGACATTTCTTGTCTTTCAACATATTAAGTTCAAATGGAGAATTGAAAATACGGTCACCAAAGATAATGGATCCTAAGGACTCCAGCTGTTTAACTGGACCATTTTGTGGTGTACAAAAGTGGAACTTTGGATAATAGTAATCGAAGGAGTAAACGAAAGTTTGTCTTTCCTTCTTCGTAGCAGATGGGTTCAGGTAATGTAATGATGGAGTCAAATGGTTCACCAACAATGGAATGTTTTGACCCTCCTCATAACTTGTTGGAGCGACACCTGGCAAATAGAAGGCCTTAGATAAGCCAATCAAATAAATAAAGGCTATCAAATATTTATAAATAGCAATCATGATTGGTTTAGGTGTGGAAACTTAATCCCAAATTGTGGTCATACAACGGTTCAATGATGATGAAAAGAATAAAATTGATTCTCACTTCCACTTAGTAAGAAACTTTTGTTCGATTTCTACACTCTGACGCGTGTACCTGATCAGATTTTTCTCCCCCAAATTTACCGCATAGTACAAAAGTTACTGATTCAAGCTAACACATTGACCACTTAATCCGTGTGTTAGCTAATCAGTTTGTGTCGTCTGTGAAGATTAAGCCTCTTTTGATGATTCGTTATTATTCTGATTTCTTTAAGTTTGAGTGCTTGTTTGTTTGAATCCCGCATGTAAGCTGGACGTTCAGCAGAATAGTCGCATGTAAGTCCAAGACGTAAACATTGGCTACAGTTGGGTTTGTCTTCAGGGCAAGCTTTATGACGTATCCGACAGGTCCAACATCCACTTTTAGACCGAAACGTTAATTTTCTCTTTGTCCCTGATTTCGGTTTGGAACCATGACAGCTCGCCAGCTGATCTTTGTTCGTATCCAAAGGTGCAGACCCAAGATTTGGTGCAAACTTTTGCTTGACATGGTACTTTTTTCCAGTTGTAAAGGTAGGAGAATTATCTTCGGTTGAAACAATTTCCATGTTTCCTGTTTTCTTGGAGGTTGAATGACGTCTTTTTCTTCCCCTGGTCCTATAGTAGGTGGACTGCAGCAGTTGAGGTGATTCCGATGTAGATTCCTGTGATCTATTATTCCTTGATATACTGCGGTTTGGGATACTACCACCTTGGATGTAGAACATTGGATCAGCATATGATGGAGGGCCCGTCTCCGTGTTTTGACTTAGAGGAACTATTGGAGAACTTTGGACAATATTAGGCATAATCGATGCTGGATCATAACCAATAGCTGGAGAACCAACCATTTGAGAGGAATCAAGATAGCTGTGATAAACCATTGGCCTTGCAGGAGATTGGACAACAGATGATATTAGAACTGCTGTTTTCCCTTCTTGCCATGCCTGAAGTTGTGAAGAATTCAAAGTGGAGTGTTTAAGGCTCAAGAACTCTTTGGAGTCCAAACTCAAACTACCTTCAAATTTGCTCAGCGACAACCACATTTGCAGACTCAACCCTTGCGTCTGGCTTTCACTTGGCTGGCTTGTATTTGTTGGTGCTGGACATTCGATTTGTGAGTGATTGTTGCTCGAATTATTGTTTTGGTAACATTCGAATCCCATCCTTAGAGGTATATTTTGCAGCCTTTTCTTGAAATGAGATTTCCATAAATATATGATCGAAAAAACCCATCAAGTTTGATAAAATTGAATTAATCATCCTAGATAACTAAATGTCATAGAATACTTGACATTCTTAGAAGGAATAACTCATAAAACAGAATGTTTTCGTGTTTCATCGGAGGTACTCCAATGACTTGACCATCATCATTGTTAGGGTTCAGGCCTTAGTAATTCAATCAATCTCAAGAATGTCATAGAGCCTGTTCGAATGATTATTTCATAAGCTTACTTGTTCTACAGGGAATATTTACAAATGCATATCCTTCTCTTTCTTTAACAAGGTAAACCTACGTTACATTCATTAAGTATTCTAAGGATCTTCTGCTTTGGTATGAACGCTTGTGTATGCAAGTATCCAATTGAGATCAGTCAATAAAAACTTACAGCTCTGTGTCCAATCGCTGTTGGAGCTTGCTCTGATAGTCTTACCTCCAATAGTTCCTTTTCTAGCTGATAATTTGAATGGAAGTTCGAATTCGTTGTCGATAGTTATTAGCTTGTGTTCTATTTGAATCACAATATTTAACAAAGCTATCATGGACACATCCAATTTATTGTAATTAAAAAGCTTTCCCAATGAAAACTCGTTGGAGGAAAACAAGTTGAGAACAGTTTTGGAGGATTGTTCAGAATCCTCTGATTGCAGATATTTGATGATTTGCGATTGCGATCCATAGGGAACTATTCTATAACCTTCCAACTTTAAATTCAACCGTTTGGTGAGAAAATGAAGAAGGTGTGCAATCTGACCTAGGGCTGAATTTATTTCTGGCCAAATTACCCTGTAACCAAGCCTGAATCCGTTAATGCTTCCGTATTTATCATCTTTACCAAAAGATATCTCAAATACCTTATTGTAAATATTCAAATTTCTTAACTTGTCCAAATGATTGACATGAAGTTTGTATGCTGCTTTAGATTGTTCCAACTTGTCATACTGACGATCTAACTCAAGCTGAAGCTTGTTCTTAAGACGTAGTATCTTACCCAACTCTGTTTTGTTGAGCTCATTTAATTCTTGTTTGCTTGACTCAAGATTTACTTGGAGCTCTTCGCCTTCTTTTTCAAGCTTTTGCAATTCTGCTAACTTAACTTTCTCTAATTCGGCCAACTGGTTGTACTCTTCAATAGATTCCCGCAATTTGCTGTCCAAATCGTCTCCATAATCTGTGCCTTCATCACCCAAAATGTTGAGCTGATTATCTCGATCCTTTAATTTCTTCAAAAAAGAAAGGTACCTGTCCTTCTCTTTTTGACTTTGATCAAACTTGAGCTTATAGTTCTCAATCAAGAGTGATGCACAATCTCCCGACAATGGGTGCTCAATATATTGGTTTTGAGAGAGGATTTCGAATATCTTGTTCAATGTCTTGATACGGGTTGAAATTGTGTTATGCCTGTCAGTTTCAGTTCCCTCATCTATTCCGTCCTCTGATTCTTCGTCGGATAAAACAACATATGAATTCGAACGAGACGAAAATGAGTCTCCATCTGTACCCTTAGGGTCTATGGGTAATTCGTCTGTTTCTGCTTCATTGATCTCGTCCACGTCGTCTACACTCAGAATCATATCTTTGAAATGAATGGCCTCACTTGATTGTCTCTGAGCCTGTTCAAATACCTCTAGCCGGCTAGTGCTAATGAAATCTTGTGCATTCAAGTCATCTAATAATTCTTGGTTTGAATGTTCGTCAATGTGATTATGGCTTCTATTAATGATCAAGTTGAGTTGCGCCGGACTCAATCTCAATAGTGATTCATCCAAAGTGATGGGAGCATTGCATTTTTGACAAATGAACACTTTCTTCGCCATGGTACCCTTTCATATTAAGAGTACTCACAGATGCTCAATAAACAGATAAAGGAATAAAGATTTGAATAACTGATAGATATTTATTTGCACAATCTTTCTTGCAACAAGTTGCCGGTCTAGTATAGTGGTTAGTACAGTTCGTTGTGGCCGAACAAACCCAGGTTCGATTCCTGGGACCGGCAGATTTTTTTTCTAAACGAGATTTTATGAAGAAGAGTTCAAGGTGTAGAGTTTTGAGCAGATCGGTTTTTCCATCAAAGCCGGTCTAGTATAGTGGTTAGTACAGTTCGTTGTGGCCGAACAAACCCAGGTTCGATTCCTGGGACCGGCAACTTTTTTTTGCTTTTAAGGTGGATGAAATTTCTACAATAAAAGTATCAAATGGATACCCCAATGTAATGCTTTATATTCTAACTCCAGAAAAGTTAGTCGACCTTCTGAATAGAGTATTGCAGTATGGGTTTTAGACCATTCTTTCAGTTAAGTTTCCTCTACTACAAGACCCACCATACCAGAACCCTAAGTGTTACCCGGACAAATGCGAGAATTTTTATTATAAATTTAAAAATCACATATGTGATAAACATAACTTGATATACTTACAGTATGATCTGATGATAATGTATGTTCAATAAGGAAACTTGTTAGGTGATGATACAAATTTGTGACTTGAAGATTTAACGATCGATGTGTGCACATGATTTCTCAATAGACTACAACGGTATCTGAAGAAACAAGCTAATTTCTTGAATAGTACTAACTTTTAGTTAAAATGGGCAAAGGTGGTAAAATTAGTAGAAGAGAGTTAAATGAGCTATATGCGCATCCGCTCCCGTTAGTTCTCTCAT
The DNA here is from genome assembly GCA_003707835.3 of Suhomyces emberorum. Lineage (NCBI taxonomy): Eukaryota > Fungi > Ascomycota > Pichiomycetes > Serinales > Debaryomycetaceae > Suhomyces > Suhomyces emberorum. The sequence continues at coordinate 373,923 of PPLQ03000009.1, forward strand.
CAGAAGCTTACAATGTAACTATCCCTAATGTATATCCTCACAATCCTGTCTCATGGGCATACTTTCTATGGAAACTCTTCCAAGTGAATTTCCTAAAGCCTGTTCCTCAATCAAAGACACCTCGAATCAAGGTTGAATTACACGACGATATCTTTAAAGTTGTGGATGAACTGGACATGAAGTTGTTGTGGAGGCGTGGATTTTTTGGAAAAGGTGTGCTATCGAGATCAGAGCCCACTTGGAAGGAGAGAACTATTCAAAAACTTGAAAGTTCAGGGAATGAAATCTCTATGGAAGATGTCACTCAGCGCAGAAGAGAGGAACGTAAGAAATTTAAAAGTGAAAGAGCGAAACTTCAAGAACTTGAGTTGAAGCAAAGGCAAGGTCAGCTTACTCAAGATGAAGAGAGGACCATTGAGGAATTAACTGAAATTGTTGCAAATCTCAGATCAAGCACATTTAAGCCAACGGGACAAGTTTCTAACAAGGAAGAAGTGGTGGATATCGATGAAGATGATTTATTGGATATTCTGGAACTAGAATATTTGCAATTACAAGCGATTGAAGTATTCTATCTACAATTTGCTTTAAATGTCATCTCAATTACTGGTCTAAATGAGCTTTCCATGGAACAATCTTTTAAAAAGTGCTGCTCAATGTCTGAGGGATTTGGTCTGCAATGCAGATTTATCATGGATTACGTTGTTTATCATCATTTTAGGGCATTGGGATGGTGTGTCAGATCAGGTATCAAATTTGGAACAGACATGCTTTTATACAAACGAGGTCCTCCATTTACTCATGCCGAGTTCGCAGTTATGATCATACCTGATGATGAGAAGCTGAGACCAGATTGGTTCCAAACGGCATCAATTGCCAGAGTGATATCCACCGTCAAGAAAACCCTTGTTTTGGTGTTCGTGGAATATCCAGAACAGGCTCATTTTGATCAAATTATGAACGGAACCTTTTCCGATGAGAAAGAGAAATTCACCAGCTTGTTTGAGCAATACAAGATAACTGAAGTCTTGTACAGAAGATGGGCGCCTGGAAGAACCAGAGATTAATGGGCTGGTACCATTAATATATAAAACGAATTAGTATTTTCTAGAAATTCAAATCTATTACTAAGAAGCTAAATTGAAGTAGTCAAATTGATTGTATCAAGCATTGAAAATAACATTGTGTTTTGTTACCTGGTAATAGTCAAATTTTGAAATTCAATTACGGCAAATTCAATTTTGACTCTTTTCTTAGTTAATGAAACTGCTAACGGTCACTTATTATTGAATCATGCACCGTAAAATATGTCTAAGTATGAAAAAGGCGTTATTTGCTTTACAAGTAGTATTTTCTTGGGTTTAAAATTGGGTATATCGCTTAATTCACCTAACATTGTCTAGACTATTAATTAAACGACAAGTTTTCCGATGCCCTGATCTGTAAAACTGTCCAACCATGCAAATTGGCACCACATAGGTCGTCAATGGACACATTTTTCGGAACAAAATAGTGCATTTATGGTTTCAACAGTCGTTTGATTCATTAAGAAGATATAAATCCACAGAAAGCCTTTTATCTTGCCTCCAAGTTTAAATCAACAAATTTCCGACTGCATCTATTTATTATCGTTGATGAGATTTGCACTATTTTCTGCATATCATCTCACACACTGTGATTTTCTGTGGTCTTAAAAACTAGCGATAATTGAACAATACAATTAGGAAGTAGGAAGTGCTGGTATGCATTTGTACAGGGATCGTTATTTTGCTGCTACAACAATCAATGTTTTACCTCTGCATGGCGATGTATTAAATTTGGTCCAGTAGAAACAGTTGAATCATTCCGGTAACAACAGAATTTGCAGGTTATACATTCAAGAGCACCAAGCATATTTTCTCTATAGTGGAATGTAGATATGTTGGGATAATAACATTATTGATGACTAGAAATACGAAACTGTTAGGCATTGAATCAATTGCATCACCAACATTACCTCCGAAGTGCAAACCCAAAGCAAAAGCCTCCTACGCAAATGTCTGAATACATGCGAGTCCTGCTAAATGTGGCTCACTATTTCGCTTATTGTTCTGAATCCCTGAACCCCGTAAACATAATTCAAAACGTTATTGATGCCCACCCACAATAATATTGCTTGCCCTTTAAGAGGTTGATAGTTTCTCATCAAATCAAAGTAACATGAGTTGTATCATCAAGTGGGGGTTGCTATACTGCAAGAGCTTCTAAAAAAGCATAAAAGTATAAAAGGGCTTTTGTAGATTTATAGTTCGGTTTTATCTGGATTCTTTACTACTTTAATAACTGACATCATTTGACCGTAACTGTATTAATTGCAAAATTTCAAATTTCTGTGAAAATTCACCATCAGGATTTAGGTCCTCGATATTGTAACGTATGGGTCTCAGAGTAATCCCTAACGTGGATTTTCGTGTTACAAAGTCTATTATATTGCATCCTAAGTTATTTGGGATTTAACTTGCTGTGCATCTACTAGTTACCTGTCCACACCTGTTGGTTTTACCATCTAGAACTGCACATGAAATATGCAATGAAATACCACCTAAAAGTTGCAAACTGCAAAATCTCAAGAAAAGCCTCTATGGCCAAGTTGGTAAGGCACCTCACTAGTAATGAGGAGATCGTCAGTTCGAATCTGGCTGGAGGCATTTTTTCAAACCAATTTATTTTTATATATTCACTATGTAACAACATCTGTTTCCCATCCACAATACCACAACATCAAGTCAAGCTACTCCAAAGCTTCGTTTGGTGGCAGGTTGAAGACCCACTAAAAACGATACCCGCGTCACGTTGGCGATGACAGCAAATGAGGCACACACGACCGAGGATGCAGCCGCGATTCAACGGAAGTTATTTAAATAGTCGACCACCCCGAGAAAAGGAATTCGCCAACAATATACTTTTTGCACGCGCACGACCGACGATTTATTTACCAGCGTTCTGATTACATAAGGAATGTCCAACCTTAGTCTGCTCATTAACCCAGACGACGACTACAGCTATAACTATGGGGCCAAGACAAACGAGCTGAATAGTTCCCCGGAGCTGCCGGCTGCAGCTCCTGCCGAATCTGTGAAAACAGAGGATGGCGAAGCACAACAACAACAAGATACAGGAGTGCCGCAAGACGTGATTTTAGGAAGTTTTGAAAGAATAAAAACCCATTTCCCTGCTGCCAGAATCAAGAAGATCATGCAAAGTGACGAGGAAATCGGAAAAGTGGCACAGGCCACCCCCATAGTGGTGGGTAGAGCCTTGGAAATTTTCATGGCCAATCTTGTGGAGGCGTCGATCATTGAAGCAAAGAAGCAGGGTGTTAAGAGGATAGGAGCATCACATATTCGAGCAGCGGTGGAAAACACCGAACAGTTCGACTTTTTGGTGGAGGCGGTGGAGAAGTATCCTCCGGTAAAGAATTAGGTTGAGTTAACATTCAAGATGGATACAAACAACCGACAAGTGGAACAGAGACATCATAAAGAAAACAATGCGTTGTTGCCGTGAAGGCATTGGGTTCTTTTCACTGACCCACTTACCCAATCGTATGTGTTTTTCACCGAACAATTGTGGTACCAATTGTGTGGAGGCCATAGGATTGGCGACTGTAATGTTTATAGTGTACAATAGACGGCGTCCCGATTGATGAAAAACGTAGCCAGAAGTACTAGTACTTTGATAGTGACATCAGCAGCACCAATGGCACTTATTCTGTAACTAGTTGTGGGATTTCTTAAATCCAAACAAGTTGGTTGATCGAAGACACCACAAAAAAAAGAAATCACTAAACACCAAAAAAAGACCAAACACCTAAACAAAACAAACCTGAAAACCACACTGCAAACTTCGGGACTAACAGATTCGGTATACTTGTAATCAATACTGATAGCTAATCACCAATCTAATCGATGGATGCTGGACCAATGGATGCCCAGACTGGAAATAATCAATTCCCAGCAACATTTGGCGAGGTGCAAATGCCAAATTGGCTCAATTTTTATTAACCCAACTTGGTTTGACTCGTTAGTGCCAACACAAGGAAAGTGCCGTTATTAAGGCCAATCTCATGTTGCTGAGAATCCACCTGCCATGTGGCCAAGAGGTATTGGTCAAGCATTGTAACCATCACCATAGTATGTAGTACCATGCACTGGCAGATCTTTCCTGTGTGATGGCAATGAGCTTCTCAGTTTGGTATTCTTTCCTAGCATGGTAAATAGACTAACTTTCTTTGGGTGGGGACTTCGGTTATATCTGTAGGACAATTGTAATTTACCGCAGTTCCAATACCTTCCACCACAGCCCTCTAAAATAACCAACTTTTCGATCGTAGATATATGAACAATTCGAAAAATGAATTCAGTTCGAAAAGTGATGAATTCAGTTACTGTGATTTTAGACATCGCAAGTCTTAAATCGTCAGAAAGTCATGTTTATGAGTCTCTAATCCAATTGAATAATCCAATTGAATAATCACTAATTCACTATTCCTCTAATTCATACAAAACCGTTGTATTCTCTATAATCCTGATCCCCCAACTATATTTTGGGGCTTTTCTCGTTTTCATGCCAGTTCATTTGTTCCGCCCATTAATCAAACAGTTCCCCGTTCGATGGAGGCACAACGGTGTTTCTCCGGGGGCTTGGACTAGCCTAATGTCTTCCCCCACTGCCCCACCACGGTGGTGAAGCTGTCCGCCTGAGTCGCGATGGGTTATTGTAATCAGATACCAGACAATAACACCAAAACAGGCGTGTCACAGACCCTTGACGAGAATGCCAACATCCAAGCCATCAGTTGTGATAGGCACATATTCTCAAATGTCTCCCAAGTCTCCAAAATCTCCATTGAGTGAATTAGTATATACATCTGATTCACACAGCCCTTGTATGGCGGTTTGTTCCCTTATCTTATTTCGGCCATTTCCCCCTCCTCTCTGATTTGCATTCAACATTGCACTTTGCCATTTGCTTATTATTCGCGATTTGGGCACTGTCCCTTGACGGCAACAAAAATAATGCGTACTGGCGTCATAGGGAGCCCACAAATAAACAGCTTATTGACCCCAATTGGCCACTAAAGGACATACCAAAGACCCCCGAAACTCCACCTTACCCTCGAATAGTACAATCGAGGGGTTTCTCCACCGGGTTCCCTACCGGGCTCCCTACCGAGTTTGTCCCTTCCCAACCGTTTTCCGACCTCCTACCTTGTTCTATCCCTGTCTTCCCATCACCGCAATGTTGCACCCATTCCCCAGCCATCGTCCTGCATACAACCAGCGGGCTCCGAAGTTTGCGGCGTATCCTACTATAAATACCTGCAACTACTACAACTGGTTCATCAATAGTTCATACGGATCCCCTGCTTTCCCAGTTACTTTGTTTCACCGCCCCCAATTGACTCAAAATGGCTCCTCCCTACGGTAGCAGATCGTCCACCAACCTTTCCACCAGAAAGTCCTCGTTCTTCAACACCCCCTTCACCCCTCCACATCCCGATGTGTACTACGTGGGTGTCGATGTGGGTACTGGGTCAGCCAGAGCTTGTATCATCGACTCCAACGGTATCATCTTGGGATTGGCCGAGAGACCCATCACCAGACACGAATTGAAGGCCAACTTCATCACCCAATCGTCCACGGAAATCTGGAACGCCATCTGTTTCTGTGTGAAAGCTTGCTTGCGTGACTCGGGTGTTGACCCATCGGAAATCTACGGTATTGGCTTCGACGCAACATGCTCTTTGGTGGCCATCTCCGAGTCCACCGACAAACCAGTGGCCGTGGGCCCCGACTTTTCCAATCCCCTTGAAAATATCATCTTGTGGATGGATCACAGAGCCGAAAAGGAAACCAATGCCATCAATGCCACCGGCGACAAGTGCTTGAAGTACGTGGGTGGCCAAATGTCCATTGAAATGGAATTGCCCAAGATCAAGTGGTTGAAACACAATTTACCCGGTGGGATCTCCGATTGCAAATTCTACGATTTGCCAGATTACTTGACTCACAAGGCCACCGGCTCTGAAGCCCGTTCTTTCAACTCTGCTGTTTGTAAGCAAGGCTTTGTTCCTTTAGGAGTGGAGAATTCCGTCACAGGTTGGTCTAAGGAATTCTTGCAATCCGTTGACTTGGAAGAGTTGATAGAAGACGACTTCAGAAGATTAGGTGGTACCCCTGCCAAATCCGGCACTTTCTTGAGTGCTGGTGATATAGTGGGCAAATTGAACTCCCAAGCGGCCGAAGAGTTGGGTTTGACAACCGAATGTATCGTTGGTTCTGCCGTGATCGATGCTTATGCCGGATGGGTCGGTACCGTCGCTGGTAAGGTAGATATCGCTCAATTGCAAGAATCCGCCGAAAAGACCGACGGATCCATCTCTACTGCCTGTGGCAGATTGGCTGCAGTTGCTGGTACTTCTACATGTCATATCGCAATGACCAGAGACCCATGTTTTGTGCAGGGTGTCTGGGGTCCTTACAAAGACGTCATGGCCCCAGGATACTGGTTGGCCGAAGGTGGTCAATCATGCACTGGTGCATTATTGGCACACGTTTTGGCAATTCACCCAGCGCTGCAAGAATTATCTCACATGGCTGAAGCCTCCAATGTTTCGAAGTTCGACTTCTTGAATTTGACATTGGAGAATTTGGTCCTTCAAAATAATGTCAGATCGGTGGTCAGTTTGGCCAAACATATCTTTTTCTACGGTGACTTTCACGGTAACAGATCTCCAATTGCTGATCCAAGAATGAGAGCTTCTATTATCGGACAATCCATGGATGCATCTGTGAACGACTTAGCTGTTCAATATTTCGCTGCATGTGAGTTCATTGCACAACAAACTAGGCAAATTGTGGAAGAAATGGAGAAGGGTGGTCATCAAATCAATTCCATCTTCATGAGTGGTGGTCAATGTAGAAATGGGTTGTTGATGAGATTATTGGCTGATTGTACCGGTAAGCCAATCGTCATCCCTAGATACATTGATGCCGCCGTCGTTTTTGGTTCAGCAATTTTGGGAGCTGTTGCCGCAGAAGAATCAGTCACTGAACACATATCTACCAAGGGTAGATCAAGAAGATCATCAATTTTGTCAACTCAAAAGTCTCAAACTAGTTTGGCCCAAAACAACGCTAATGCTAACGCTGAACCACATTCTCCATACACTGCTCCAACAGCTACTGCCAGTACCACAAATATGTCTGCATTGGCATATGCACACGGTAGTACAGGCTCTCATCATCAATTCCCATCCATGACCCCAATGGAAGAAGAGCAAGTAGACTATTTCAACCAACCAACTGCCAAGCCTAAAGCAATCCTCTCGGAGGAAGAAGATACTGACGATGAACAAACATTATCCTTCGGTTCCAAGCAACCTGTTCAAAAGGGATTGTCTCAGAAGTTGAACAAATTGGACTTGAAGCCATTATCCTCCATCAAGAAGCCATCTAAGGAGTCCAATCCTGGAGATAAATTATGGAAGGTCATGGAGAAGATGACCGGACCAGGAAAAGTTATCATGCCTTCTTCCGAGTCTCATCCAGACAGAAAGTTATTGAATGCTAAGTACAGTATTTTCTTGGAACAATGCTTCAAGCAACAAGAATATAGAAAGGCTGTTGACATTATAGAAGCTGAAAACATGAAGGCTTTAAAGATTAATTAGGATAGAATATACGTTGATCCCAAATGTGAGAATCTTGTAATATTGTGAAAACGAACATATGGCTTCTTTTCTTCTCTGTAGCTGGGTAAAGCAAGTATACGCTTGTGGGCAAATACTGCAGGAGAAAATCGAACATTCTGTGGTTCACTTTGGGATAAAGCACGGCTGGTTTCTGTGGCTTCGCCTATTTGAATAAGCAACCCCATCAAAGTGTTCACAACTCATTAGTCACAATACTCAATCGAGCACTGTACGTTTGACAGGTATTCTAGAATATTCATCACCTATTTGTAGTTAAAGCATTTGGTGACTGACATTTTTCTATTTTTCTGTCCTCTAGCATACGAGTGATAAATACAATAAAATGGATTGCCCGATTGCAATACTTCCACAAATTGTCTTGCAAATACTTCCGTTAGAAAATCAGAAGCAAAAATGCCATGAAATGTCCAGAAATTTGGAAATCACCTAGATATCTTGGAAATGATACCGAGATATTTTTACTTTAATCTCGATGTAATAACCACGGAAGAAACAGTGGCTTGATTCGCCCGCATTCATGAGAATCGCATCATCGAGGCGCATATTGGCCAATAGTGTAAAATAACAATATTATCGAACATTGCCCAAACTATAACTCTAAACCGGAATCAAATGTGATCTGGGCAGCGTGGGAATGATTCGTTCATCTGGAAAGCAGCCGTGTGGTTTGTATGTTTAAAGTAGCACTTTATTATTTGGGATATGGCTTAGAATGTAATTAATGCCTTATTGTGAACCATCTCCTCATTTACGATTGTGCCGTGTGGAGTACCGAGTGATCTGGCCAATCTGAGTATTGATTTCAGCCGTCTAGACATCCGTCGATTGTTCAATTGAGTTCTAGGTGACAATAATGTGAAAATATGGAATTAGATTGCGGTGACCCAATCAGCCTACCATTCACACGAGTGATACTGACACCCCTCCAAAGCCCACAATCGCTCCCTTAATCCCTGATCCTTGATCGTTGCTCCTCGATCCTGAATCCTCGATGCTGAAACGCCATGTGTTGATCTTGTGGCAGGCCAAAATGCCCCATTTCAGCCTCGGATGACGGGCCATTGCCCAGTGTATTACACTTTTGGAACCTGATAAGCGACTCCGCTGGACCGACCAAGCACCACAAGCACCCGCCCTTACTCCAAGCCTCATCGTCCTATTCCATCCCCTAGCAGGTCTGACTTACATTGTGATGTGCGTCTTGGTAATGCGGTTGCAACTAGGCAGCTTGATGGGTTATCTTATCGATTGCATCAACGGGTCCTTGCTGCATTAGGAAATAACTGTGGCGCGCATAAACCATCAACGGCCGAACTGTGCAGGAACAAGATGGGAGCAAGTTAGCAGCCACCGCCAAACCGGCACCAACTTGGAGTTGGTGCCAGATAGGGGCGGTGGTGGTGGCAGCACCTGGTCACCAATGGAGAACAGCAAGGCCTCGGTGGCCATGATAGGCAATTGTGAATTGGTGCCCCGATGGCCCCAACGGAGTTAACCTGCAACCTGCAGCAATTTTCCGCCTTCCGTATCGGGCATGGAAAAACTGTGGGGGTAGCAGCACGTCACGTGACGTGTCGCAATGGGAAGGTTCCAACAGGCAAAACCAGGCAAAACACGCTATTGGAGGGCTCCGACGGCGCTGAAATGGCGCCCGTTCTCCTCTCCCACCCCGCATGTGCCACCCCACCAAGTTTCGGCGCCATTGACCGCTTCCAGCATGGAAAAAAGTCCCCATAAACCCTTGGCTGGCCTCAGGTCACGTGAAAACGTCAAATTGTGGAGCGATTGCAACATCACTAATAAGTAATAATCTGCAAATTACATGTCCTTATTATTGCCACAATGCCGGCATGGCTAAGCTGCATTCTTGATCCGATGCACATGAACTCACAGATTAAGCCCGGTTTGTTATTAGTAATTTGCAATCGTATTTTCGCACATCCAGTATATATAGAAACCACCCCCCAAGTTGTTCCATCACAGCAAATGTCGGATTTACTTCACAAGTTGAACAGCAACAATCCCGACCAGTCGGAGATTCCCCATTTGCAGGAGCATGGCGAAATCACTTCGTACCGCTCCCACGAGTCCCACTTCCCCCAAGACCACCAGCCTCTCATAAACCCAGAGGCAGTGGTGCCGGAATATCTCGAACACGATGTCACCGTGGTAGACTGGGGACGCAAAGTGATTGGCAATCCGTTGGAGAAAATCAGAGCTTATTTGATCTCGTTGTTCCCCATCGCCCAATGGATTTTGCACTATAATGGAAAGTGGTTGTATGGAGACTTGGTGGCTGGTATCACCGTCGGAGTGGTGCTTGTGCCCCAATCCATGTCCTATGCCCAGTTGGCATCGTTGCCTGCCCAGTACGGGTTGTACTCTTCGTTTGTGGGTGTTTTTATTTATTCTTTCTTTGCCACTTCTAAAGACGTCTCCATTGGCCCGGTTGCCGTGATGTCTTTGCAGGTGTCCAAGGTGATTTATCATGTTCAACAAAAAGCCGGGGACAAGTACTCTGCCCCAGAAATCGCCACCTTCTTGTCGCTTATCTGTGGTGGTATCGCCGCCGGTATCGGTATCTTGAGATTGGGGTTCATCCTCGAGTTTATTTCCATTCCTGCCGTCATGGGCTTCATGTCGGGATCTGCCTTCAGCATTATCGTGGGCCAAGTTCCTGGTTTGATGGGTTTCAACAGCAAGGTCAACACCCGTGAATCTACCTACTTGGTGGTGATCCACACCCTCCAAAACTTGAAGCATTCCAATTCAGACGCCGCCTTTGGCTTGATTCCTTTGTTTATCTTGTACACCTGGAAGTTTGGCAGTGATTTCGGCCAAAAACGTTACCCCAAGTTGAAGACCGCTTTCTTTTATTTCCAACAATTGCGTAATGCTGTGGTTATTATTGTTGCCACCGCCATTTCCTGGGGTATTGTCCATCCAAAGAAGAAGGCCTTCGAGGGTCCTTCCAAAAACTTTAAGCCCCCCATTTCTGTTATTGGTGTTGTTCCAAGAGGTTTGAAGAATGTTGGAGTCATGACTATTCCAGACGGTATTGTCGGAGATATGGCCTCTGAAATTCCCGTTTCCGTCATCATCTTATTGTTGGAACACATTGCCATTTCCAAGTCCTTCGGAAGAGTCAACGATTACAAGGTTGTTCCTGACCAGGAAGTCATTGCCATTGGTGTCAACAACTTGATTGGTACCTTCTTCAACGCATACCCATCTACTGGTTCCTTTTCCAGATCTGCCTTGAAGGCCAAATGTGGTGTCAGAACTCCATTGGCTGGTATTTTCACCGGTGGTGTCGTGTTGTTGGCCTTGTACTGTTTGACCTCCGCCTTCTACTACATTCCAAAAGCTACCTTATGTGCGGTGATTATCCACGCAGTTTCCGACTTAATTGCCGACTATAAGGTGACTTGGAACTTCTGGAACATCTCTCCTTTGGATGCTGGTATTTTCATCATTGCCGTGATTATCACCGTTTTCACTTCCATTGAAGACGGTGTTTACTTTGCCATCTGTGCTTCTGCAGCAGTGTTATTATTCAGGGTTGCCGTGCCTAAGGGTCAATTTTTGGGCAGGATCCAATTGGCCGAAGTGGTGAACCCATCCATTGAACCATTGGAAAGCGACCTCTACTCCATCAAGCAAGAAGAAGACAACGGTTCCTCCTCTTCCCAAAACTCCTCCGATAACATCGAGATCCACCAAGTCATTAACAGCCCACACTCTGCATCCAAGCTCAAGAACGAAGACAAAGCACAAGAAATCACTCGAGTATCCACCAAAAAGTTGTTACAACATAATCCAGAGGTCAGATTCCACACCAGATGGGTACCGTTGAACAAGTACAACATCAATAACAACCTCAAGATCCAACCTCCTCCTCCAGGGGTTTTGGTGTTCAAACCAGTCGAAGCATTCGTTTATCCAAACTCTTCAAGACAGATTGACCGTGTTACCGATGAGGCCAAGTTACTCACCAAACGTGGTAAACCATACAATTACACCGACACTGGTTCCAGACCATGGAATGATCCAGGACCTTTGAGATGGAACTTCCCATTCTGGAAGGATAAGTTTGGTCCTAAGGAATCCGAGCATGTTGAGGATACCAGACCAATCTTGAAAATCGTGCATTTTGACTTCTCTACTGTATCATCCATCGATGTGACGTCGATTCAAGCATTGGTTGATTTGAGAAGAGCTCTTAACATTTATGCTGACAGAGAGGTTGAGTTCCATTTCTCAGGTATTTTGAGTCCATGGATTAGGCGTGGGTTACTCAATGCTGGATTTGGAACTTATGCTGAGGATGGACCTGTGAGTACGACCACCTACGTTAATATTGCAACCGCAAGTGATGACTTGGAAAACGGAGCACATGGTGAATATTACGCTGCTGTCGCCACCAATACCCCATTTTTCCATCTTGATATTCCTGATTATAGATGATTTTTAGTTTGAATTTCAGTTCTTCAATTATTAATTAATACTTACAAAATAATGTGATCTACACGTAGCACTATAATATAACCCATCATGCTTTACGCGGATTCTGACTTTTGAACAAGTTCTTATTTTTGGTTCATGCTACTAGTTAAATTCCCATGGAATAAAAGGTTGTCGCAAATTATACCATCAAATACAAGTTGAACCAGCAAAGTTACCTTTCAAACTTGAAGCGATCATCCCAATTGCCTGAATCAACTTGCCCCATACTTAGACTCTTGACGGAAATTATTTAATCACTTAAATATTTGTCAGCTGCCCTTTTACTCGAAATCCTACGCAGTAGTTCTAGTTGGTACTTAGCGACATGTAGCAAATAAAAGGAATGACCCCTCTACTGAAACCAAATTAGCTACTTTCCAGGTGGATAATAACGTAGTACAACCCACCCCTAAATCTTTAGCTTCATTTCTTCAAACGCTTGCAATTTGGGGAACTATTTCTTCCTAGTAAGTACTCCAATCCTATTATGCTTTTTGAGATCATTTTGCATATTAACAAATTCAATAATAACGCGTCATAGGTGTGAACCATAGATAATTAAGGCACCATGTCTGATAAAAGAAGCAGTCCTGAACTGGACGTTGAGGTGTTGACCAAGAAGCCACGTCTTGATGACACGTCTTCTTCATCACAAACTTCACTTCCTGAGAATCCATCTGTGATCCCTGAGGGGTCCAATGAACCTGGGGTCATAGAAGTCCTGAATCCACCAAGCTTGTCTGGTTCGCCTGAGACGCCTGAAACTCTAGAAGTCATCGAAGTAAACGACTCAACGACTGAGGATAAGGAGCAATTGCGTTTGGAAAAGGCGAAGCAAAGAGAATTGGAAAAGTTGGAACGTGAAAAGCAAAAACTGTTAGAACGACAAGAAAAAGAGAAGAAAAAGGAGGAAGAAAAGTTGAACAAAGAACGTAAGAAGGAGGAAGAGCGTCTTGAAAAAGAACGTAAGAAGGAAATGGAAAAGCTAGAAAAAGAAAAGAAGAAGGAAGAAGAAAGATTGGAAAAAGAAAGGAAAAAGGAAGAAGACCGGAAAGCAAAAGAACTTGAGAAAAACTTGAAGCGGATGAAATTGATGGAAGAAAAGCTTGAAAGGGAGCGTAAGAAGGAAGAAGAAAAGGAAAAGAAGCAACTTGAAAGAGAAAAGGCAAAATTGGAGAAGAAGAAAAAGATTGAAGAGGAAAAAGAACGAAAAGAAGCTGAGAAAAGAAAAGCCGAGGAAGAAAAGAAACTTGCAGAAGAAGCAAAGCAAAGAAACCAAATGAAAATCTCGAGTTTCTTTCAAGTTGGACCCAAAAAGGTTTCTCAAGATACCCAAAATATTGAAAAAGAAGTTCAGGTATCTGATTACGATAAAGAATTCTTACCCTTTTTTGTACAAAAGAATGTTATAACAGCAGACAATCGCCAGAAATCATCAGAAATTCTCAAATCATCAATATCAAGTTTTGACCAGTTGATACGTGAAAATAAAGATGTGCCGAAATTCGTAATAGATTCTGCATTTTCAATAACTGCCAATGAAGACTGCAGTACCCCATCAGAAATAGTAACCGTTTTGAACTCTTCAAATACAACAGAAAAACATATCAATGAAATGCTTCAAAGGATCCCTGTCATCAAGTATATAAGTTTCTACGAAAATGCAAAGCCACCATACATAGGTACGTGGTGCTCAGAGAAACACACTTCAATTCAAATACCAATAGCTGAGCCGACCAATACTTCAGTGGCAGGACTTGACTACGAATATGACTCTGATTTGGAGTGGAACAAAGAAGATGAGGAAGGGGATGACTTGGAGAATGAAGAAGAAGACGAAGATGATGAACTAATGAACGAAGAAGATGACATAGATGATTTCGTGGAGCAGAACCAAGAAGGCACAATATCGCGAAAGTTTCACTCTTTGGTGATAATAAACAAATTGAATGATGGTACCAATAACGATTTTTTTGATAATTTGGTTTCTGTTACTTGTATGGATGTCAAATTACCAATAGATCCTTTTGCCCAAAGTGTTAGTATTGCACCTTCAGATCCAAAAACTCCTACAAAAATATCTCACACAGAGTCCGTTACAAATGTCTTAACTCCTCAGAAAAAGATTATAAAAGACCCGGAAACATTGAGTAAATTGGTGGCTTTCATTAAGGTAAATAATGATTTTACGTTAGGAACTTTGGTGGAACTTTCAAAGAAAGAATTTAAAGATTTCACGAAAGCATTACTAAAAAATACAATTCAGGAAATCGCTGAATACAACAAAAAGACAAGTCAATGGTCCATCAAGTCAGATGTCAAAACAAAGTTTTCTTTGAAAGCAGAATAAAATTAAAAAACACAGATGAGATTAAATTGAAATTCTAAGGTTTGTAATCAAGCTCGAAGCAATCACTCCACTATACTTACATATTCGAGCATAAGATTAAGACCATTCACTGTAAGAGAAAATTACTATATGTCATTTCATATGAGTGAAAAAGAACAAGACCTAATATTCTAAAATTTCTCGCAATAATACTAAGAAGGTGGACAGGGAGCCAATACACACCAATATGGACCATAGTGGAATAAGTTAATGGACTCTTATGTTGCGCATTTTATAATTCCAACAAAAGAGTTGTACATTTGTGTAGTACCTTTAATCTTCCTGGTTATTATGTAAATATTACAATCAAATAAAAAATATAGTTTGAGTAAATTAGCTCATTTCTTATTAGAATTATCCTTGGTTCATGTTAAGAGATGGCAAATATCTTTCTTTAACATAGAGAGCATCAGTTTTTCTGAAACCATCGAACTTGACTGAGCTACTAATTCTTCCATCAAACCCCATTGGATTTGCATGGTCTTATCCTTCTTGAAGGCACGAACTTAAAAACAGATCAACGGGATTAGTAGATTCACCTACATCCCAACCAAATTGAAAATGGAGGTTTCCTCTTGCCTTTTCTATAGAACAGATGTTCCCAGTGACAGTACAAGCGATGTTTGAGCTTGCAGTAGAAAGCTCACCAGCAGTAAAGATACAATTGGCTAAGGGGAATCCATCAGCAACCAAATCAACGGATTTTTTGTTCATTTTCAACCTGAAAACATTAGGCATGTTAAGATTGAAAGTGTCTTTTGGTGTGACCACACGTCCATCAAATTCCCAAGAAATGGTGGCAATCCAGTTGGGTTAATCTGGAATATGGTTGTCGGAGGAAGCATGGCGTAGGCTATCTAGAGACTTGAAAATACCGTAGACTGTTTCACAGTTAGCAGAAGAGATTGCACCCAAAACAAGGGAAACTGTTGCAAACTTCATTTTGTCTGATGATAGAACATAGTGGAAACAATACTGGCTTTTATATTTTTGAATAACACAACAAAGATTTGGCTGATAATATTAATCTCGATCAAAGGAATAGCGTGATATTGAGAATATGGTCTTAGTTGGATTGCTAGTACGCGGGCTTCCAAAATTGACCATATTCTTCACCAAACTTGCTAAACAAAGGGTATTATTCCATAGGTTTAGATGGATTTAGGAATGTGGTCAAGACGACTGCGGGTAGTGAAGCGATATTGAAGAAGCGAATGATGTAATAAATGTTTAGTAAACACTAAACAAAATAAATCAACCAATTTATTTCTAAACTGCTAATGATTCATTTTAGCCAGGGACGATTTAAGCGAACAAAAGGCACCTAGGGCTATGCAGTTACCAGGAAAATATGGCATTACTCCTTCGTTCAAACCCCATTTGTAGTTTCAGTCGCCAATAGTAGAGGCGGTCAATGTAATGGTTCAGGTCTTTCCCTGGTGGGGTTTGGAATAGAGTTACAGGCGATTGGGATAGAATTCATGATTTTTCAGATTCCAATAGCAAACCAAAACCACCGAAGAGGATTGTTGGTGTGATTAATTCGGCTCAAACTGATCTTCATATTGATTATTCGGGAGTCAATTGTAAGTTTCAGAATTTCCTAAGCGATGAGACGATCATAAGGTTAATCTGGCACTCAAGCGATACTTATCATAGTCCAGCATCTCATATTTTTAAGGCGGTCCAAACAAACCAAATCTTTCATGATAGTTCCGTATATGTTAACCTTAACACATCTTCTTATGAGTGCTTGGCTAGCACAAATTCCAAGCTAGCAAAATCATTTAATCATGTTAAACATGCTAAATATGCTAAAGTGAAGCTAATACCAAGTTCATAGTCATCAGTTGAGTCCACTCGTATATAGTATCTACGAAATGATGGGTGTGAATATTATGCCCTCTCTTGAAGGTTCATTTTCAATTCAGTTTCAGTTCATTTGTTATCATTTTATCTTTACCTCTATTATGTTTACTCGCACTACGTAGATCATTAACATCGCACTACATTTTACATCTCTCCACCACCTCATCAACTGGTCACATCTCTAAGAGCCATTCGCTGTTGCCGGCTATGTCAAATCCGCCCACGGCACCAGAGAGGCCCATGGACGAGATTCATTTCGTTTCTACACAGATGCAGGCAAGACACGAGGATACGGTGGAGTCTGAGCAGCATAGTGTCAACATCAAATCCAAATTGGCCTTTATCAAGAGTTTCCTGAACGAGTTACCAGAGGAAGCAGCCCATGACATGGTAAGTAATACGGTGAAACCCAAGCCGGCTTCAGGCATTAGTCGAAGTACGGAATCGACCCATAGATCAAAGTCTAAAACACCTGGGGTCCGTTCACAACAAAGGGTCAAAAAAGGCTCCAAAAATCAATCTATGAACAGCATGGTTCGGGACCAGTTCTCAGACAAATTGAGTTACTTCTCAGGTAACCAGAGCAAGATCGACGATTTTCTCCGTACCATACGAAAGACTCAGGATTTGACCAAGCTCAACAATAGTCCCAAACTATACAATAAGGAGGAATGGGCTTACATCTTGAAAAATATCAAATTGAAGTTTCCACAGCTTTCCAAGGGGAGGAAAATGGGACTTAAGTCCATCACCCGGAAAATAGACGGTCTCGAACAGGAAGCAAATCCCGCCAGTTTGTGGTCCAAGGCATCAAGCTCGTACGCCATGTCTAATGAGGAGATCAAATGGCTTTATGACCTTTCGGAGCTGCAGATGGAGGAGAGTTTCGAAGAAAGTGAATATTGTGAAGACTCTCAGGACGATCGGAGATTCGTTTTGACCTTGTCTCTAAATGGTCTGACATCCAATGGCACAATTTTGGAATCAACCGATACAGAGTGTGATGAAGTTCAAGATTCAGATGATGATACCATCCTCAACCTACAGAGCGTCGTCCATGAATATTTGACTAATAGGAAAATATCCTTGCAAACTAACCAGTCGGATGTTATTCTGGATTCCGAAGCTGAAGAATTATTATGATATAGACCACCCGGAACTTCTTGCGTGACTTTCGGCACTCTTCAACACTGTCTCATAACTCACAAATCCTTAAGATATTACGGAGCAAGCACCGCATGCTGGCAATTTGGAATGACATCCATTTTGACACAACTATTTACGAATTACCATGACTAATTAGCATTTTATGAAAGAATCAGTAAATTAAAATAATTTTGTAAGTTTCGGAGCAACTTAGATCGGAGTAATTCCTTCTGGAAAATCATACGGCGTGGGGTGTCAAATATAATTTGAAGTTGCTTTAGGTAACACTGACATCATAATATTTTAACCTCTTCCATGGTCAACTCTACTTTGTAAATTGTCAAAAGATTGTACAATTCCTTCAAAATCCTATTTGAAATAATGAGAAACAATAGAAAGCAGATCAAGAATATTATATTTATAAATATTATACTACAATTAACTTAATTTCATGCCAATCTTATAATAACTTTCAGAAAAATCCCGTAGTATCATCTCATGGGTAAACCTACATAGTTAAGAACGAGCACATCTTAAATCGCGTCGCGTAGTTGCAACAATCCATCATGGCTGATGAGAAAGACCAGATGTACGAGGTGATAGAGAGCGAAGATTCTATCCAAAACACTCCTCAAAAGTTGTCCAAAATCATAATCAATTTGGATTCCGAAAATTCATTCAATTCTCCAGAGATAGCTTACAATCACGAGAAAGTTCCTTCAAGATTTGATAGTCCATTTTCCAAAACCAAACAAGTTCCTGAATCTCCTATCAAAAGAAAGAGATTACATAGCCCCCAAAAGACCTCCCAAGTGATAGAAGAAATCATAATATCCTCCGATGATGAGAGCATTTATTCTACCGCAAGATCAGAAATAGTTTCGAATTATCTGCAGCCATTTTCCAACACACCTTCCACATACAAAGAAACAAGTCACAAGATACGACGGATCTCAAGAATCGAGGTCGGATACGGGGTACAAGTTCAAGATTTTACTACAAATGGGGTGGAGATACGTAACTTGGGTGTCAAAAAACAAGATGATGTCAATCTGGATAATGAGGTGCCAGATTCAGATCAAGAAGGAAATGAGGTCAGCATAATTGAAATCACAGTGGAAGAAAGTGAAGACAATACTGAGCATAACACGTCGATTCTACAAGTTCCCTCAAGCCCTGGGGCTACGTTGGAAGAACCAGATGCCATCAGGTTCTGGAATACTTTGTATGACCAAGTTGATTTTGCCACATTCTCAATCAACGAACTCCGACAATATCTCGATTTATGGGGTATAAAGCCTGGACGAAGTAAAGAAAAGATGGTCCATGCATTATCCGAGACCAGCAAACTAATAGATTCGGATGTTGATTGGAAAGAAAAGGATGCTACCAGCCAAAGTTATGCACAAACGTCTATTCATAATAATTTAACTAAGTTGATCCAGAAAGATCAATTATGGTACGAGATGATATTAAGCTATCAACCCATCATCCTAGAACGTCTTCAGCAGTGGTTTCTGACCATGGATTATAATTTGCCAATCGACATTTTAGAAAAGTACTGCTTTCAACATGGAATCACTTGCACAAACGCCAAAGAAAAGCCACCAAAAAATGACTGAATGGTCTGGGGTCAATTTAAATGTATTTTTTGTGATCGGCATCAATTTTGTTCTCTACCAACCTGGTGTTAATGTAAGATATGATCTTGGTGCTGATACCAGCATTTGCTATCAAAGTTCCGGGCCCAAACACCAAGTTGTTCAAAAAGTTACCATAGGGTTTATTGACCATTACCTTGATGGCCCATAAGGTGTGATAACCCCAAATAATGGCCAAAAGCACCGTAAGCACAGTCAATATCGAAGCATTGAAAGCTCTAGATTTCGAAACTCTCTCAGGTGGTTTATAAACAGGCTTCTTGTACACCATGCTTGTAATACGTTTTCCTAGCTATTTGGTAGTGCGATGGTAAATATCATTTGATGGCTGGCAGAGGTGTCAACGAATGCCTGCCTTTCCACGCTATACAAATCTAGTCTTCAAGTGACTAACTACCATTTCACTAAATCTTTATGCCTCGCCAAATGTATCGTCTTAAAATTTAGCTAACAATATTCAGGATCTTAATAGATTTGGTAATTGTCAGCAATTATCAAAAGAAGCTGTAAATCATCTGATAACAGAAGTGATCAAAAACTTCAATCAACCTCAATAAACGTACTCAAAATGATGTAGGTTACAATTTCCCATGCTAAAATAGCCTGAATTTAATTAAAGTTAACCAATGGCCCATAATTACCTTCTCTAATTATCTGGTCTGATTCGCAGAAAAATGAAATTCGAAGATTATCGTTAATCGCATTAAGTAAAGCTGAATTCGTCTATCATTGAGTAATTTTAACCGAAAAGAAACGAAAGAGTAAACCAATCAATCATATCAAATTGTCCTAACAATTGAAAAGATATAATTTGAAGACTTTCGGGACCTCAACTTGTTGTGAAGTCAAATATATAGTTCACGACATCGGGGAGGTCGCTCTTATCACATTGCCATTGAACATTCACAACATTTAATGGATAAATATCCTTCTAATTCCACTTTAATAGTGGAGCCAGATCACTATAGTGGAGGCGTGCCGGTATTCAAGCCAACCATGGAACAATTTGAGGATTTCTACCGATTCAATAAAGCAATTAATAACTTTGGTATGCAGTCAGGTATAGTGAAAATCATTCCGCCAAAAGAATGGTTAGATTCAGTTTCTCCGTGCTATAATAAAGAAATCTTAGATCAAGTGAAAATAAAAAATCCTATTGTGCAACAAATCAACTCTCCAGCTCCGGGGGTGTTCATACTGCAAAACATCGAGAAGATGAGAACCTTTAATATGTATCAGTGGAAAGAAGTGTCCACAAAGAGTAACTATCAAGCTCCTGCCCCGAAGGGAAAGTCAAGACCACCCAATAAGACAAACAACCTTTCAGTCGAAGATATTCACAAGGTTGATGTTTCGGAATTTACTCCGGACAGATGTGAAGAATTGGAGAAAAATTACTGGCGTACTTTGACATACGCAGAACCAATGTATGGTGCTGATATGCTAGGTTCGTTATTTTCGGATAAGATCAAGTCTTGGAACGTTGCACATCTACCAAATATTCTCGATTTGATGGATGTCAAACTTCCTGGTGTTAATGAAGCATACTTATATGCTGGCTTATGGAAAGCTACATTCTCTTGGCATTTGGAAGACCAAGATCTTTACTCAATCAACTACTTACATTTTGGAGCACCAAAACAATGGTACCTGATTCCACAAGAAGAGGCACCAAAATTTTTCGAGTTAATGAAAGAAACATACCCCGAAGATTATGCTAATTGTGCTGAGTTTTTGAGACATAAGACATTTATGGTCTCTCCTCAATTCTTAGAGAAGCACGACATCAAGGTAAACAAAATAGTCCATAATGAAGGTGAGTTTATGATAACATATCCATATGGTTATCATGCTGGTTTTAATTATGGATATAATTTAGCGGAATCAGTAAATTTTGCATTGGATGATTGGTTTCCAATTGGAAAGATAACCAAGAAATGTGAGTGTATTCATGACTCTGTTGGTATCAACGTCAAACAATTGATATGTAAATATGAGGGTATTCCTTATACAGCAGAAGAATTAATAGAAGGAGTACAAAGAGCCTCGAATGACATTGAAGAGACATCTTTGAAACGGAAAATCCCAAATCATAAGCAAAGTCCAAAGAAAAAGCAAAAGGGTCCGCCAGTTGAAACAAAATTGAATGAGAGCGTAAAAGTGAAGGAAGCTTCTACTCCCGACGAATTTCAAAGAGCTAAAGAATGTTGCTTATGTTCCATGGTATTTGGTGACCTATCTATCGGTAATAATTCATTACTTTCTTTAAAGCGTACTGATGAATCCACAAAGAGCGCATCTACTCCCTTTGCCCATACCATTTGCGCTAGTATGTTTCCTGAACAACTTAAAGCTTACGTCGAAAGTAATGGTAACATCTCTATAAAGGGAATGAATTTCATTTCTAAGAGTCAAAGAAAATTAAAATGTTCAATTTGCTGTAAGGGTTCACACAGGAAATCCGAAAATGATGGTGCTTGTTTCCAATGTACACATCCCAAATGTACCCGCTCATTTCACGGGTCTTGTGCTATGTTTGGAGGTGTTCTTTTGGACTTTGAAAAGAACAACTTCTTATGTCGATTTCACAGACCCAAAACCAACAAGGATCATGAACGAGATATGGCAATAGTTTGTGAGAGTTCTCTTATCCAATTTATTTTTAATCACAATCACTACTTGGGAAAAGTTCTTACAAACAACCAAAGTGAGTGTACCTTCAAGGTAGCAATTCTTCCCAAATGCATAGATATCATGGAAATATCTTATGATATCGTTCTTCCAGGGATTGTTCCAAATACAAATATTCCAATGGATGATGTGAAACCTGAGATAATAAGAAAAAGGGCCTCTGATCCCGGGATTTCATTCACCAATTCCTCTCAGCAAGTATATGCCAATTATACAACTCAGCATCAACTTCCAGTGGTTGTTCCAGTCGCTTCAAATACTCAGGGTATGGGTTTTGTGAATCTGCCTCCCCTGTACCCACCATTGGGTGTTTTCACAGGTCCAAACATTTCTGTCAATCGAGTAAAAGACGGTACTACTGGAAATCAAGATTTCCAAGGAAACGCGGTGATTTCTCGCAGATAAGGCTATTGTATCCGTATGGTAAGATACAAAATGTAATTATATATTTTAACGACTAATGAATCTAAGATTTAATCATCATAATACTTCCAAAATCTTTGAACAAGTGCTATTTTCTAGTTCAAGTTTCCTAATTGTACGATCAACTTTTGATAAATGAATGGCTAGTTGAGTGCTCCACGAAGATAATCATTCTGTGAATATAGTTGAAAATTGATCTCTTTATGCATTAATCTATGCCTTAAATTCAGGGCCAATTTTTGAATGGTTTGACAATTTGTATTAGGGTTGTCTGGTCTATTCACAATTCTTACGCGTTTACAGAAGTATCCAAAACTGACCAAACCTTTTATTGAATCAATGAAAAATTTCAAAGGAAATGGGAGTAGACAGAGGACCAGAGTAGCCAAGAACACCGAAATAATCACTATAGACTCAGAAGATCTGACAAATGACCCATTAGAAGACTCTGAAGATGATATAGTTGAGTCCGATGACAGCACAGAGGAAGACATCGAACCGACACGAAGAAAGAGGATCGAGCTGGAAGTCGTTTCAAATGCAAAGAAACCAGCGAAAAGAATCAAATCTAATATCAAATCGACGTCTAATCTAATTGAACTGATTCCTTCGTTCAAAAGCTTGAGTTCATCTGAGGAGAATTCGTCATGTCAATGGACAGATAAGCACGAGCCAAAGAATTCAAGCCAAATCAGTATTAATCCACAAAAGTTGAAGCAAACAAAAGCTATTTTAGAGGGAATGATGTCAGGAACATCAAACTGTCGTCTTTTGATTCTCACTGGTCCATCAGGAAGCTCCAAATCAACCACTATTAAAGTCCTCGCAAATGAATTGGTTCCAAAATATAGAGGTGATCAGACCAACAATTTAGCATTAGATACCTACGAGGATTCAAGCAACTGGATTGAATTTATGGATAATAATAGTATTCTCGGAATATCGCAGCCTAATATATTTGAAGAGTTCCTAAATGATACCAAGTACAGAGTTGGAAACAATTTAAGCGTGATTCTAATTGAAGAATTACCTAACATATTTCATCAAGAGACACTCTTGAATTTCAGGAAAGCAATTTGGCAGTGGATTTTCAGTGAAGAGAGGTTGCCTCCATTAGTTTTATGCTTAACAGAAATCGAGTACAATGGTAGTGAGGCAAAGCAATATTCCTACAACATTGAAAACAACCTTTCCATAGATACCTTATTGGGAAAAGAAATTCTTAGTAACTATAAGGTGGAACAGCTTAAATACAATTCAATAGCGAATCGCTTCATTAGAAAGAGTATTAATGAAGTAATAAGAGCAGAAAAAGAGACTTTCAAGTCGATACCCCAAAAGGCATTGAATGAATTTATAGACGAAATTGTCAAGATAGGTGATATAAGGTCATGCTTATTTAATTTGGAGATGTGGGCAAGGAATTGCACTACTGTCATGGGAAAAGTTCAGGATTCACAATCGATGTCAGAAGCACAAACAGAGGAATTTATCGATACCTCAAAGATGCTTGGTGCTTGTTACCAACGAGAGAGTCAAATAAATTTATTTCATGCCATAGGTAAGATTATTTACTCCAGCTCTGAATTCGAATCATTGAGTGAAGCAGAGATCGACTACTTTTCCATAGAAAAAGTATTGAGTACCTTCAATTCCAACAATTTTGCGTTATTAAACTTGTCTATTTTAGAAAATTACCAAATTTTCAGAGATTCGGATTATAAATTAGAAGAAGCGAGCAACATTGTCAATGATTTGAGCATTTCAGATACCATGTCCAAGTTTGAATCCACGAGAGACGTTGGGATAAGATCTACGAGAAATCACTTGAGAAATATCCAAAAATCAACTCCAGGCAAGGCGTACACACAGAAACAAAAAGTGAAATTTCCAAGACATTTTAAGATGATAAGACAATACAACAAAACTTTTAATCAAATACAAAGATTTCAGCGTTACATAAATGAATTTCGAAATAATTTTGATGATTTAAACTTGATTGATGGATACTATCTACCTTTAATTTACAACAAAAAGTACAGAAAGAGATACTCCTATAATCGATTGGGTGGAAAATTTCAAGAGGTATATGCAGATGAAACGTTACCAGTGGTAGAGGGAGATGAAGGGGGAGAACAAGCCGAATCCAATGTATATGAGCTTGATCAGTTTCAAATCGACATTATGAAAAAAATATCAGGAGATGGTGATCGGGAAGGAGAAGAGAGTGATGAAGGGGAAATGAGTGATCCGATCGATGAGTCAGATGCGGGACTGGAAATTGATGATGAAGATGGGTTTCTGTCCGATCCGGAGTTGGATGTATTGATATCTCAAGGGCGTCTTTGAGTGGTGTAAAGTCATGTTGATCATTTCATGTTTTATTATGATTATAGAGTTATAGAGTCAGTTTACAGTAGCCACAGCAGAAAATCCGTAAAAGATGCGGTGTGTATTAAGACGAGCTGATGAATTCTAAGCTGCCTTGATGGCGTTTTCAAAGAAATGCTCATCTTCTTCGATACTTTCCTTGATGATATCCAAACCACCTTGGAATTCACCATTAATATACAATTGAGGGAAGGTTGGCCAGTCGCTGAATTTTTTGAGACCTTGTCTGACAGAATCATCCTTCAAGATGTCGAAGAAACCGAATCTGACTTGGTTTTCTCTCAAAATAGCCACTAATTGTCTGGAAAATCCACACTGTGGAGAGGAAGGGGAACCCTTCATGAATAACATGATTGGTGCTGCCTTGGTCAACTTGCCCAATCTTTCGTTGAGAGATTCCTCAGATTCCTCCTCTGCTGGAGCAGGCTCTGCAGCGGCAGCAGGAGCAGGAACAGCTTGGGTTTGTGGAGAGGAGAACTGGTTGAGGGCATTGATGAATTCCTTTGGATCAGCACCGGATAACTCCTTAAGAATGGTGGAGTTACGGATAAGAATGAAGTATGGAACGGCACTCACCTCGAAAAGCTCGCTTATTTCCGACAATTCATCGGCGTTGATGCTGAGAAACATCACATTTGGATCGTTAGCTTTGGACTCTGCAAGTGTCTTGAACACACTATTCATCGTCTTGCAAGGGCCTGCCCATGGCGTATGGAAGTAGAGAGCGATGAGCTTGGAAGGATCCAAGTTGGTCAACTCCGAGAATTGCGCTTCGGACTCGATTTCGACGACGGTTCCACCCATGATGTGATAAGTTGGTAAGGATGAGTATCATCTTAATAAAGAGTGGCCACAATCTTCTTTGGCGTCACGTGAGCGCACGACAGTACTTTGGTGGTAGTAGGCATTACTACGGGTATGGAGATGGGAAGAGGTAGAATGACAGTGGAGACAGGGAGGAGATGGAATAGTCTGGGAAGGGCATGAAAATGGTGTTGTTTAAAGCTGAACTTTGAAAGTTATCACCGGGTGGTTGTGAGAAATTTGGAAAATACATCAATTTTCATATTTCTCAATTATTCACAAAACAACCTCCACGCCCAAATTTCTTATCAAAAAAATCAGACACACAGCGAGAATAACCGGTGCTTAATGGCTGTTCATTACAAGGTGGGGAATTGTTAAACGGTGGCGTTGAACTGTTATTTTGCCTCTGTTACAACGGTCGCATTTGCCTGGCTTAGCAATTACAATTGACCATCTGGCTATAATTACTTCCGTAAAACTGAACCCAACGTCCGGAGGCCGGGTCTCCTAAATCACCATTCCGTCCGACAATACATCAACTCTTCACCCTACGATCCATCCGGTTTAGGCAACGTGTTGACGTGCCCTGTATCCAGTAGTGCGATTACTAATAGACCCAAAAGATGCCAGTACAGCCTGGTTTGTGTTATGGGTGCCGTTCCTGGCAACTAGAGACCCAGAATCAACAGGTGAAACTCCAAGACCTTTTGACCACAACAGCAAACCTGTTTCTGAGCTGTAGATGTAGTTCGCTGGGCCCTTGACGTGTTTCGGGATCTTAGGCAGATGTCAGCGATTGTTGCTGTGTGCTGTCAATGCCGATCCCAACCTTTGCCAAAGTTGGGCCAACCCCAAATTTCGTGGTTTCTCCCCGCAGACCCTATGTTGATAGTATTGCTGGCCCCTTGGCTTATGATTGTGTATATTGTCAGCTTCTATTGCATACAAAGGAAATACCCTTCTGCATACAACCAACAATTACTAATGTATCCTCACGTGTCGGGAATTCACACTATTTTCTGTAGTCTTCTATCATTCTCGGTGATTCACAGAATTATTGCACCTAGTGTGATTCACTAATTTTAAGTGCAACCAAAAATGCAGCCTTCAAATTTCACTATATAAACTTTTGCAATTGCTTCGATTTGAATCATCAGTCTTTCACAGTTGATTCACTACCACCTCTTTCCCATAATACACTTATAAAATGACCGTTGCTATTGTTACTGGAGCTAATGGATACGTTGCCCTCCACCTTATTAAGGCATTGGTTGCTGAAGGTTACGACGTTGTTGGTACCGTCAGAACCGAAGAAAAGGCCAAATACATGAAGAGTCTCTTCCCAAAGAACTACACCAGTGAAATTGTTGCTGAATTCGTCTCTGCAGGTGCTTTCGATGAAACCTTGAACAAGCACCCAGAAGCTGAATACTTCTTCCACACCGCTTCTCCAGCTCACATCAGGGAGGATGACACCGAAAATGACATCTTGATCCCAGCCATTGAAGGTACCAAGAACGCATTCAAGTCTGCCCAAAACTGTGGTAAGAACCTCAAGCGTTTCATCTACACATCTTCCTTCGCTACCCAAGGTTACTCCTACCTTGTGGACAAGTCCATCCCTGCCGATGTCGTTCTCAACGAAGAATCATGGACCACCATCCCATACGATATTGCCAAGACCAACGGATTCCTTGCCTACATTGCCTCCAAGTCATTTGCTGAAAAGGCCATGTGGGAGCTGTACCGTAACGATAAGCCAAACTTCGACCTCGTCAGTATCCACCCAAGTTACGTCTTTGGTCCTCAAGCTTTCGACTGTGAAGTCAAGGAGACCATGAACGGTAGTACCGAAATGATCCACGATCTCATGAAGCTCAAGCCAACTGATGAGATCCCAGCCTGGAGTGGTCTCATTTCTGACGTCAGAGACGTCGTCAAGGCTCACCTTGTTGCTGCCACCAAGAAGGAGGTGTCAGGTAAGAGATTGATCATCTCCAGTGGAAGAGCCAACTCCCAAACTGTGGTCAACATCCTTAACGAAAAGTTCCCAGAATTCAAGGGTAAGATCCCAGTGGGTGAGCCAGCCAAGGGTAACCAACTCGACGATGCCATCTACGGTAAGCTCGACGACTCCCTCAGTGTCAAGCTCTTGAACTGGGAACGTGTTCCAGCCGAAAAGACCATCATCGACGCTGTCCAACACATCTTGGAACACAAGACCTGGTAATTGGCTTCACCATAATCACTAGTTAGTTTATAGATAAATTGCAATAAGTCATATCATGTCCATGCAACGCGTAGTTAACCCATACTAAAATTCCTAGTTTAACCCATACTGAAATTCCTAGTTTAACCCATACTGAAATTCCTAGTTTAACCCATACTGAAATTCCTAGTTTAACCCATACTGCAATGGTACGTAACAACCGCTAGCATCTTCCTATCATAGAAGGCATCAATGGCCATTACTGTGCCTGATTTGGCCAAATTAGCTCCTGTACCTGACGATTTTCTAGACTTCTGCCACTAAGCCTTCCCCAGTTTCCTACCTTGTATGCAGAAGATTTAGGCCGAGAATTCCTTCGTAAATTGAAAACTCTTAGCCTGCGTACATAACACCTAATCGAAGTTTTGGTGAGTGACGACGATGATGCCTTCCTGTATCCCCAGATTAGTTGCTTTTAAGGAAACCAACCCGGAAACAATCCTAGGGGCCATTTCCCGGTAATGTTCACCTTTGAAAACCGGCGAATGGAAATTGAAACTACACACGAAGCACCCCTTGGGCCCCATCAAACACTGAAATCGAAACCAGATTCTGGCCAATGCTTCTAATGGGAGTTGTGTCAAGTGCCTGGGGTCTAGTGAAGTGGAGTAGGGCCCGATCTGGTGCATGTGTAGTTCCACATGCAACAAAGTGGTCCTGAGCCTACTTCCACCACTAATTCTTGCCCCACCGATGGTAAATTGTTTGTGACAATTGTGTTTTGGGTATGGATCAGCCTAGTTTGTTTAGCGAGGGATTAGCTTACAAAATACCGGCCCAGAACTCGTCAGCCCCGATGGCCAACCCAAACCACAACCCAAGGCACAAAATAGCCAACAATCCACCTTTCAGATGGAGGTAGCACCAGAAATTGGCGTGCACCAATTGGCGTGCACCAATTGGGTAGGGTGGACCAAAGTATCACTGGTAATCCCAAGTTCCCTGCAGCTGCCTCATACTTCTATTACAGTTCTCACCTCCTTCCTTACAGTTTGGCCATCTGAACCCCCTTACAGCACGCACTGCATCAATTGGGCCTTTATTGGGAGGGGCCGCCCATTTTGCCCAATTAGCCCAAACCCGGACTAATGGGTTGTCCAACAACATTGGCCATGTAGTCAAAGATTGGCACTGGGTTTGTGGCCTGCTAACCCGATTCGTGCCCTGTGCATGGATACATTCACCCCATGACATCGTTGGAGGCCCTGGTATTATCTGGTTGGGCGGTAGGCGCACACCGTGATTCTGGGGCTTACTCGCAGTACCCCACAACCTCTGCAATTAACCGAGTATACCGTAAACCAACCATCTCGGGGGCAACTCCGAGCAACCACACCACGTTCATAGGGCAAGTGTAGTTTGGTCACGATCCCAAGGTGGAATGATTGTGACGCTGGTGAATATATGACGATGTTGAAGTTGAAGTTGAAGTTGAAGTTGATGGAGATGTTGATGTTGAGGTTGATGTTGATGACAGAGATGTTGATGATAGAGATGCCATGGCCTTACCTTAGTACCAGGTATTCCAAGGGGCGGTCTATTGCTACCACCATCGATCTGGTCCAGACCTCCCGGGGTTTAGTGCCAGTTAGATTTAGCGTGCCCGTAGTACCGGCGTTGGTCCTGGACACCTTCCCGCGTTCACTACGCCACAGATCTCGGAGTGCCTGTACCCCACCCTCGTAGTACCGATGGTACCATTTCCAATGCCATGCCAATGCTAGTTCCAGTTCCACTACCACTACCACTACCAATACCAGTTCCACTACCATACCAATTCCTCTAACCGTTCCAGTACAATCACTATTGCCTTATCATGACAATCGCCTCCATCAATGGTTGTCAGTGCCGTTGCGGTGTTTGCTTAGTCCTGTGATGCGATCTATTGTAAGTGCCTCGGACCTTCTACATTCCGCGCTAATTGGCTACCGCCATCCATAGCGAATAAATCCCGGTGCGCGCTACCACCTCCGGAGGCCCCCGAAACGGCCTCATGCCTCATGCCTCATGCCTCATGGCCCCTCCCTAATTCGCTCATGAATAGGCGCAGTGAAACTACCACTCAATTGCCTCAGGTTGTACACCACTTTCTTTTCAACAAGAACCCCCAAGTCGCTCCGTCCTCTACTCTTTGCTGCCCGTTCCGCCGTGCCAGCTTCCAGAGTGTCTCTCTAGCTCATCAGCAAGCACCCAGTCCCAGCCCCAACCCCAAGCTGCCTACTAGTGTGCTCCCCCGAGTCCTTTACCCCAGATTTTCGATCTCCCACGCTAGCGAGCCCCCATACCATTAGCGCACCGCATTCCCGCCCTGGCTCTACAAGCCGCCGATACTTTGCTCAACCCGCTCGTCCTCGCACCTTCCCCATACCTTCCCACCGCTTCTTCCTACCAGTTCTACACCCTGAAGCATCCTCCACACCTCCATCTAGCTGGCGTCTAACACCAAACCTGTGACGCCGTCTTGTTACCTGTGAAGCCGTCGTACTTCCCCAGTTCCCCTCCTTTTATTGGCGGCCTGCACACACCTCGTTCCGCGGCCTCCATCCGGACCACTCCCACCTCCCAGCCCAACCCAATTCCCCCTCCTTCTCCCGGTTGGCCAACATCACCACTTGTTCCAACAACCGACCTTCCACCAACCCCCTGGCCTGGCACTTGTTCCCACCACCATCACTACCACCAATACCTCCCCACCACACCTAGCTAACACCTCATCCTCCACCGTTAGACCCTGACCCCCTCTTGGCCCCCTCCAACTTCCCCAGCAGTGCCTCGCGTTGTGTGACTTTTTGTGTCACTGCCCCACAAATTCAACATTTCAGTTATTGCTGGTCAATGCTCTCTCAAACAACTTACCAATCCTCGTTTCTAATCGACAACCCCTACAGATCACGTGGAAGAACCATGTCTTCCGACGGCCCTACGATAGGACCTTCGGGGTCCGATCCCTCCCAATCATCCTCTACCATGCCGCCTTCCAAGGGCCCCGTTCCCTACGAATTCACCTCCCACGGCACCACTCCCTCGGGCAAACCAAGACTCTTTGTGTGCCAGGTGTGCACCCGTGCCTTCGCCAGACTCGAGCATTTACGCCGTCATGAACGGTCCCATACCAAAGAGAAACCCTTCAGTTGTGGTGTGTGTCAGAGGAAGTTCTCCCGTCGGGACTTGCTTTTGAGGCATGCCCAAAAACTCCATGCCGGCTGCTCTGACGCCATCACCAGACTCCGCCGCAAGTCTATCAAACGTTCCAACAGTCTTAACACATCCAACAACGCTAACGACAACGGCTTCGATGATGAAGACGATGAGGACATGGACTTGGACGAAACTCCAAAAAAGCGGGTCGACCCAGTCCAATTCAACCTCGCTCTGTTCGACTCCTCACAAAGAACTCCGTCGTCGGTCTCCCACCAACGCAAAAACTCCGAATCAAACACCCCCCTTCGCCTGGTATTGGACCACCGCAAGAAGGTGTTTGCCACCAGATCCAAGAGAGGTGCCTCATTCTCGGCCCAGTCCGGTGCCAACTACGCCGTCGGTCAACCAGAGTTCAACGACATGTATCCCAATCCAGGAAACGTGGAGTTTTCCACACCTCAAATGCTTCCTTCGACCATGAACGACGAAATAAGCTGGTTGAACAACCTATCCACCATTCCTGGCATGTCGGGTCTCGACTCATCTATAACAGATGGACATGGAAAATCTACTAATGGAGCCAACAAATTCACTCCTCAGAATTTCTATGACATGCGCCAAAATTCGATCTCTTCGGTGCTTGAAAACTCTAACCCCCCTCAAAATGTAAGCCATCATGGCTCTTTCTCCCAGAAGCTTCCTGCTTCCGAACTTGTCAATATGAGCTACTTGATGCCCACAGCAACCATCACTAATCAGGAAATACAGCAAGGAATGGCCCAATCCAAAGAACCAACCATAAAAGAAGAAAGAGACTATGGATACTCTTTTTACGATATCCCTGAATCTATGTTATCAGGTAGACCTATGGACTCTATGAGTGGAATGGACCTTCATCTGCAACCACCAATCCAACCCCATTTTAGAGTGATGACTCCAATCAAACAAGAGGAAGATGATATACTTCCAGATCCAACAAATGGTTCTAAGGGAAACGAATTCAACTTTTTAAGCGGAATAGATGAATTGACAAGTGGGTTTGATATGAACTCAAAGTTCTTACCAAATGGTTATTCTTTCTACGGTGATAATCCTTCGGTTTCATCTTCTGGAATTGAAACTACTTCGCCACCTGTTCTTTCACCTTCTGTACATTTATCTAACAGTGTTTCAGGAAATGTATTCAATGACCCTATGGATCAAATGGATCTGCAACATCATCATCTTGGCTCTTTAGCTTCTGGACCTTCTCGCCGTGGAAACTTTTCTAAGAATAAATTATTCACCAACACACTCAGGCAACTTCTTCATCGCTCATTATCAAAATATCCAATCAGTGGAATAGTGAATCCAACGATTCCTTCTAATGAAAAGTTGGAATTTTATTTGGCTAAATTTGTCAATGAATTCTTAAGCCACTTTCCATTTATTCACCAATCGAAATTAAATGAATACGAAATGATGAATATGACCATGAATGAGGATTGGAGTAATGAAAGTGCTAGAGTATGCTTACCTTTACTTATTGCTACAATTGGTGCTTTGTTCGCTAACAACAAACTGGACGCTGAACATTTATACGAGGCATCTAGAAGAACTATTCATATTTATTTGGAAAGCAGAAAGAACTCTTCTGATAAAGAAAAAGAAAAAGATGCTGCCAATATCAATCCTATATGGTTGATTCAATCCTTGATGTTATCGGTAATTTATGGACTTTTCTCTGATAATGAGAATAATGTCTACATCGTAATTCGCCAGTTGAGTGCTTTGAATTCATTGGTTAAAACATCAATTAAAAGCAAAAGGCAGTTACTTTTTTCTCTCGGTGGTGAAGATGAGGAATGCTTTAATAAATTGAATTCAGATTCAAAAGATGCTTTCCAACAAGAACCATCGCTATTCTCGAATAACTTTGAGCAAGAAATGAAATTCAAAAATAATATCAATTTACAATCTCAAACAAGAATTGTTGCTACTATTTACCGCTTGACGAACTTCTTACTAATGATGTATAATGTTCCTTTAACTTTGAGCATTAACGACTTGGTAGGAGTTACCATACCCAATATAGATGATGAACTTTTATGGGGCTTCAAAAACTTCCAAGAGTTTCAAGAATGGAAAACTAGAACAAGAGGTCCTAACCATAATATCGAGGAACATCTCAATGGCCCTAAGATAGGGTATAAGGAGCTCATTTTGGGTTTGACCAAAATTAACATGACTGAAGTTGGAGATGCGAAGAATCAAAACTTGTTTAAACAATTGAAGCAATTAAGTAGATTCGGTTTCAATAGTATTGCTCAGGGATTATATGAAATAATCCAATATCTTGAAATGAAGCAGGTGGATATATTTATGGTGATAGACTCATTGGCTAAATTTTATCCAAGTTCACCTACTATTTCTCAAAGTCAAGGCAGAACCACTCAAGATTTTGAAAAAATTGACTTCATTTTGATAACAAACTACACCAAAATTTCATCTTTAATTGACTTCAAGTATGTCAAAGAGCAGAGTTGGCTTCGCGATTATGAAGAATTGACAAAGAACTACAGTAACTTGTTAAATGAGAATAATCCCGACAAGAAGAGCCCTGTTAGTGATTTTGATTATGTAAAGATAGTCGATTGTTGTCTTATGATCATCAAAGTCATTTTGTTTAAATCAGAGGATGATTTTAACAAAGGTGGGCTTTCACATCCGCAAGGTAATGAATCAGCTGGCTCAAATGGTGGAAATTCCGGTTCTGGAACAGGGTTTACCACTGATTTCAGTTTCCTTAATGCTGAATTTCCAAGCTCACTCAACAATGGCCTGTTCCTGGATTTGAATTCCTTGTTGACAGATGACTTCCAAAAGTCGTCCACTGGTACGCTTGGTGAAGAGAATACACTTCTGCAATTTGAGAAGGCAATCCATTTGAGAATCTATGAAGAGTTCGATATATCAACCGTATCCATGCATTGTCAGATGTTGTTCCATGTTTTTACAATCTTATCAGCTTTCTCAATCTACGTTTCAAAAAAGAACAATCCAGTGAATGTCCACGATAATAACAATAACCAACACTTATTATTTGAGTTGAATCACAGGTTTAGTATGACTTTGAAATTATTGGATAAAGTGGAAAGCTTCTTGAAGGTAAAGTTTCAGCAATCTGATGGTGTAAAAAGTGAAGTATTGGATCAATTCTTTTCTAATTTGTACTTGTACAATGGAGAGAGAAAAGAGAATGAGAATTACACTTTGGAAAAAACGTTGTATATTCTAAAAATTGGTGAAGTTGTTTTGAATTATGTCTTTGACAGCAACATCAAAGTCGCAATATTTAAAAAGTTGAGTGGTAGCTTGGCACAAATCCGGAAGTGGTTGATTGATAATGATGTTAATGGGTAATGACAGTATGCCCTCAAAGTCCGCTGTGTCTTCAGTTTCCATCGCAATCTTACTTTCTTTTGGAATGATGGAAATTTATTTATTCTGTCTATTTATTGCCCTGCTAGAAGAGGCCAACGAAGTTATGATATTTATTTATAAGATTTGTAATCTAGCAAAGGTATTCATATCTTGTAATAATAAAAAATGTATATCTTGACATTTATATGTACACTGAAAATTTTTTTGTAACATAATACACACTACAATTATTAACAAAATAATTTCTCATTCTCCGTATATTACAAATATTAAAGATTATTGTCGAACAAGATATCACTTGTTCCTATATTGTACAGATGAGGGTCAACCTTTTCGTTATTCGTTTTGGAACTCTCGGAACTTTCATCTGAACTTTTGTTGTTGGATTCCGTTGGTGCAAAGTACTGTTGGAAATCCAAAAATCCTTCCAATTCTGTCGGACCTTGTTGTTTATTAGAAATACCTGCATTTGGCCTTTGTGAGTTGTGGAGTGACGAGTTTTGGTTGCCAATTGCCGGAGAAGGTGAAGCCAATCCCCCAACAGATGATCTTGGGGTGTCATTGGCCATACTAGCATTCTCACTACCATCATCATGGTGATTGAGTGCATCGGGAGAAGTAGGTGCGATAGGATCATCAATCAATTCATCACCATACGCTTCTTCTAAAGACTTGATCATCTTGCTTACTAACACACTAAATCTTTGTGCTGTAACACTAATTGGCCCAAGCATTGCTAGAATGTTTTGGGCTATATTAACTTTTTCCATCAAGGCACCTATGCTGAATTCATCGGTGAAATCTTTTGTGACCTTTCGATGTAAAACTGATAAACCTATTGTTAATGCTGCCATGAAACAGCAATTAACTGCCGGGTACAGCTCGACTCTTTCTGAGTATTGTTGCATATAGAAATGAATAAGAGTGATTGTTAAAACCGATGACTTGACACTAGCCTTGCAGAAATGAACCATTGTACTTTGATGTTTGACTTTTTTGGGATGATTTGAAGCGGAATTACTCTTGAAAGCAAGATACATGAAAAATGGACGACAAAGCAACATGATACCATACAATTGAGATAAATGCACAGCAAAAACCAGAAAGTTGTCATGAGGACTATTCTCCGGAGAACCTTCGGTTTCATTTGAGCTTTGCCAATGAAGAATTTTGTCAATTTGAAGGTCGGGATGTAAATTGATGGACCATATTTTAAACTCAATTGCCAATTTCTCAGCTCTCACAGGGTCAATTGTTCCACTAAGATAGAAGTTTTGAACGATTTGAGCATTCAATACTGCCACCTTAGCAATTTCAATAAGACATTTAATATTAATTGCATTTTCAGGTTCACTGGCAATCAATTCTTCGTTATTCTTGAAATCATCCCAATCATAATCCACAATAAGTAATGGTCTACCCAAAAGGATAGAGGAAATTCTGTCACATACGTAAAGACTTAGCCATAATTTCCTTCTATGATTAACATAACTTCTGTCTTTGTAAGATTCATTGATGAATTTTCGATGCAATCCTAAAGCTTGTGCATTTCTGATGGCTGTACCCAACATCAACCAAGAAGTACTTCTATTACAATTGGTTTGATAGTAGAAGTAGATCATAAAGTATGCTTCAGTCAACCATAACTTCCCATCATCTACCACATTTCTGATCAAATTAAAGCCACTCTCAAAGTAGGCAACAGATGTAAACTCGGGCCCCATTTCCTTGAGGACTGGAGAATGTGAAATTTCGGCAAAAAGGAGGCCCAATGCAAACACCAAGTGTACCAACGCCACTTTTTCAGTCTTTGCGTTCTTGTCTGAGTAGACAACATCAATAAAGTGATCAACAAAATACTCCATGTTGAAAATATACCAACTTTGATTAATATTGTTCTGAAAGTATCTTAATAGTTCTTCACAGTGTTTTCTGCTAGGTAAGCCAACGGTCTTACCAGGTTTTAATTCCACAGCCTCATCTAAAATGTTAATACCCAGATTATCGCTTGCAAATTCGGAATCTCCAAGCTTGGTTTTAAAGATATTTCTCGCTTCGAAGAGAAGTGACAAAGGACTACTTTCACCTATGTATCTTGTAGATGTAGCCGAATCGAAAAGGATTCTGGGGAACTTTTGATCATCGCTGAGTTCACCACTGCTGCTTTCTTCCATCTTGACATCTTCTTCGGGAGCCGGATTCACGCGTGGAAGAACCACAGGCTTGGGAGTCTCTTCATCACTAAGGTCATTCAAAGGAAAAGACAAAAGTGGTTGGAGACTCTTGGGAATGTAGGTGGAACGGAATAGCTTGGAGGCTGGTGGAAGTTTGTTTGACTTGGACAGCAACGAATACGAGGCGTGTTTGATCTGTGGTAGTGAGACGTTCTGCAGAGGAATCTGATGGTACTGGTACAAATTATTAGGAGGGGGGTTTGGAGGAAGGTAGTTTGGATAGTGGATGGGGGCGGTGGATGGGATTTGATGGGATTGCGGAGGAGCGATATAAGCTTGCTCTTGGATTGGGATGGGAGGAGCGGGAGCAGGTTGATGGGTGTTGGGAGAGGAGATTTTGGGAGAAGCCAGTTTTGGGGAGGCGGCGATGATTTTCTTGATGCCCTTTGTTGTTCTTCTGTCGACGATGGAAAACTGGCACAGAATGCCCTTTTTCTTGCACAACTCACAGGGTGCCTTGCCTATACATTTGTATTTCCGCTTCTTGCAATAGTCACAGGCCTGGGTCACCTTCTTGCGCCTTTCTGCGGGAAAGGATACGATCTTACGGTCCTCCATGGCAGTTCACACGGGAGGAGCACAACAGGCGAGTTGGACGATGAAGGAAAGGAATTGAAATGAATGCCACGGATATACACCAGGAGGATGAGGGCAGGGTGGGAGAGCGGGAGGATAGGGTGGAGCACAGCGATACCGAGGTTGGGAGGGAGGACGAGTGCCGGGTAGTAAAGGAAGCAACACTGGACACAGTGGAGATGTGTGTGGGAGAGTAGAAGAAAGTAGGTGAAAATACCGATTGTCAACTCTAACACAAATGAAGACAAATGGAGACAAAGTCGAAGACAAAGTCGCAACACTGGGTCGCGAAAGGATGAGGACGAGGAGCCACCGGATAAAGCTGGGGGATAGAGCCAGACGACGGATGAAGGAATGGGGCTAAACAGGTGGAATGATCAGAGGCGACTACGACTAAACCACGATCACACCATGGGGACTGGCGACAAGCCCTGAGGCGGTTATGCCATGGATGGCACTACATGTAGTGGAAGTATAAGGAGGCAGAGACAATCAACGGGGACCACGACAACTGCAGGCTGGAGGGGGTGGATGGGACACAAAGCCAGCGAGAGATCCAGGGCTAATTACGGGATAATCATGTCGAGTCAACCGTGGCAAGGTGGGAAAGTGCAAAGTCGAAAGTGGAAGGTGGGGGCGGGGAGGTGGAATTCGTGGATTGGGCTTCTGGGGATTTGTGGAAGTTGCCGCTGTCGATGGTGGGCGATGTTAAGGCCAACCATATAGGGGCGTGGTGGAGGGCGTGGTGGGGGCAGCCCCGGTGCCCCAGGGAGGGTTGTGGGGGTGTGGTGAACAAAGCAGGTTAGGCGACTGGAGGTGTCCAGGGTGTGGGCCTGCGAGGTGGGGGAGGGGAATGTGGGAGTTTGGCAGATTGCGGGCTGCGGGTTGCGGGCTACGGGCTGCGGGTATGCGCACTAGTGCAGTGTAACTGTTGCACTAGTGCGCTAGTGCGCTAGTGGTGGTTTGGTGGTGCACAACAGTGCCCAGTTTGGAGGTAGCATGGGCCTGGAGGCACATGGGGTGGTTTGAGAGGGTTGAGTGTTTTGCATGGTTTGGCATGTTTCGGCGTGGCAGGTTGGCGGGTTGGCGGGTTGGCGGGTTGGCGTGGACCGGGTGGTGCGGTGGGTGAAGGTTGGCGTGGCGTTGTGACTTTTAGCGAGAGTACTTGCTGGGCGCACTGGCAGAGGCTAGTTGAGCCTAGGGTCAGACGACCACCAGGCCATTTGTGGCCGTTTGTGACCGGTTGACGCCGTTTGTGGCCATGACGGGCAATTTGACACCGGTGGACGAAACTGGGCCCGGGTCCGTCACTGGTGTCACATCTGGGTTGGTTCCGCGGGTGCTGGGGTTGGTTCCTGGGGTTGTCTGGGGAATGTCCTGGCGTGGTGCCATGGAATCACACCAGGACCCTTTGCAGTGGGGGAGCCCGGGCGGCGGAAACGTGGGCAAGATGTAGTACCACGATCGCGCCAGATGGATCCACAGATAACGCGAGCGAACCATGGGATTTGCACCCCTGGAATGAAGTTTCTGTCGAGACTTTCGCCGATCAGCGTCAGGGGGTGGCCAATGGGGTGTTTGAGGGTTTGATCGTTTGATGTTTTGCTCATTTGGCCGTTTGACCGTTTGACGGTTTGACGGTTTGGCGGTTTGGCGGTTTGGCGGTTTGGCCGTTTGCTAGCCAGAGATCGGTGCTGGGGCAGTGCGCTACCACCATCGCATTTCCATCGTACCAACAAAGTCTAATTACATAATTAAACCGATCATTCGCTTAGCCGTTGGTTGCCCGAGAGTCTAAATAGTTAAATGTCGCCAATGCCCTACTCACCAACGAGGCGGCCCAACGGTTCCCAAGGTTCGGCAGCATTGGGGGGCCGGATTGGCCACTCCAGGGGACACACGGCACTTTTGTACAAATGCCCTGCCACCGTTGCCAGATGGTTGCACTAATTAGCTACACTAAATAGCTTACTAAATAGCCGTACCTCTACAGTAACCTAGGATAATTATGATAATTATGAAAATTATGTGGTGGTGGCATCAGAAAATAATCCGGTGGAAGAAACGGCATCCCTCTTCTTTTGCCATCGTCCTCCGTCGTCTATGGAATGGAACGGGTAACCACCTTAGCCGCATGTATGTTTGATGTGCCAATTTGCCAGTTGTCTTGGTGGCATATCCGTGAGGCTTCTCTCTAGGAAGTTTCGGGGCCATCGCCAGTGCGTGGCCCTACTGTGTTCCATACCGGGATCCATACTGTGAGTCCAAACTGTGAGTCCATACTGTGAGTCCAAACTGTGAGTCCATATTGTGAGTCCATGTAGTGCTACCCATACCGCACGTCCATACCGGTACACTCTGACCCGACTTCACCAGTTACATCCGATGTCGCTGCCATGTTCCGTTTTCGGTGGAGTACCTGTTCGGTAGATGCAACAGGGTGCCAAATTTGGCTGGATCAGTTACGGACAATTTGCCGGTGTTTGTGAGCTTCGGTTTACGTCGCCGTAAATCATCCAGCGATTACGATGTCCAACGGTGCATGTACATGAACCATGCCAACACCACCTTATGGATGTGTTTCATTTCTGTCACAGCCTCCTGTAAGCCCACCCCGATAGAGACATGGGAATTTCTGGTCACTCCAGCACAAGAGATCTATCCATGAGCCTGGACAGCGGATCCACCAATAGGAATCTTGGCGAACATCCGTCTGGTAAAATGCATTCTCCCGCACTTCTCTACTGGCAACTGTAAGGGTGGATCGGCACATCACCCACTATGCCCGATACATACGGTTTTGAACGATTTCAAACCGTTTCACCGCTGCTTCCTCCAAGGCAACATGCTGCCGCCCCAGATGCACCTCCGAAGAACTAAATTACCTTTTTTGCACATACCCTGGGTGTCCCATGGTCAAATTGCCAAATCGCCAAATCGCCAATTGCGAATTGCCAAATGTGCCAAAGTTACCATGTTCGGCTGGGGTGGACGCCGCCTGTGTCTACACTTCCCTGCAAACCTCAGCAACAATCTACAACCTGCAACAAATAAGCTTTCACTCCAGTTAACTCCTACCGCATACAATCGTATATTGTCTATTAATTACCTGTACCTGGTTATGCGGAAAAACTATGTACAATAAAGCTGGTTAGGATCACCAACACCAACACCTGCAACCATGTGAAAAAGCGGCAAGTACACTCGACCATGGAGGAGGCCTGGACTAGTTCGGAGATGATGTGGTTGGGAGATGCAATATGACGGGTTGACACCGAAGAGTACCGTTGGTGATGCAGACGCAATGGGTGCGATCTGGGTCCAAAAACAACCGTCTTGGTTTGGCCGGTGGTCCCACTGACCACCACCGCCTTCATGGTGATGGGAATGGAACCCGATGACCACCCTAAGGTGGTCCCGGAGTTGTGCCCAAATTTGGGCAAATCGGGGTGAATAATTTTACCACAGTGGTTGGGGCGAATAACCGCACCAGGGGAATTATTAGGGTGCGAATTTTCTGCGGAACAGGCATGCGATGTGGCAGGATCTATGCTATATTGACGTATGTTAGGATTGGCGGAGTTGTGCAATACTGGAGATTGGGCGGTTTTGTCGGGAGAGTGTGGAATGTAGCGGTAACATGGAGGATTAGATGTAGCCAGAGATTCATGGGGTGTCAAAGATTCATGAGGTTTGAAAGATTCATGAGGTTTGAAAGATTCATGAGGTTTGAAAGATTCATGAGATTTCAAAGATGCCAAAGATTTGTCAGATGCCAGTGATTTTTCACTATTTTCATCCAGTGAAGATTCACTATTTGGGGAGGATGATCTGTGGCGGGCATGACGTTGGAGCAATGCTCCTCTGCGGGAATACCGCTGGTGAGGTGGAAGCTGTGACCGATACTTGATCTTACCGGCGGTCTTGGTCCGGACAGGACTTACCTCCGGAGCCACGGGCTCCTGGTCGTGGCTTGTGTGGAATGGGCAAGCTGCATAGTGAAGGGTAGTAGGGACATCACGGTGTGGCAAGGAGGTGGAGGAGCCATCGCCATCATCAGCACCAGGGGATGCAACGTCACTCCGCCAACTGTGGTCAGGCAACGGGTGGGAAATACGCTCAATATGGGAATGGGTGCCAGTAGTGGTATCATCGCGGGGTCGCATACGATGATGAATCATCATGAGTCGATGTTTAAGGAGCCCCATGGTGTCGTTGTGAAGACACGTCACGTCCAGCGTGACCGGGGGCCTAGGAAGGGTATGTATCAGCTGCTGGGGGTAGTCCATGTTGAGGGCCATGGTGGATCGGGGTTGAAGCAGGAATTCCCCCAGTTTATATAATCACCATGAGTCAACTGGTGATCGGCAGCAACCCGGCACAAGGGAAACAACCCGGATCACGGCTGATACGGACTGCAAAACAACCTCCCAGTTCCAACCCACTACCACATCATCTGGGTCCTCGGATCCACCTACAATAGGGGGGGCTGTCATATTTGACATGAAATATGGTTTTTAGATTGCGCGGGATGAGGAAAATTATAGCCAGTTTCATGTTTCGGCTGCACTAGTCTATTGATCCTGGATCATGGATCATGGATGCTTCTTGGTACACACGGCTAGCATCCCGTGCATGTTCTGCCGTCTTGACATATTTCTGGACCTCCGGCGGCCCCTATGGTGTTGTACTTGCAACCTATTGTCAGGGATTTGTAATCGTGGGCTTTGATTGCGGTTTTGCTATCGGGTGCATTTTTGCACCTTTTCTCACTGCTCATCTCCTGCTACACCTTCCGTGGGGTGCCGTCGTCAACAAACCCCTGACACTACTGCGGCTGGACCCGATGTGATCCACAGTCCCGGAACTTCTGGCTCTAATAGGCCGCCGGGGTGAATCGGGGTGGAATCTCCGGCTAACATAGGGGTGGATGGCCGAATGGATCAATGGTGAATGTGGTTATCTTGTGATAACCTGCGGTTTTAACCTGTGAAATTGTGAGACAACCCCCAATTTGTCAGCCCCGGCCCGGTGAAAACTTCACCACCCACGATATTTCCGCCAAATGGGCATCATTACCCCTGTTCTCTGGCCAGCCCCAGGCCCGCCGCCAGGGTTGTTCCATCTTCCGGTCAACCAAACTCCGTTGGTGAATCCATCGCTAGTTTAGCCAGTTTTATCCCCAAACCGGGGATTGTGTCGGAGATGCGGGATTAGATCCCGTCACAAAAACCCTTGATTTCCTCACCCGTCGGATATCCTAGACGTTACCGGAACTGGCATTCCAACGGGTGCATTCTGCGACATGTCCCCATTTTGACACAATAAAAACGTTCTGGAAGCATCACTGTCTCCATACGACGACACCCAGAATCTTCCACAGTGTCTGTTTCGTATCAAGAAGTCGCCCCATCGATCCTTCTATTAATTTAGATACTTGTCACTTTGGTGACTCCACACATTCCTCATCTTGCATCTCCTCTCCCCAAACATGAGCCCATTTTCTAGCACTACCAATGGGACCACAGTAAGAGCCCACTGAAATAGTGACATCAGTGTGGTGTAGATGAAGGCATGGGCCAATGTATGGCTCACGGGGGTCCAGGATGTCAATTCAATATGAGCTGTAATAACGTGCTAATTCTAATAATTGCATGGTAAGTAGTCTGGATTGCATTGTTGGTAACATAATTATTAGTATGACTAAGGCACTACCAATTTTGCCAAGGTCTGAGGTTAGAATAAATTTTGTAATGTTTATTGGATCTCTATGACCAATTAATAATTTGCAATAAATTGATGAAAAATACCCCCAACTACATTGCATCTTGTGTTCATTTGCCTTGCTGTAGCTCAAATTAATACCTGGCACCAAATTGTGGTATTGTTCTTGTCAAAGTAAAAATAGTTCGCCACTGTGTTAAGAAGTTTTCTTGTCATGTCAGGAATACCTAACCTTGTAACAATTTCAACCTAAATTGGATTCTTAGCCTTCCTCTCAGTAAATAGAACATCTAGTTATGTATATCTTTGCTATACTTCAAGAAAAGCCCCTTTAGCTTAGTGGTAGAGCGTTGCACTTGTAATGCAAAGGTCGCTAGTTCAATTCTGGCAGGGGGCATTTTTTTACACATTTCACAATTTTTGCCATGAACATTTTTCACATTACTCACAGGGATCTACACAATTGTATAATCAGTCCAGCTACAACAAAATATATCACATACTATTCAGTAGTTGTTTTATTGACATAAGCACCAAAGATGCTATTCATTTAACACTGTAGCTATTTGTGTGTATCTCTAAGTTCACCATGTGATCTGTTTCTACAATCTGTATACAGGACGATCGCCACCAATAAACAATCATACCATACCCTGATCTAAGCGAAAACCATTCTATTCAAGGCATCGCCCATGATGAGAGGTTCCATAACTCGAGTTGGGCGAAATATTCACCCAAACACACCACAAGCGTCCTTCCTACTACTAAAAAGAACGTGTTTACCCGGTCATGGACTTTCCAAGGGCTTTTCTATCCTTAGTTCTTCCAGAACCACATTCACCAACAGAAAGGTCGCTTTGACCGTCCGTCCCACAGAATTCCACAGAAACATTGGTTT
Source organism: Suhomyces emberorum (assembly GCA_003707835.3). Taxonomy (NCBI): domain Eukaryota; kingdom Fungi; phylum Ascomycota; class Pichiomycetes; order Serinales; family Debaryomycetaceae; genus Suhomyces; species Suhomyces emberorum. The sequence continues at coordinate 417,827 of PPLQ03000009.1, forward strand.
TATCAAAATACTTGCAAGGGCAACTAAGATCCCCGCTTACGTGGGTGGCACCTTTGCTGCAGGGGGTTCGTATGTTGCCTACAAAGTTGACCAGGCATCCAGTTACACTTCAGACAAGTTGAGTGCATTGAAAGATTTCACAGACGGGTTTTTCGATAAAACTGGTGACTTTTTCAAGGGTATGGGTGCCAATGGTGGCGAAGGTGCTAGTAGTGGCAATGGCGGAAGCAATGGAGGTGGAAACGGGGACACCGCAACTGCAGTTGGTGCAACTGCTGCTGCAGTAGGATTTTCTCCTGATGATGAAGATGACGATTCAACCTTAAACGAGGAAGATGTTGAAGAAGATGAGGAAACCTTAATCGATGACGATGATGACGATTTGGAGTCTGACGAGACTGATGATGAAATGATGACCTTAACGAGACAAATGATCGAAATTAGAAACTTACTTTCAAGCATTGACCATGATACCATCAGACTTCCATCAATTGTTGTCATTGGATCTCAATCAAGTGGGAAGTCATCAGTATTGGAGTCTATTGTTGGTCAAGAGTTCTTGCCAAAGGGATCAAACATGGTGACCAGAAGACCAATTGAGTTGACTTTAATCAACACTCCAGATGCAGCTGCTGATGTCGCTGAATTCCCTGCATTAAAGATGCACAATTTAACTGATTTCCAACAAGTTCAAAAAATATTATTTGACTTGAATATGGCAGTGCCAGAACATGAATGCATTTCAAACGATCCTATCCAAATCACAGTGAGATCCCCAAGAGTCCCTGACTTATCACTTGTTGATTTACCAGGTTACATTCAAGTGGAGGCCGCAGACCAACCTATTGAATTAAAGCAAAAGATCAGACTGTTGTGTAACAGGTATCTCGAAGCACCAAACATCATCTTAGCTATATCAGCAGCAGATGTAGATCTTGCCAATTCTGCAGCATTAAGAGCTTCGCGGTTAGCTGACCCAAGAGGAGAGAGAACGATTGGGGTTGTCACCAAGATAGATTTGGTGTCCCCAGAGCAAGCTACAGCAATTCTTACCAACAGAAAGTACCCACTTAAAATGGGTTATGTTGGTGTAATCACGAAAGCCCCTTCTGCTGGAAAGCTGGGATCAAGCCTTTTCTCAAGAAAAGTCGTCACTGGATATCAATCATTCGTTGCACAACAGAACTTTGAGTATAACTTTTTCAAAGAGAATAAAGAAGAGTTTATGGGAACAACTACCGGAACAAAGAATTTGAAGAAAAAATTGATGAAGGTTCTTGAAAGATCAATGGCTTCGTCTTTAAGGCCTACTCATTTTGCTATTCAACAAGAATTGGAAGAAACTTCCTACCAGTTTAAGGTCGAATTTAACGATAGGCCTTTGACTCCTCAAATGTATCTTGCAAATAATATTGATGCTTTGAAATTAGCTACTAAGGAATTAAGTCACAACTTTTCAAGAGCTGAATTGAAATCTTTACTCAAAAATGAATTGGATCAGAAGGTTTTGAATTTGTTAGCGGAAAGATACTGGAATAAACCATTTAGCTTGAAGCAAACGAACACTATCATTGAACCAGACTTAAGAGAATTATCTCAAATTTCAAATATTGATAATGACGTGTACTGGCATAAAAAATTAGATCTTACCACCAGCTCATTGACAAAGTTGGGTGTTGGTAGATTATCTACCAGTTTAATTACTAATGCTTTAGTCACGGAAGTAGAAAATTTGGTCGATATTACTCAATTGAGGAATCACCCCATGGCCAAGGCAGCTGTGAAGGATGCAGCAAAATCAGTTTTGGGATCTAAGTACTACTCAACTGCGGACCAGGTTGAAAATTGTATCAAGCCTTACAAATATGAGATTGAAATTGAAGATAGAGAATGGCAAACCAGTAAAGAGAATTCTGTCAGGCTCCTTAAGGAAGAATTGAGACAAGCTGATGAAGTATATAATGCATTGAAGAAGCTGGTTGGAGGCAGAAAATTGCAACAAGTGATGACATATTTGGAGAAATTAAATAATCAAAAAGCTGAAATCGATGTGAACTCCAAAGAAGCATTCGGTTTCTCTCCACAATTGATTCAGAAGGGTCAAGATGCACTTTTCTTGAAGGAAAGAATTTCTTTATTGAAGATGCGTTACCTGTTTGTAAAAAACTCAAAGACCTGCAAGAAAAAGGAGAACAAGTACCAATGTCCAGAGATCTTCTTAGACGCTGTTGCATCAAAGATAGCCGCAACTTCAATTTTATTCTTGAATGTTGAATTATTGAGTGATTTTTACTATAACTTTCCTAGAGAATTAGACATAAAGTTCTTCAATAATTTGAGCAAAGAGGAAATAGAACAATTTGCAAAGGAAGATCCTAAGATCAAGAAACATATTGAACTACAAGAAAGAAAGGATCTTCTAGAAAATGCATTGAGTAAGATTGAAGGGGTGCTTGCTATTCAACGTACTAAGGGCGGCACAGCTGCTAACGATACCTCGAATAAATCCATTTTTAGCTGGGGATCCTAATTATTTCATTGACAATATTCATGTATAAAATTTAATCATCCTCCTTGTGAATACGAACTCTAGTTATCATTTAATGCCTACATTTACAATATTTTATTAATCTATTGCTTTTTATTGAAAATTGAAATCAATAACGTATATTTTTATTGATTTATTCGTATGATACATAGGATGCTATACTTGCCAACTTTTTTAAGCTCTCAAGTATTGTAGTTTATTTGATGACCTTGATAATTCTATCGAACAAAGTTTCAATTTGAACACCTTCAATATTCTCGAAAATAGGTTGGAAAGTATTGAGGTCAAGACTTCTATTAAATTCAACGTCGTCCAATTTGTCAGTATGCCCGTTAATTCCTCCTGTATGGATTTGAACATTTCTGCTATTTATGACGTCAGCAGTTGCTTGGGCATTGATCAACATGTTGTTCATATCAGACGTCAAATCGAATGCTTCATCTTCTTCTTCAGTGACGTTAGATGGTTGAACAACACCGACTCTCGAGTCCAAATCGACAAAAATAAAAGAAGAATTGTAATGTCTTACTGAAGCGATAGCTTGTCCATGGACTGTAGAGTAAACAGGCTTGATCAGTGTTGGCTTGAAAATCAAAATCTTAGACTTGACTGAAAAGTCAGATTCTATGTCATAGTAGTTAAGTGCCACACATATTAATTTGTTGATAGGATCAACTGTTATCAAATTTTTGCCACCGCTGGTTGTGTTCACCTTGGCGTACAAATCATTCATTTTACCTGTCAAGAGATTGAAGGTTGAAAGTCTAGTCTTAGACAAGACGACAAGATCATTTCCTAAAATGGACAATGATCTGATTGGCGAACCAGAAAGAGCTGGAATGTTGAATTGAACAGGCTCAAAAGTTTGGACATTGATGACAGAGATGGATGATTCATGGCCAATAATTATCAAAGAGCCATCTTCTGACCAGCACATATCAATGGAATTTGAAGATAATGAACCACCATGTTTAGATTTTCTTAAAGTCCAGGCAGTTTGAGTTTGTCTCTCAGCTTTGGCAGTGAACTCTTTAGTAGTTTTGGGTCTCCACAATCTTATAGAACCCTTGTTATCAACAGTGACAAATGCATGACCATTGAAGTAAGAGGCTGGTGCAGAGAGGATAGTGATGATTGGACTTGAGCCATGTGGATCAATGATTTTAGTAGCTAATTCCCAAGATCCGGAAGTGACGTTTTTAGAAGCTGGATTTTTAGAGTCAACATACTTCCAGAACTTCAAAGCATATTGATTATCACCTTGAGACAATAAGTTGTCAAAGTCAGAAGTTAACATGCTATCGAAAGTACACATCCATTCACCATCTTGAGTAAATCTGACGCTGCTGATTTCTGGATCTGCCAACTTAGTTTCAGACTTGACCTTACCAGTGGAAATGGTTGAAGCCGCATTTTGTATGAAGCTTTGCTCATTCTTGACCAAATCATATGCTTGAATGACGGAAGAATTAGGGAAGTACAAATTTTTAGTTTTTGGGTGAACTTCGAATGAACAAGTGTAATCGTACCTGAGTTTAGTTACATCAAATTGACTTTTGGCGAACTTCTTTTTTGTTTTTGGCAAGGTTAACTTTAATGAATTGGAGTATTTTGGTCTGATACCGTTGACAGATAATCTTGACACCAAGTCCACGGCAGATAAAAGTAATACTTCGTGAGTGTGATCTGACTCCTCTTCACCTCCGGTCGCTTTCAATAATAATTGATAAAAGTCTGGCTTACTAGCATCTATGGATATTTTTTCAATAGAACCATTCAATCTTGGCAAGAACTGGGTCTTCTCTGTTTCTAATTGCCAGAATACCAAAACTCTTTCCAAACCACCGGATATTAAATAAGCATTATCCGCAGAGAAGTGCAAAGATTTGACGTGATCATTGTGCCACTTGAAAAGACGCTGAGGTTTGTCGACAACCAAACCACCGTACAACACTTGGATGGTACCACTAGCAGTACCAAGGGCGATGACCGAGTCTTCGGAAACAGCCATAGATGTAACTGGGGCCTTGAAAGGGAACTTGATGCGTTCAGTAGTCAAGTTTGTGGATGCGAGGGAGGAGGAGTCGGTATCCACGATCTCCAAATTGATCAAAATGATCTCGTTGTCTTCGGTGATTAAAGCGATTCTGGTGCCTTCTAAGGAAATGCAAAATTTGAGAATGTTATCGATTTCTTTTAATGGGGTGATTTCCAACGAGTTGCGGTCGATCTTGCAGATGCTTCTTGATTGAGGTCCTGATTTCTTTCCTTTTTTACCATTGATTGTGAAGAATGCATCGTCGGTCACTTTGATCACACTAAGAATAGGTGCCTCCACTTCCAAGTCTAGCTTTCCCACAATAGGCACGGCCAATTTTTCTTTCCAATTGATCAAAATCACTTCTCCGTAGCTCTTAAAGAGGAGAACTTGATTGTTGTGTGTGTAATCGAGTTTGAAGTCGACAACATCCTCTGCATCTACCTCGATGGCTCTAATACACTGACGAGTGGAAATGAAGTATACTCGAAGTTGGTGGGACAATAACACCATGCAGTAACGCCCGTCGGCGGAAAAAACGGTTGCGGCAGCATGTGAGTGGGGGAGGAAAGCTGGCTTTCCTCCAGACACCAAAGAGGTTGTCCAGTCTGTTGATCCGCTCATGGTTAGTGGTCAAAGGTGATACCAAAACTTTTCAAGATGAGATGGGTTTGGTCACATGTTTTTGGAGCATGTGACCTCAATATATAACTATAATTAAGGTGCAGACTTAAGTATGGTTTAGGTGCTGCAATTGGCAGTTTTGAGGAGGTTAGTTTGGAATATCAGTGGATATTCACAATAAAAGTGTCCCATTTATAATAATTACGTCTTTTTCTCGAGAAAAATGGCACAAGTTGGTCGATACTAGTGGGTGTATTTTGTGGAGTGTATGTAGAGTGAGATGAGGTTAGGTTTGGGCTAGGTTGGGCAAAACAGGCCCAATCGAAGCAGGAAATTACTAACTATTAGTGAGAGGATCCAATACTTGTATAGTTACTTTATAAGAAACTTTAGCAGGTTGGAGACAGGGAATTGTCCTGTTGTACCTTGTATGTAAGTATAGTAATTAACACGTGACACGTTTATCCAGGTACACGACGGTGTTATACTCAGTTCATCGCTGAAAAGTTTGCCTCTTCACTACACAACCCAACACGATGATTATTCCTATCCGTTGTTTCTCCTGTGGTAAAGTTGTGGGTGATAAGTGGGAAGCCTACTTGGAGTTGTTGCAGGACGAATCCATGACTGAAGGTGATGCTTTGGATGCCTTGAAGTTGCAAAGATATTGTTGCAGAAGAATGGTGTTGACCCATGTTGACTTGATCGAGAAGTTCTTGAGATACAATCCATTGGAAAAGAAGGAAATCAGTTAAGAGAAAAAGGACCAAGGATGTTGATTGTCCTCCCTGTCTGGGCATGAGACCTAATAACACTTTTGACGAATAATGAAGCCGTGACTTATCAACAAGCATTGTGACTCCCTAAGTGGGACAATCATCACGGATCTGTAATACCTGAGGTATTCTGTATTTTAGTAATAAACAAATAGAAGAGGAAGTGTAGAAAAGAGACACAACCGTGACGAAAGTGGAGAGTTTGAATGGAGTGCTAGGGACGTGTTTTGCACTCGGCACTTCTTGCTCTGCACCTACTTGTGATGAATCTGGATGTATTCACTAGACTTCAAAAGATAGATATTTCCTGTTCAAGGCAGGTGTTTGTCACTACGAAAACACCGAGGATATTGACGTGGTTGTTTTTGTTGTGTTTCAAGGCCCTTTGGGTTTCCTCGAGCTTTTTGTGTGTCGGGGCCAGACCATATGAACTTCAAAACCTCAGCAGCTGAATTTTAGTTATTGTACACACATCAATTGATGCATCATGTGTACTAATTATAAAAAACAGTTAATCCACGGAATATAGAAATAAGGGCTTTAGATGGTCTTCTTTCAATCCCATTTCTCATTAGTATCACAAAGATTCATGAGTTTCTACTGAACTGGGCTGAGGAATTAGTATCCCATAAAGTTTTTATACTTAGCTACTTTACATACCTGTGACTTTCAGTCAATTTATGGGTTGAAAGTTTCAAATCACTACAGAATGTTTGCCTTTTTTTAGTAGACTTCATGTTCTGAAGTTAGGTTTTTTCTAAAACACATTTGGAGAATTATGTCCGCTTTTGATAATTCGAAACAGACGAATGGGCCATTTGCAATGAAATGTCCCATTTTGGAATAGGCCACTCTATTTCAGATTAATCTCAGTATTTCTACGCTACGTACAGCTTTGGTGGTATCAATCATATCGTGCTATTTTGGGCATATTATATATGAATAGTATTTTTATTTTTTGCTTGCTAACTTAATCAGCTTCTGGACCATCAACAATTTGAATGTACTCATAGAAGAAAGCACAAAGATGTAAATGGGCATCGAATTCAATCTTTTCATCAACACTATGAACATTTGATGTGAATATATCCTTATAGTACATAGGCGATGTTCTGTAGATATTTTTGGTCAAGTTCCAATAGTTTCTGGTGTCAGTGTTTCCAGGCATCAAGACAGGAGCTGTAACAACTGGATAAGAGTTGTTTGGCAAAGCAATGTCCTCAAAAACGTGCCTAATAGCACCAGCAAAGTATTTGTATACGTTTGAATCAGATGAAGTCATTGGAGCTGTTGGCAATGGAGCTCCAAAGTCAGATAAAATGACTGCACCGTCAGTGTTATGTTTTTTGAGAATCTTACCGAAGGCGTCAACCTTCATTCCATGCTTTTCAGCGACAGTAATAGCCAATTGAGTAATCCATTCTCTTAAGCTTTCAATATTGGACTCGACAGCTATACGGTGATTAATCACTAAGGTAGCAGATTCTGGAAGAGCGTTGGCTTTTTCACCTCCCTTGATGATATCAATTGCCTGCGTAGTGCGAATACTTGAGCTTAGAAGTGGTTGCTTCGAAATGAACTGCACAATCTTTGAGTTGGCCAACTTGTTGTATGCAGCCTGAAGAATGGTTCTTCTTGTGAGACGACCCAACTTATGTTTAGGATCGTGGACAGCCATACATTGCAAGTAGGCCATGTTTGGATTTTCCTTGGTGAAGCTCAATTCGTGGGGCTTGTTCTCAATGTTGAAAGCAAGCTCAGAAAGAATACCAATGGCAGTGTGATCAGGAGGGTTGGAGGAGTGACCACCTTTACGTCTTATTTGGATTTGGATGTCATAGTATCCCTTTTCACGAAGTGCTGGAATAGCCACAATGGTGTCAGTAAGAGCATCCTTAATTAAACCAGGTCCTTCGTCGAGAATTGCATAAATAGAGTTCTTTCCAAATCTGTTTTGGATGTATTCATTGATAGAAGAGGCACCATGTACACCGGAAGCTTCTTCATCGAATCCAAAGGCTGCTAAAATGGGCCTCTTGGGCTTGTAACCGTTTTCCAAAAGCAATTCCAACGATTCCAAGATTGCAATCACAGTATTCTTGCAATCAACAGAGCCTCTACCGTAAAGGAACTTGCCGTCGTAGTGAGCCTCTGATGGAGGATAGCTCCAGTCGTCAATTGAGTCTTCTTGCACAGGAACGGTGTCAATATGGCCAGTCAACATCAAGGGCTTGAGGTCCTCGGATCCTTTCCAGTAGTAGACAAGCCCATAGGTGTTGACGGTGGTGACTTCGAGCGATGAGTAGACCAAGGGGAAGGTTTTTTCAAGATACTTGTGCATCTTCTTGAACTTGGCCCATGTTTCTGGGGAGTCCTTGGGAGATGGGAGGTTGTCGGTGATGGTGGTGTCAATTTTCACTGCACCTTGAAGTCTCTTTATGGAACTCTCACGGTAGGCAACATCATTGACAATTGCTTGGGCAATTGAGCTATCCTTGAGGTACGACTTAGGAACAATTGGCTCATGGATTGGACAGATGTTGTGGTCGACCGGAGCAACCAAGATACGCAAGTAATTGTAGACACTGAAGTGCACCAACACCCAAATGGCTACCACTGCAGCACCAATTGCAATAGCTGCTTTTGTGCCACGGGCGCGGAGATTGGGGCGACCGTTGTCGCCATCGTTCAATGGGAGTCCTACCATGTTAGTGATATAATAAGGAAGAACCAGGAGTTTGTGGAGACAAATGTGTGATAACTGGGGACATTGTCCCACTTTGCCGGATGACGGAATTGGCCTCACGTGAGGGCGGAATCAAATGCCGGACACCGGATGGTAAGTGGGTATATGCGAGTAATACATGTAAGCGATTGCTGCACACTATTGTGGAGCTATTGATGCGGGTGTCAAACGGTGAAGCTACATATAGATGAGCGGTTCAACTGTGTGGGAGCACTGGAGCTGCAAAGAACATGCAGCCCATCTGCATCTCTGCTGCAGAAAGCCATCGGCTAAGCACAACCACACCCCCCATGGCACCTCCTCTGCAAACAGGTTGGGGAATCGCCCCGCTATACCCTTCCACTGCAGCTGTTCATATCTGCTTTCATGTCGGGCGGCGCCCAAAACTGGCACCAGCTTCCATGCCTCTAAGGTTTCACCGCGCCTCGCTTCTGCGCGTAAGCCTGCATACCAAAGGGGTGTTTGTATTTACCACCGTAGTTGCAACACGCGACCTTGCATCCTTGGCTATATAACGGTGGAAGGCCCATGAAAATTATCCTTTTCAATTGTTTCATTCTTTAACGTTGTTCTAACCCTCCAACCCGATTCTATTCTCTTTCCCGCCTTTTTGCGTGCCAATTCCCACCCATTTCACTCATTAATTACCTCTGCTCACCGCATCAATGAAGTGCACCTCCATCGCAGCCATGGCCCTTTGGGCTACCTCTGTCTCTGCTCATCCCTTCAAAAGGTACGAGAACAATACCAATGCGTTGTTTGGACCCATCAAACATTCTGAGGCAGTTTCTGCTGCCTCCCCCGTTTCTCTACCAGTTTCCACAGCTTTCAACTCACTGAATGCTCTGTCGACTGCAAAACACAACCAGTCAGCACCTGCCAGTGCTTCTGCCACCGATGAAGGTGACATCCATGTGATAAAATACGTCACCGTCAAATCCCCAAAGACAACGCAAACATTTCCAGAATCGGCCACCAGCGAAATAGCTGCGGCCAGAGCTTCTGCTTCTGCTGCGTATGCTTCTGACGATGATTATGACACAACCGTGTGGGTACACCCCTTAGTTACTGGTACTCGTACCAAGCTGGTTTTCACTCCCTCAGATGCAACTAAATATGTTATTGAAACTGGACACCTGGTTTCATCGCATGCAAAAGATTTGGATGTCAACCCACTTGCCTGTCAACCAGTAACGGTGACGAAGTTTATGGCCCCTTCTTCCAGCCATGAAGGTGTGGCCGCAACAATCGGCAGTGATGATGGCGATGATGATTACTTCATCTCCACTATTATCGCATATGCTACTCGCATCACATCGCATCCAGTCACGGCCACATTCACCCACAATGGTAAGCCTTCTGAGGTGGTTTCCTGGGTCAAGGACACTGCCACCGATGGCTACTTCACCACTACTCACATTCCAAAGCTCAAGTCTACACATGCACAAACCACCCCTTATGCCAGCGCCACCGCGGCTGCTGAATCTGAGGACGTCACCAAAGCAGCAAAACCAGTGTCTCCTACACTGGAGGCTTCTGCTTTAAACACTTCCGTTCCAATTGCTACTCCTAGAAACGGCACCCTCTTTTCTTCTTATGCAGCCCCTGTACAAGCCCCAATTCCTGACATCGAAGAGGCTGAACGCTCCAAGAGAAGCAATATTTTAGCTTACTTTGTTTAGAAACGGTAGATAAGTAATGAATTGATTTTGATATTTCCTACTGTAGAAAACTATCATCAGATCATGCCAGCTAAGAAGATTGTGGTTCGATAGGAGCTAATTTTCGGCCAGACCACCAAGAAATTCTCATAATGCCAAATCCTCTGAACTTTTCTTGGACAATAAGATCCGATGGAAGTGATCTGATACATCAACAATTGATCAGAAAGAAGTATGTCAAAATTTCACCCCCTTCAAATTGGGAATATAATAGGTACCTTTCAGGGTTTTCCTTCCGTGGATAACGAAAAATGCAGGATAAATCAGTACTATTGTGGAAGGATCTCTGCTATATTTGCCTGTCAAACGGTGGTAACAAGCTTCTATGCATGTAAATTAGGAAGGTTGCAGATTCTGTTACAGAAAAAGGCTGCGAATGATAACGTTCTACGCGTTCTCCAAAAAAAATACGTTAGACCAGTGTTAAAACATAAACATCCAACTTATACGCCAAAGTTTAAGCAGATAAGAATGTGAACTTACCAAAAATTCTGTGCTGTTTTTCTTTTTGCTACATTCTTCCTTATTTATGAATTTACAATTACTAGGAAAAAAGGGGCAGAATTTCATTGCAATCGGTATAATTCCTAATACATTATTTTTTGCTGGGATGAATGGCTGAAGCTTGAGAATGCAAGACTACAGCAAGAACAAAGCCACCAAACTTCCAATCCAGCCCAGAATTTTCATAGCATGATTTGCAAGACAGTTTATTGCAGACCCCTGAAGCAACTATTGTAAAAGCTCGATGATTTTGATAGAGGCGAGGGTACATCTTGAAGAAATAGTTTAGTCTACCGTGTCTAAGTGATTAGTAGATATTTTCTAGTTGATACCTTACCAATATTACATGGTGCGAATACACCTGTCATTTGGCCCTCAGTCCATTAGAATTAGGGATCACAAACTATCATAAATGAAATCTTCTTTCTTTTTCAAAGCTCCCATTTTGAAATTGGTCGATAGGTATGTGGAACATACCAGCCACATTATATCCATTTTTCGCAGCAAGAACCAGGAACTGGAAAAACCACAATTATCGGGCAAAATTCAACAACTAGCAAATGGCCCATAATTTGGAAAGTCACATCCTTCAGAAGAAACCACACATGCTAATTTTAAAATTTACAACGGTGTAGAGTAGAAAAAGATCTCGTTAAATCTGGTAGAATTACATTCCCACCATATTCTTGGGTTCTATGATTTGTACAGGTTAAAGGGCACGAAACTTTAACCTCCTTTCATTCTATGAAAATAGCGCTCCGTGTCTTAGAGATTGCTTATAATCTATCAAATGGTTCCGAAAAACAATAAGCATCCCTCTTTCTACCATTTGCAGTTGCCTTCTGTTCTGCACTCTCCCTCTTACTGTGATCCTCTTAATGCTCCCCACAATATCAAAGTTTGGTATGGGCACGATGTACGCGTCGCGTCCGGCATATTGACTGTACACAGTTGATGTTGATGTTTACCTAGCATTTTATTCTGGTATTTTCTGATATCTGGAGCCGTTACCAATCCATCACTTCTCATGACGTCTCCACATAAAGGAAGTCGCCATGAAGCGCATAACGATACATTCTCACCTATAAAGCTACCACTTGCAACTACCCCCAGCACCAAGCTCTCTCCGCAGAATGCCAGAACTGCAACTCCTGGTGATTTAGTGGTTCATCCACATGGATTATCAGCAAAACACGCAGCAGCTTCTGGTAAAAGGAGAAATACTATCCACGCAACCCAACGGCGCTCGTTGGTCGACGTTCCATTAATTGATCTGCCATCTCATCTGCCCTCACGCGATGACTTGGATATCATTGATGGGGCAAATCCCAATCCAAAGTATCCACTCACTTCACCTCGTGCTAATAGCAAGAAGTTTAATCTCGAAAGTATTAAACGTTCTAAGGCCAAACTTGATTCCAAATTTAGAGCAGGGGATTCGGAAGAAAAAGAGAATAATCCGATTATCTTATCGCCAGACAAAGGGGAGGAGTCCGAAGAGCAGGACAGCTCACCTATCAAAAGAAATAGATCCGGAAGGGGAAATGCACGTAAAATTGCCAAGGTCATCACTAGCGCTGATGTGGTAAACTCATCGGACCATCTGATCCAAATTAACGAGCTCTTTTTTAAAGAAGATCTTGTGGCTCAGTTGAGTTCAGCAAAATCATCCCCAATGAAGAGTATTCCGTCTCCAAAACAGGTAAAAGTGAACGATTCAAAATCCACAATTAATGCCATTCCAACCGTGATAGATAACGATAGTGATAGTGATCCTGAAGATTACGGTAGAATCGAAAATACCATACTGCAAACTTTAATGCCTAACACATCAACAATTTACAATCACACACAGCTCAGTAAAATCATCAAGTTAGATGCTGGAGCTAATGAATACATTACTCCACAGAGGCTTACTGAACCTATTGCTAAAAGTCCTGCGACTAATCAACAAGTTAGAATCAATGATAATATTGTCATCGATCCAGAATTCGATGTCGATTTGACTGCTAATAAAACAGACTTGAAGGATACAACTAGCCCTTTGAAGCATTTTCAATCCAGACTATCAAATAAGGAAAACGTCGCGGAAATAAATCAAATAGCTGAGGAAGTCAATGTTGGTAGTTTCGATGATATCATGATATTAGGTGATGAAAAACTTGTGGAAGAACCTACAATCAATTTCCTAATGTCTCCCAACTCGAAACCAGTCTTTTCCATGTTCCAAGTAAACAAAATGCAAGATGAAGATCGTGAAAGGATATCTTCGCTCAGGGAGACTATCAAGACTAAAGAGAATATGTTGATTGACTTGAGGCAAGAATTATCAGAGTTGCTCAAAGAATCATCCAAAAAGGAACAGGAGCTTGAAGATTTTAGAGACGATAGTGAAGTTCAAAAGCGGAATATCGATTTCCTATCAGTACAATTAAATCACAATGAACGTGAATTAGCGTCGCTTACTAAAAACTTCAAAATCAAGGAGAGCATTATCGAAAATTTGAAAACCAAACTTAATGAAACTATTGTCCAAAAGGATGAACTTTTCGCGTTGAATAAAGAGCTCACTAATCAGGTCAATGAGCTTACTACGGCTAACATTGACAATGCATACAAGGCAGAAACCTTGTTGGCAGAAAAAGTCAAGTTGCAAAAAGCTAAAGAGGAAGTGGAACATTCAAACGAAGAAATGATTTCTGAGATCAGCAATCTCAAGGATATTAATAATAAGCAAGAAGAATTGTTGAAAGAGTTGGATAACTTAGAACAATTGGCCAATGATAAAATACTGAGCCTCGAAGTGAAAATCCAAGAACAGGCTAGGGAGCTTGAAGAGAAATCGATTCAATATAAAGAAGAAAAGAATAAGATGTTGAAGGAATCCGAGAAGCGAGAATTGGAACTTGAGCAGAATAATTCAAGATTAAAATTGAATATCAATCAACACTTAGATGAAATTGAACAACTCAAGGAGTCAAAGAGGGAAAGTCAAAACCTAGCAGATAGTTTACAGATTCAACTTGAAGCCATTGAAGACTCTCAGGGTGTCAAAGTAAAGGAGTTGGAATCTATTATTGAAGAGAAAGAATCTATTATTAATGAGGATGTTGCTAAACTCAATGAATTGGTGGAGGCAATTGAAAAGAAAAAGAAGAATTACGAAGACATAATAGCACACTACAAGGCAGAATTGGAAAAATTACAACAAGAAGCTGGTCAAGAAAAGGAATTGAAGAAGGAAATAGATTTCTTGCAGGGACAAATCAAGCACCAAGAAATCGAATCTCAGAAAAAGATCGACGAAGTTGCAGCTTTCCTTCATAAGCAGTATGCAGAGAAACATACCAGGAAACTCGGAGAAGTAAGAGATCAATATGAGAAGGAATTGGCCAGTGTAAGTACTGAAAAGAAAACGATGCTTCGCGAAATCGATCTGTTGAAGAGGAAATTGACTCGCTCACACGAGGAAAACCAAAAATTGACAGAATACGCACATTCCCACAAGCTCAAGTACTCCGGCTCCAACTTGGCGTCGTCAGAAGGTAGTCCCAAGAGGGGAAGAACCTCTAGGTACTAAAACATAGATAAATATATGTGTATAGTCTTTGTATGGGTCACGTGACCCTGAATCTCACTATTCTTTCAACATTTCATCAAGTAAAAGTAAGCAACTACTAGTGAACGTCAATCAATCTTAGTTATCAGCACTTGCATTGCGTTTCGTCGTTTGTTCCATTCATAGTAGCCATGTCGAATAGGGAAGCAATTAAGTTATACGAAACAGTCATTGAAGAGGTCATTTCGGATTCAAGACAAGACTTTGAAAACAACGGAATTGATGAATCCACATTACAAGATTTAAGAAGAATATGGTGTGAAAAGTTATCACAAACGCAAGTGGCACGGTTCTCGTGGGACGAAGAAGATACTTTTGAAACCAATACACTTGCAGCTCATGCAAGAGGTTTGGCTTCGGTTGGTCTTCCATTAACAGGTGGTGGGTTGAGTTCTGGGTTAGAACATACCATTGGTGGCAACGCCGGGTTGGAGTTGCCTAACGTGGGCAATTCTAATGACTTGAGTTACAGTGCTGTTGTTACGGGTACCAACAGTAGTGGACTTGAGCTCCCCCACATACAAAGCGACGAAGAGGACCATGGAACAGGATTGATGTTGCCCAACATCAAGCAGTCAGACGGTACCTTTGAAATGACCATATACACGGATAACGCCCCCAAAATCATAGAAGCCATCAAGTCTGGTAAAATAAAACAGGCCGATGGAACATTAGATGATGACGACGACGAAGGGATTTTTAATGACTCTGATGACATCAACTCGGACCTTGACGATGGTCTTGAGAGTGAAAAACTGGACGACGAGGACGGGGACCAGGAAGGTCAAATCATGTTGTGTTTATACGAAAAGGTGCAGAGAATCAAAAACAAGTGGAAGTCTACATTGAAAGAAGGCGTGGCAAACATCAATGGAAGAGACTATGTATTTCAAAAGGCTACTGGAGAATGCGAGTGGTAAATCAACTACCAAGGGCGCCCCAGGCCAAACAAGTTGCCTAGGCCGCCGTGGCCACCGTGGCCACCGTGATGCCCGTGGTGGCCATGATTTCCATGATGACCTCCATTGTGCTTCATGGCATCTTCTATTTTGTTGGCAGCAATGGCTCCTACTACTGCACCACCGATCTTACCAAGGGTGCCATGATTCTTAAAGAGTTTTCCTCCACCATAGGCACCAGCAGCACCACCACCGATGGTAGCGAGGAATCCCTTGTCCTGTTGGTCACCGCTATGTTGCGGGTCCTGCGATTGTTGAACTCCTGGGCCATAACCGGGGCCGTTGTTGTATTCTTGACCGTAACTCTGTTGTTGGTAATTCTGGTTGTGTCCTTGGTTGGAGTTGTGATATCCTCGTTCCCCAGAGTTATAGAATTCGTTTGCTGACATATTGTTTAGAATAAACTGGTTTCTGAAGCGATTGTAGTCTGCTAATGTAGTGAAAGTAGTGCTAGGAGTGCTAGTGTATGTGTAATGTAATGGTATACAATATCTGGCATTTAATCAGCTTATATACCCGGTTCCCATCACGTGGAGTGTTAACATCGATCTTGGCAGTGTATTTATGGCTTCGCCCAGGTCACCCAAACTGACCATAGTTATTGTAATAAATGCGAATGATATCAAAACTGCGGTTGAGTTGGCTTAGCTAGCACTTTTCTATTGTGATTCAAAATGATAGATCATGCAGTGGAAATCTGGTAGCACAGCCGTTGCAACTTCAGTAGTGCAATTGGGCCACTTGTTGTGAGGAGACGAATTCATTACCCGAATTGATGGAAATTGCATCACCGTCGTAACCAACTGGATAGAGGCACTGATACACTCATCCGCATTACAACAACGTATACGGATCTGATGATAGGAACACGGGCCGATATGGGGATTTCCTAAATCGACCAGATGAAAACTATCGGAGATTGAGCGGTTAATGTTGGATGTTGTTGTTGAGTAACATCTGGGGTTGTTACACGTTGGATTTTTAGGGGTTCGGGAATTGGAGAAATTGACATTGTGAAATGGGGTAGGTAAGAGGGGTTGAATTAGGTGAAATTGTGCTGGATTATTAAGGGTAATTCATCCATATAACCCACTACATCCGATCGGGTTAAATTTATTACCATGATTACAGGGTGTTCGGTATGAACTTCAATATTGTTCATTAAATAAACGTTGTTTCCTTCCAAAATCCATAGTTTACTATACATACATTCAGAAATTAGGGATTTGTAAATCCAAAACTTCTCTCTTGCTATCATCCACAGGCGCTGTGCCTTCAAAAATACACTCGAAATCAACCAAATACGTGCTCAACACCTCCAAAGAAATATTCAACGTTGGTACAAACACAATGCAAACATTCCGCAAGTTCATCCGATTATTATGGCTCTGGCTAATGATCTGCCTCAAAAAGTTGAAGATAACATAACTCAAATCGAAGTGAATTGGATCATAATTGTCTCTGGTATACTCCCGGAAAATCATCGCAAGAGAGGATGGTGCAAGCGATTTTCCATTTTGGAGAATGACTTGATTCAAGTGATTGTACGCATGGATACCAATGATGGGTGCTGGCAATTCTCTCAAATATGCTTTGAACAAGCCGGCAACGGTATGCATGTCTGGTTTGAGTGGTGATTCGAACAAATCGATATCAAATTGTGAATTGAACTGATCTTTGAGTTGTCTAATAGTCGAAGCGGATCCGCTCAATCTGAAAATTCCCTCCTCGTAAATTGCGCCTGTACGTGTCAAGAAATCCAAGCATCTGAATACGATACTTGGAACTCTGCGTCCCTGATATTCGTGATTTGATAAATCGAAACTCTCTTTAATATTTCTACCGAACACTGATTTGGTAACACCATCATCCAAGTTCAATTGGTCAAGATAATGTTGCATTTCAGTAGACTGTGCTGGGGTTGGAGTGACAGGAGTTCCCAATCCATTAGATCCTTGATGCAAAGTAGATGTGAGAGTTTGTACCGTGACACCGCCAGATTGAATGTTGTTACTAGCATGATGACTATCATCATTTCTTCTGAAGGGGAAGTATCTTTTTTTGGTTTTCTTTGCAGTCTCATTTACAACTTCTTCGGGATATGATAAATGATCATTGATCAGAAGATGTGGATCTTCAACATACTCATTCCGGCTATTTGGTGAGTCAACCGAGTCAACATCTGGACCTGAAGGGGGTTCATTGAAGTCGAGTAATACATCAACCCACTCATCTCTTTCTTCATCAGTTTCAGCACAGAAAAAGTGCTTTGGATATGAGTTTGACAACTTTGTCTTTTGTGATTCCATAATTAAAAAGGCATGTCTATATCCTTTATCTTCCGCAACAGAATTCTCCGACTGCCTTCCAATCTGACAATTTTTCAATCGGATATGCTCAACTAGGGGTCCACCAGGAACCTCATATATTTCCAAATAAGGACCATCAACCTGACACCAACGAATCTTCCAACTTGTACCTAAACCTTTATATCTCCTAATCAAATAACCTTCCTTGGTAGAACCACTCTTATAGTCATCAAGTGGATTGACGAAATCAAGTGACAAATACTTGCATATTCTATATAAAACCAGTTGTGGTATGTGGGGCATGACGAAAAGGGTATTGAAATAGTTCTGAAGTCCATGTCTTCTTTGTTCTATCTTTGAAGGTGTCGTTGATAAAAATAACAATTTTTCAGGGAGAGGAGGTAAACCAAAATATTCAACAATAGGCCTGATTTCATTGTCAAAAGCTGAAAGTTGGGTATATGTTTTTCGTATCCTCCACATCTCTTTAGAACTCTCTCTATCTTTGATTACAATGGTGATATTAGGCTCATCCGATTTCTTCGAATTGTTCGGAGCAACAGAAATAGTACTTTGAACGACAATATCAATTGTTTGGAAATCGCTGGGCTTAATAAATAATATTGAGTCATCTTCTTCTTGTTTGGGTGTTTGAAGAACGTGAAAGGAGCCTTTACCTGAGGAAGTAGTGGTAGTTGCAGAACCCGTCGAATTTAAAGCGGGTCTTGATTCTGTATTATGCAAGTTTGGAGTTTTTAAGACATCATCATTTCTCATCTCTGGGACAAATCTAGAGAATGCGTCAGGGGTCGATGGGACTCTGCCATCTGGAGATACAGGGATGTTGTTGAATTGATGTGGGTTTTGCGTAGGTGGGGTATCAAATCTTCCAGTAATTGCCGAAGAAGCAATAGAATGCTGGTCGTGAAAATTATCATTAAAATTAGGCGATTTCATAGAGTTTTGTAGGTCAGATGCACCAGCACTAGAGGGAGAGTCCAAATATTCCTTCTCACGCTTATCCTGTTGCTGTTGCAACGATGCTGGCAATTTTATTCTGGATTTATATGACAGGAAGCTGCTTGTGCTTTGGTTTTTGGCTGAGGAGTAACCAACTTTAGTGCTTGCTGTAGATTGATCTTGAACACTTTGGTTTGATCTGGTTCTACTTATATCATATGATGTGCTGCTCTTCATGCTGACGAAACTACTATCGTTCACATTTGGTTGAGGATCAATCTCAGAGTCGGTTGTGATTGATCTCTTGGGCTCAAGCGAATGTGTGGTTTCTTGACTTGGAGAGACCAATGTTGGGGAGTTATCAATGATATTTTGCTGGGTTATTGTTTGAAGGGGTTGATCGGATAAAGCAGTGAGGGTTTCGGTCGATTTGGCGAACTCAGAAAGTTGGGATTTTTCAGATTCAGGGACGGGGGAATTCCGTCTTCTTCTTGATGATCTCAAGGGGATCTCCACTACATCTGTAGAAGGGATTTTGATCGATGACGAAGCCGCCTCAGTCGCGTTGCTGGGACTAACTGGTCTCAGGTCGGGTTTATTTGGCAGTGAAGGATTCACCTTACCCAATTGTGCTCTTAGCTCCTTAATCTCAAAGAGTAAGAGCTCAATATACTCTTTATCAGTGAAAGTCTCCCTGTTGAAGCTAGGATCAGAAGGGGGTAATGATTGAGTATTTCTGGCACGACGAGTGGGTTGATCTGGTTCATTCGGCGATCCGTTCAAAGTGGGACTTTGGACAAGATTAACGTTAATTTTTAACCCCCCAGTATATTGGGCTGTTTCTGGTCTGGTGGAAAGTTGCGGTGGTTCAGTTGCGGTCCCACTTCCACCTTGTGAGGACCCAACCTCAGGGTTCCTTCTATACTCTGTTGCTTCCATGACGTGACTTCTGATGAAAATCACCGATTAATATGAGGATCGCAAACTTATGATAAAAACAAAGCCTAGATGAATATTTAAAAACGTCAATCGGGTGAATCGTCTGGATTTTGTGTTGAGGATGGCGTTGTTGTATCTTTAAAGCCTCGTCTGTAAATTTCTCCACGCGTATGTGTGTAAATGAGGTCTGGACGACCGAGGATACGAGCTACAACCAGGAATGTTACGTAATCTATTTATATGAAAGAATTATTGCCCCAGTCATGGGGTGATGAAAAGTAGCGTCGGGCTTGATGATGGGGATTCGTAAATGTGCGAGGCCATGTAGCGGTTATATTACTTGGATATTTTCTTGAAATACGACCTCGTGTGCCGGATAATTTTCCGATCATCTTCAGGGTCCACCTCAGGACTTTTGACAGCCACTGGTGGATCTGCAGGTGGAGGTTGGTATTGATAGATGAAATTGGCAGGTAAAATGGCATTGGGCATCATTGAGCGAGCCAATTTGATGACCTCATTTGCCCACACAGTAATATCACTCTGAGGCTTCTTGTAGGGAAGCCAGTTCTTTTTACATCCTTTTACAAGTTCCTTCATAACCTGTTCAGTACCCCAGGTATCATTCCAAAGTGGCTCATCCTCATTATTAAGCCCGATCAAATGCGAGAAAATACCGGTAGATAATGCACCATCCGAATATCCTCCTTCTAAAAATGATACAACCTTTCCACCAGTGTGAATCTTGGCCAATTTCACCACATCTTTGGTGAATGTTGCATAAAATGACGTTGGCACGTTGATGCCATGTCTTTGCATATGTGGACTTTCGTATTCAGATGCATCAAATCCTGCAGAAATAGCGATTAATGGTTTGAATGGAAGTGGTGCAACTGGCTTCTCGATAGGTTGATTGTATAAATGTGGTTTAAGTAGATATTTGTTATATTTTGCGAGGTTAGCAACGTACTCCTGGTACTCTTGCTCATATTGCTTCTTTGATTGGTTTAAAAATTGATTGGCCCGGTTGAGGATTTGGACGTATTTTGTTTGATAATGCTTATAAAATTCTTCTTCGTTTTTCCATTCCTGAATGTGAACGTTCCAAATATTCAAATCGTGATCCATGATACAAGTTGATGCATTTTTGATATTCTCTTTGGTGGCGTATCCCAATTCCGTAGGATATGATTTTATATCATGCAATGAAAAATATCCGACCTTGGGATATTTAGCGAACCTTTTTCCATACTCATCTCTTGGAACATAATCCACCTCATCGTCTTCTTCTTGTCCATAATCTCCTTGGAAACCAGCTCTTTCCCAACAAATGTCTTGACTACCATCACCATGATGCAAATCGATGTCAAGAATTGCACAGTGGGTTACTTGGTATTTCTCGAAGGCATACTCAATCCCTACTTGAACATTATTCAAAAGGCAGAACCCACTAGGTAAACATGCATGAGAGTGATGGCCAGGAGGTCTAATCATGACGAACACCAAGTTTCGATTCAACTCTTCTTGTGCATAAAGAGAGTCGATCGAGGTTTCAATGGTTCCCAATACTCCTTCGATCGCATTTATTGTCTTTGGAGTCAAGTATATATCACCAGTATTCCAATCTTCAGGGACTTCAATGTGGTCTTTTTGGAGTTTGTCTGCCGATTCCATGCATAACTCGATCAATTTCTTGGGCCAGTTTTTACCGTGGACTCTCATGACATAATTGGACACCGCAGACAGTCTCTTTGTTGAGTTTTGTACCTCGTAGAAGAACGGAAACATGGTAACGGCCGCCGACACACCGATACATGCAGCCAAGAGACGTTGGGGTCTTTCAAAGATGGTGGACAAGTACGACTTGGTGACCCATTTTCTGCCGAATGCATGCTCTGCAGAGTAGGGTGAAAGCAAGATCAATGTCTTGTCGGTGGCATTGACAAAGCGGGGGGACTCTTTCTGGATATGAGGGTTGGAGCTCAAGAACTCGTGGAAGGTACGGAAATAGCGCTCGAGCTTGTAGTCTATCAAAGGGGATGGTTCGAGCAAGTGGCGGTAAGAATCATAAGGGTCAGGGCTGGGCGACTTGGGTGTGGGCGTGGGGGACCTCGATCCCGGCTTCGATGCCCAATCTTTTTGGACAACTTTGG
Source organism: Suhomyces emberorum (assembly GCA_003707835.3). Taxonomy (NCBI): domain Eukaryota; kingdom Fungi; phylum Ascomycota; class Pichiomycetes; order Serinales; family Debaryomycetaceae; genus Suhomyces; species Suhomyces emberorum. Next base: position 439,723 of record PPLQ03000009.1, read on the forward strand.
CTTTGTATGCTTTGTCCTTGCTGAGCTTTTGCGAAGGCTGGAGACTGTAGCGTCTCTTGGACTTGAACTGGGGAATCTGCTCATCACGGACCTCGTTCTCCTCGAGCTCATCGATGTCTACGATACTTTGATCTCGAGTGTAATTGACTGTTGAATTGTGGAGAACGGTGTGATCGATGGAAATGTCGTTGTCCTCCTCCACTTCATTTGAAGACGGCCGTATCGTGAGCGTGGTCTCGAATTGCGAGATCAACGACTCTTCACTGTCGTTCTTCTGGAGTTGTGATGCCATGCTATGGACTTGGATGAGATGGTGGAGTCTTGAGATTGTCTAAGTTGTACGTCAGCAACCATTTTTGACCTTTGTTATGGTCACGTGGAGAAGGGGTTAGCTGCAAAAACGCGACCGCGAAGTACAGACCCTGATATTGCACCAATGAGCAAATGGAAGGGAAAAGGCGGATGCCTTTTGGTAATTGCAAACAGGCAAAAGCCTGTAGACAATTAACAACAAACAAAGAATATTCTAAAGACCAAAGTAGCGGATTTGAGGCACTTTAGGAGACCAGAATGGCTGTAATGGGAAGGCGATGGATGGCGCTGTTTGGGGCCCGGGCCGCGGCTTGGTGTTTGACCATATCTGATTGTCACAGGTGTCAATTCAGGTTAGCCTTTTTGGCTTCTGACAGTTTATGTTAATTGAGATATTTCAAATCATCCATTGTAGCTGTAGAGCTATTAGAGTAGCCAAAGTATAGGATTTTTTTCGAGTTTTTGTGTCTTTTATGATTTGGCAGTAGACGCCACGATGTATTGGATAATTCTTTTGGCAAGATTTGATTAAACGTGATGATTATAGCTATCTTATCTGTCTTGACATACAGTTTACCATATTCCATTCTATTGCTTGATTACTGATTTCAGTAAACTTTGTTTGGCGTTTGTAGAATGGGTTTGTGAATTTGTCGGCTGCTTCATCTCTGGAATGTGATGAAATCGATCACAATCGCCGTTGAAAACCGTTTCACATTTCAGGTTTCATCTGGGCTTATATCACACCTCGATTCAGTGGTGGCGCCTAACCACTTAGGCGACGGTCGGTTGAGACTAGCCGGTGCCACTTTTTTGAAAGTGCTTCTTTGCATGTTGTGTTAATTTTAAGGGCAATTGTTGCGCGGTTTGACTCCCCTCATAATCTCAATATGCCTAACACTTAACAATCAAAATTTGTATGAGTTCCTCGGTATTTCAAGGGAAAGTCCATCTACATGACTGATCCGAATGCAGTTATCAATGAACGTTAATAACTGTCACATATGATCATTGGAGTCGTTTCTACACAATTTTCTGGTTACAATTATGTTTTGATGGTTCTATATATTGCCATATAATCTGCGAACTGGTACTGTTGATGCAAAGAGATCATGCTCGATTGTCGTGGTAACTATGTGATGGCTATCCCACCATACCAAATGTGATTGACCAAAGAATTTTCCTCCTAATTCCATTTAATTAAACTCAATTCTCATTGGCCTTGAATTCGTGAAGCTCTGCTATTGTCGTATACCTCAAGTGGTGATTGATTTACTCCCTGATCAGCTTGGTGGTGTTGAATAATGCCGGATTAATCTCCAGGCTCAATCTGGGGGTTTCACCAACGTTGTGTCTTCTCTTTCTAATGACGTTCTCTATGAATGCTTCACCAGCCTTGTAAGAAGAACGCACCAATGGTCCACTGGCAACATAGAGGAATCCCATTTCCATTGCCTTGTCCCTCCAGTAATCGAACTTTTCAGGAGTGACATATTCCACTACTTTCATGTGTCTCTTAGTAGGACGCATATATTGGCCAAATGTAACCACGTCACACTTGATCTCTCTCAAATCTTTAAGAGTTTGTAAAACTTGCTCATCAGATTCTCCGAATCCCAACATAAGGGAGGTTTTGGTGACCAATGAAGGCTTTGCGTCTTTTGCTCTCTTCAATATGCCCAACGATTGACGGTAGGTAGCACGACGGTCTCTGATATGTGGCGTCAACTCTTCCACGGTCTCCAAGTTGTGTGCATAAACATCCAAGCCGGATTTGGCCAATACTTCAGCCATATCGAAATCTCCACGGAAATCTCCACTCAAAACTTCCACCAAAATTTGTGGAGCCTTTTGCTTGATCTTCTTAACTGTTTCGGCCAAATGGTTAGCACCACCATCTATTAAATCGTCACGGTCAACTGTGGTCAAAACGACGTAACCTAAACCCCATCTGCTGATAGCTTCCGCAGTATTTTCTGGTTCCATAGGATCAGGTGCAGCAGGTTTACGGTCGGTTTTGACACTGCAGAATCTGCATCCTCTGGTACATGTATCACCCAACAACATGATGGTTGCGGTGGCTTCGGATTTCTTTCCTCCCCAACATTCTCCAATATTTGGACACTTTGCTTCTTCACAAACGGTTGCTAATTTCAACTCTCTGACATCGTTCTTCAATGCCTGGAACGATTTTCCCTTGGGAATAGGAACCTTTAACCATGGAGGTAATCTAGCATTACTATCTTGTCTAGCTGCTTCTAATGGATCCAACATGTCGGTGGCTTTACCGTTGACAAAATCTTCAAATGATGGACCAGCATTCATGGCGTCAGAGAAGGTAGTACTTCTTCTACGTACCTTCTTCTCTGTCGCCTGTTCTGGTTCCATCGAGTTCGTCTTCTCGGCACCTGTAGAAGCTGCAGAAGATGCTTCTGTAGCTAAACCACGGAAAAGAACGTGGTTGGCCCTTATTCTTGCACTTGCAGTTGATATGATTCCATAAACAGGTCTCATAGCTATCAGATTTTAGGATTAGAAGTGGGATATTACTTCCGGATCACTGTGGAGGCTATAACTCTGCTCATGAAAAGACGTGCGCTTACCATCCTGACTCGGAACCAAACCTCCGGGAGTCTGACTCGACTCCAGGGTCAAATTGAATGTATTCCAAGAAACTGGCTATTTCTACTTACAGAACAGAATTCAGAGTAGGTGCTGTAATCTAGGAAGTCTGTGTTACTGATGATGAATGTTGGGTAGATAAGCACTTTGGAATTCGTATAATGGAAATTAATTCGCAGCCATATTTTTGTTAAGGTGTGAGAAGCTTTAGAAATGTATGTGGTCAGATAAGTGGAGGTAGAATAGCGTGGAAACTCTCACAAAATAAATTACGAATTTTGTTTGACTATCTAATAGTTGCTTTATTGGAAAGAGTTGTTCTGTGATTGTGATCGTGGGTGTACTATATTATTTGCTTGATTGTTACTTAAGACATATTATTATACAATTAAATAATACCAGCGATGTTTTGAATCAAAGCATGCGGTGGATTTCATCATCTTTGAATTGATCCAAATTATCCAAGCTTCCCCACCATTTGAATAAGAAGGTCTCGCAGATCAACTTGAACCATGGAGTGAAAATCAAGTTCTTGTCTTGGAACATCAACTTTAACTCCTCGGCAGTGACGTACTTATAATCCTTCACCTCATTAGGGTTGACATCAACGGTGATATCGTTCTTTGCTTTCAAGATCAAGATATAGTCGATCTCGTGTTCTCCCCATTGGGTGGAGTCTGCGGAAGCAGATTTGTAATGAATTCTGGTCAAGTATGTGAAGTCGGCAATCGGGGCATCAGAAGCGGGAATGCCTAGTTCGTGGTCGAGTTTTCTTTGAGCAGCCACCTTGGCACCCTTGATGGCAACAGGTAACTCGTTGATGTTGGAGGACACAGATGAGTCCTCGGACACACCCAATTCGGAGGGAATGCACAATGGATGCGAGCAACAGGTGTTGGTCCACATACCTGGGAAGGTGATTTTCTCGTCTGCTCTTTGTTGCAACAACAACTTACCGTCCTCGTTGAAGAGGAACACGGAAAATGCTCTGTGCAACAACCCCTCGTTGATATTGGACAACAAGTGACACAACTTCTTGGTACCAGCACCCAAAGGCTTGTCGTTGTTGTCCAAAACTATGCATAATTCGTCCATCAATCTGATCTGTTCTGTGTCATGGCCCAGCAACGCCTCATCGCCGTCTAAGGCCTCAGACGATGCGGATGTGGGGATGCCGGAGATCTTTTGCATAGGTGTGACGGGCCATTTGGCCAAGATGTCCTTTGGTGAGAGACTGGCCACGAGTTTGGCGTATTCTGACATGATGTGTTAGGGAAGAGGTTACTGATGATGGTGATTTTTTCGTGTTTCTCGTATAGACGATGGGTGCACTACCCACTCGTATACAAGACGCGCCCTAAATCAGACCAACCTGTATATATGAAATACGAAAGCTTGGACACAGGAAATAAGCTGGGGCAGAACCCCAAGGATGGTTTGGAAAATACACACCCGGGGTAGTGTTTTGAGTGCAAACCGACTTTCTTGAATGTTGCATTTCGTTTATCTTAGAATCATATGCAACAAACACCATCAAATTCAGCATAGAGGGCGATACTTTGTGTATATAATAGTGTAACTACTGATAACTGAAAAATGTCCGCAAATCGCACCAGGTCAGAATTTTAGCTTCCTCTTTGGGGTGATTGTACAATCCATGATAACCTACATAGGACAACCTTCCCCCACAGCTCCTCGGAGCTGAACGTACCAGTTGCCTTTTCTGAGCCGTAGGTCGTGTATTCACATTGCTGACACCAGTAACTGTTGACTAGTGTTCTGTGGTTCGGCATTCCTGATCTTGTGATCTCGTTTATACAGCCGAGACAGTGCGTCACTAGATCAATCCACAATAGCCTAAACAGTACCGAAACAATACCCACCGATACCAAAACCTTGTACCATGGTTCCTATAACTGATAAAACACCCGGACATACACACCCGCTCCTGGGCGGTGTACCCCATGTTTATCTATCTAGAATATGCACAAACAACTGTCAAGTAAATACCATTCCCCTCGGTCGCCTAAAGATAAAGGCCAAAAACACCGACTAAAATCTAATTAGTTTCAATTTAAATCGATAGGTACGAACAGTGACAGAAACTTGTCGACATGGGTCGACCACCCATTCTAAACACTTACACATCGAAGTTCTTCAATACATTTCTACCTTGAAATTCTGGCCTTCCGGAAGCCACCATGTGTCTATTTTCAACATTGTCAGATTACTGGCTGAATTTTCCGCGAGCTCCAATCAAATCCCGGGCACTAAAACACTTCGAACAGACTCGTGATCTTCATGTTAATACCGTAGTCTTCATACCACACCATCCCAGTCTGCCGTTTCCTGCTCCTAGCACTAAATGAAACAATCTTGACTGATATGCCCGCATGTCACCACTGTTTGCACCCAATTATACCGCGCACGCCCGAAAGAATTTTTCACTTTGCTGGCATTTTTATCAACGTCCACACCCACAACCAACTCACTAATCATGTCTGACCTTTCCGCCACCAGTAACGGTACTCCAAATAGACGTTTCATCAAGCGTCCAGATGATTCTGCTGTCAACAAGCAGATCAACACTCTTAGAGACGAGATCAAGAAGTTGGACTTGACCTCCAACGAGCTCGCCAACCAGATCAAAAAGGTCCAAGTCGACCAAAAGGTGTATGACAAGCGTAACGAATTGCAAACCCAATTGAAGGCCATCATTGCCAAGCAATCCACCTTGAAGAACGAGAGAAATGCCGTCAATGACCAAATCAAGAACATTGACCAACAAATGAAGAAGAAGATCTCCGAAATCCAAGCACAAACCTCCAAGCACTCCTTCAAGAACGTTCAAGAAATTGACCAACGTATTAACAGCTTGGACAAGTTGGTTGATGCTGGTGACTTGAAGTTGGCTGACGAGAGAAGATACGTCAAGGAAATGTCTTCCTTGCGTAAGTTGAGAAAGGACTTCGAGGGTGTCCAAAAGATCCAAGTCCTTATCGATGCTGATAAGGCCAAGATCGCCGACCTCAAGGCCAAGGTTTCTAAACTTCAAAACAAGCAAATCCAAGACGAGTTCGAGAAGATCCAAAAGGAGTTGGATGAAATCAACGCTTCCAACAAGTCCACTCTTACCAAGAGAAATGATTTGTACTCCAAGAGAGATGCCATCAGAGCTGAGAAGAAGGAGAAGTTCGACGAAATCAACAAGTTGAGAAAGGACTTGGACGCTCAATTCGCCAAGTTCAAGCAAGCCATGGCTGATGAGCAAAAGAAGAGAGAGGACGAATTTAAGAACAAGCGTATTGAGGACAAGAAGAGAGAGTTGAAGGAGATCGCCGAGAAGCAATTAGCCGAGGCATCTGTTCCAGCTTTCACTGAGGAAATCAACAGTATCCACAGCTTGTTGGCCTACTTCGACCCATCTTACGTCAAGCCAGCTCCAAAATCCTCCTTATCCAACGGTTCCAAGATCAACGACTCTCACAACATCAGAACCATTGAAATGCCATCCAACATGGTCGTTATCAAGAAGGACCAAGAAGACTACTTCGTTGGTTCCAAGGGTAAGAAGAGTTCCAAGGGTAAGAAGTCCAAGTCTAAGAAGTTCACCGTTGACCCAGAAATCATCATTTCCTTGAGTGACTTGAGCATTCCATTCCCTCCAAGTGAGGATGATGTCCCAGAAACCATCAAGATCTTGAAGGAAACCTTGGATGCATTGGAAGAGAAGCAAGAAGAGCAAACCAAAATCAACATCGAGAAGGCTAAGGCCAGAATCGAGAAGTTGAAGGAGGAAGAGGAAGCAAAAGTTGAAGAAGACGAAGAAGATGATGATGAAAACGACGAAGAGTAACTTCGCTGCTTGTAAAGCTTTAATATATATCACTAGACCTTTTATTTGCACCCATCAAATAGTGGGTGATGCACGACCTTGTAGATGATTTAGTGAAAAATGGGCCATCGCAGGTGAGAAAGTACGCAGAGATGGCTAAAAGAGCAGCAGAAGAGGCCAATAGGCCTACAAAAAAGCCTTCGAAGACAGGTTCCAAAACACAAGTTTCCATTTGCATCCCATCCACTGTTATTTCAGAGAAAAATGCCTACAATTTAGAGCAGAAAACCCATATTGCCTATCAAATCGCCAAAGCGGCCACCATCTACAATGTCACGGAAATTGTGGTGTTAGAAGTTTCCGAACCACAAGAAAATAACGATAAGGTAGTCCAAATGGAGGGTACTAAAGGAGGTAAAAAAATGAAGTTCAACTTTAGTGATGAAGACATTGTTCCAGAAGAAGTTGAGAAACCTAAGACAGAAGAACCAGAACAAAAGGATCAACTAGATGACGCATACTTATTAGCCAGCTTGTTACAATTCTTCGTGACTCCACCTTACCTCGTAAACAGCATTTTTCCACCAGAACTCAAGGTCAACAAGAATATTGTGAAAAAATTCAAGTATGCCTTCAAATTACCAAAGATTACCACACTTCCATTCATGGGTAATAATAACGTGTTCAAGGATTTCAAAGAAGGAATGACTATTGCAAGGGAAACCCCAAAGGTCATGAGCAAAAAGAGTAAAGTGAAAGCCACCAAGAAGATAGCAGTCACAAAATACGTCAATATTGGAGAGGCAGAGCCTCTTGAATTGAACATAAAACGTGAAATTCCAGTCAACTCCCGTGTGACCGTCGATATCAAGAATAAGACGATAGTTTCACCAGCTGAAGCTTACGGAGTTATGGGTAACAAGTCCACCTTTGGATACTATATTCGTATGTGTAAGAGATTCAGTCAAATTTTCACTGAAAGTTCTGTTCCTGAAGGTTACAGTTCCAGTGTTTATGTCAATTGTGATGATTACTTTGTGAAAAATGGAAAGATAGACGATTTTGCACAAGTCAAATCGATGGATAAGTTTGAAGGAAATGTGTTGTTGGTTCTCGGAAACTTTAAGGACTTACAGAGTAGTTTCGAACAAGATAAAACTAATTTAGACGGTGTGGACTCGGTCGGCCAAATGTTTGATGGAAAAGTCGATGTTCCTGCTGGAATTAGGACTGAGGACGGGATCTTGGTGTCTTTGACCAAGGTTGCCAGTCTGACTGACTAGTCAGTCAATATAAATAGCATGTGAAGTAATAGAAGCATACTTAGGAGTGTTGTAGACAAGTATGAGTCCAGAGAAGATAATGTACGTAAACCTTTAGGTTTAGAGAGATTAAAAGAATTATAATTTCAAGCGTATGCCAATACAATATTAATATGGATTAAATTTAGAGAGCCATGATGCCTGAATAAAAGCTTGTAAAGCGAAAACCTTGTTCCATTTTACCAAGTTTTCAATGCTAATTTTTCACTGTGTTATCCCCACAACTTTATTGATCTGCTATAATAAAACGTCTGCCGCAATCATGCAATAATAGCTTCTGTACCCCATTCTCCGTATCTTTCACCACATCATCCTTATCTTTCGACTATACCACATTCTAAGTTACCATAACTCGAAATTGGATGAAATCAGCCCCAAAATTATAACTAAACTATTCGTTGGTATAGCACTTAGTTTGTCTATCTTTCATGGGGATCTGATTATAAGACACATTTCTTCAAACCACTCCAATTACACCACTTATGCTTTTCTCCTTTCTTCGTTTCTTTTTTATGTCGCCCGTTGACATCACTCCACTTTGCACGTTCTGACCTACCCCAACGGAATGTCAATCAGTTGCGGCTTATCGGACATTTCGCCTGCATTTCCGTTGGGGATGTTTGCTTTATGCACCACCAATTACTAATCCTTAACTCCGATAAACTACTTTGACTGTCCATCACATTCAAACTGTGAACTGGAAAATTCTGAAGTGATGAACATTTCTACTCTTACCTCGGCTGGTCCCACGAAGAATCACCAACTATAACTGATGGGTGATCCCGGATTTACCAGTTTGACAGTTAGTGTCAACGTCCTGCGCAGTAAGTAGATGTCTTGGATTGATGTTAACGTTGATCGACGAACTTGCCGGCTAATTCCGACGCGAGGGATTTTCCATCCACAATAAACCAGGCTAACTCTGGCAGTTTGCCCAACGACTCGCCACAATGTGTCAATCTCGTATTTGTAAAACGTTCGATCACCACGTTAACACCATTGATTTGCATCTTCGGAAGTGATACTAATGAAAGTTTCCGACACTCCGGCCTAACAACACTCAAGATGGTGACCCATGAGCCATAGCATTTTGCATGGTGTCGCCTTTCCCTTTTGGGATCTCATCGTATTTGATGGTTCATGTTCCACGCATTGCTTACTAACTACACACCGGTAGCTAATAGATGTCTGCATAACCTGCCACTACGGCGGATTAGTAATGTGGGTTGCTGCAATATAAAGTGGCTCCATCAGCCCGTCTAGTGATCATAGTACAAAAGGCCTGTCCATCTCGGTTTATTTGGTCCCACATTCTTTTCTTTTGCTCCATCTCATCAGATCCATCCAATGTCACAAGCGCCAAACACCCCATTAAAAGACACCGAAGTGTTCACTCCAATCAAGGTAGGTAAGAACACCCTCCAACAAAAGATTGCATTTGCTCCATGTACCAGAAACAGAGCCACCGAAGACAGAGTGCCTACTGACTTGAACTACAAGTACTACGGTGAACGTGCTTCCATTAAGGGCACCTTGATCGTCACCGAAGGTACCTACTTGTCCCCAGAATCTGGTACCTACACTAGAGTGCCAGGTGTCTACACCAAGGCCCAAATTGCTGCCTGGAAGAAGATCACCGACCATGTCCATTCCAAGGGTGGTTTCATCTCCATGCAAGGTTGGGTTTTGGGTAGATCCGACGTTCCTTCCAAGTTGAAGGCGCTCAACTTGCCATACACCTCCGCAAGTGCCATTTACAGTGACAAGGAGTCCGAAGAGGCCGCCATTGCTGCCGATTACCCTCTCAAGGAAATGACCGTGGAACAAATCCAAAAGTTGATCAAGACCTATGCGCAAGGTGCCAAGAACGCCATCGAGGCAGGTATGGACTACTTCGAGATCCACAGTGCCAACGGTTACCTTCTTGATCAATTCATCAATCCTTCTTCCAATGTCAGAACCGACAAGTACGGTGGTTCCATCGAAAACAGAGCCAGAATTGTGTTGGAGGTCGTCGACAGTGTCATTGAAGCCATTGGTGCTGAAAGAACTGCCATCAGATTCTCTCCATGGTCCAAATTCGGTGGTATGAACGCCTACGATGAAGATGTTCACTGTGTTACCACCTACTCTTATTTGATGCATGAGCTTCAAAAGAGAGCAAATGCCGGTAAGGAACTTGCCTACATTTCCCTCGTGGAGCCAAGAGCCAAGGGTAACATGAGTGTGGATGTCCATGAACAAATCGGTTCCAACGACGTTTTCTACCATGTCTGGAAGGGTACCTTCATGAGAAGTGGAGGTTACGCTCACAATGACCCAAAGAGAGAAGCCATGCTCAACCATGTCAAGAACGGCCGTACTTTCTTCGGTTTTGGAAGATACTTCTTGTCCAACCCAGACTTGGTTGACCGTTTAGCCAACGGTTACGAATTGCAAAGTTACGACAGACCATTCTTCTACCTCAACGTCAACTGGGGTTACAACACCTATCCTAAGCACAACGAAGAATTCACTGCCAATGAGGAGGTTGAATCCAAGGTTTTCGGTAAGCCACTCGAAGTGGGTGCTTAAATCCATGTATAGAAATTTAGCATTAATGTATCAGTACGAATTATTTAATTGTATCCTGGTTGAGAGGTGGAAATAGCGACTTCTTGCATATTACCGCTGATTCCATGCATGTTTGAGTATGATGCTTCTATGTGCCTGTTCAAGTATTTCCCAGCGTTCTGAAGGTTGATGAAATATTGACTTCATAAATTTTGTACAGATTCAACTACGCAAAAGCTTTGAAATTGCTGAATAACTAGGTTCGTGAATGCTTCTCATCATCTGATATTCATGGACCAATTTAAAGCTTTAATTTTTGTAATCTTTTTTGAATAAAGGAAATCCCAAATTCTTCGGTAGAACACTTGGAAAAGTACATCCCCAAGTTATTAGAACACTAAGGAAAAATACAAAAAATACAAAAAACACAAAAAATTCCAGAAATAAGAAGATCACTGCTTAAGCCTATAAAAAAACCTCAATCCATCCATCTTTCATCCACATACAAAACCTAAACCTCCATATTGGGGGAACACTAATTTAACCATGGACCCAAAATGCCATCATCAATCGTTTCCTTCCATGCATATTCCGAGGGAAATTTTCGCAACCATAGGCGTAATCCTGAGTACAACTTCTTTGCGCAGGGGCAGGGATCCTGCACATGCCAAACTACAAATGAACTAATGTGGAGTGTATGATGAGAAGTAGCACAGAGTAAGTCCGTCAACATTCAACACCTGAAACACCCGTGGCGTCACCAAATCACGGGATGTGCAACTATGGCCTCCCCGTCACCTGACTCGTCAACTGACCACTGTTGCTGGGTTTGGCGTCCTGGTTATGGTGGTTGGGTGACTTGTGCCCCTAACACCCTTCCTGTTCCAGCATGAGCAAATGCAACATTTCCGAATGCGGAAATGGGCGCAAGTGTGTACCTTTGCAAAAACAACATCGTGGGCCAATAACACCCAGAAAGCGGGAGTTTTGGCTCCAATCAGTGGGACCCCAAGCTCCACACATGGTGCTCCAGACACCACACGGCCAACACGATTTCCGGAAACCCCGTAGTGGCAACAGGGTCCTGGAATAGGGCAGATCACGTGACCATACCTAAAAATAGCGATCTAGAACAACAACACTGCACCAGAAATTTCACCCTCGAATCTCGCCAGAAAAAACACCCTCGGAACTGGCTTGGCGATCACTACTTATCCACATCCATATCCGGAGTCCACCTTTTCTTCTTAACCTATCCACTCGTTACGATGCAAATCAAGTACTTATCTGCCATCGCTGCCCTTGCTGGTTCCGCCAGTGCTATCGGTGATGTATGTACCAGCTGTCTCCCAGCTTTCTCCCGGATTCCTCGGCTCAGTTACTAACTTCTAGCTTGCCTTCAACTTGGGTGTCCAAAATAACGATGCCAGTTGTAAGTCCACTCAAGACTTCTTGAGAGACTTCGAGACCTTGAAGAGTCTGTCCAACATCGTCAAGACCTACGCCGTCTCTGACTGTAACACCTTGCAAAACTTGGGTCCAGCTGCCGAGGAAGCTGGTTTCCACATCATGGCTGGTATCTGGCCAAACGACGAGGCCCACTTCAAGGCCGAACAAGAAGCTTTGTCCACTTACTTGCCAAAGATCTCTGTTGACACCATCAAGTCTTTCACCGTTGGTTCCGAAGCTCTTTACAGAGAAGACTTGACCGCCCAAGAATTGGCCGATGCCATCAACACCATCAAGGACCTCTTGAAGGACATCAAGGACAAGAACGGTAAGTCCTATGGAAGCGTTCAAGTCGGTTTCGTCGACTCCTGGAACGTCTTGGTCGACGGTGGTGCTCGTCCAGCCATCGAAGCCGCTGACTTCGTCTTCGCCAACGCTTTCTCCTACTGGCAAGGACAAACCATGGCCAACGCTTCCTACTCCTTCTTCGACGACATCATGCAAGCCTTGCAAGTCATCCAAACCACCAAGGGTTCTACTGACATCAACTTCTGGGTTGGTGAGACCGGATGGCCAACCGATGGTACCCATTTCGAGGCTGCCGAACCATCTCTCGACAACGCTAAGCAATACTGGCAACAGGCCATCTGTGCCATCAGAGGCTGGGGTGTCAACGTCGCTGTCTTTGAAGCTTTTGATGAAGGATGGAAGCCAAACACCTCCGGTACTTCCGATGTTGAAAAGCACTGGGGTGTCTGGGATGACAACTCCAAGTTGAAGTTCCCATTGGACTGCAAGTTCTAATTCCTTTACTAAAGCAATTTTTTTAGAATACCCTCATAAAACTTTCTTGTTTCTTGTTTAAAAAAGTTAACTTGGTAAAACTTTGGCATTCAATTGAAATAAGTTTGATATAAAATTTCTACTATACTATTAAATCATCTTTCTATCGATTCGTGAATTTCACAATTTCACAATTTCATTTTATTGATTTCCGTAGTCTAAGTCTAATTACATGCAAGATTTAAGGTACATCTTGCCCCTCGCTTAAACTTTCCAATATTAATTTATTACTGTTCCCTAAATAGTTCCTAATGATGTCCAACGAATATTCATATTCAACGATCTGATTCTATATACATGTGATTGTTTGTTAAAAATGCCTCGATATTATCAAAGTTGTTCTTTGTGACCTTCTAAATTGTCACTGAGTGGTTCCTTCACTTCGAGGCTTTCCTTGATTTGTACGTTCTCACCGTCCAGGGCAACAGTAGCTTCATCATCTTCCACTGATGGTTTCTTATCTGGAACTTCTGCTTCTGGAAGCCTTTTATTAGTGATAAAGAAACTGGCAATAAATGAAAGACTAGCAAAACCAATTCCCATATAAAACACATTTCTAATGGCATGCATGATTTGAGTCTTGACAAAAAATTCTGCTTCAGGTGACAAGTGTTTAATGAATTCATTATTTTTAGCCAAGAAAGCACCAGTGATACCAGATAATTCTGACAAAATTTGAGGATTAGTTTCTTTGCTAATGGCATTGTTGTAGATGGTTTGAACAGAAGATGAGTACACAGTATCAGCCAAGTCAGCAGCAATTGAACTGAACAATGATCTAAAGAAGTTGATAAGACTGATGGTTAAAATGACACTACCAGGAGTTGATGGAGCACAAACTTGAGCACCAATAATAGCAGGTTGCATGTTAAGACCAGTTGAAACACCACAAATGATCAAAAGTCCAATTTGTTGACTCAGATTAGAGTTTACATCGAGCAAACAAAGCAAACCTGCACCGAGAGGACCTAATATACCACCAATAACTCCAACAATTTTGATATATCTAGTTTTTTGAATGAACACACCAGAAAGGGCAGAAGAAAGCACAACAGAAATAACTGTTGGAAGCAAATGAAGACCAGATGCCAAAGCACTGTTATTGTGAATGACTTGGAAATAGATGGACAAGTAAATCATGGCTGCAATGAAGAATGAAAATACACCTAAGGCAAGTACGATACAAGCAACGATTTGAGGCACCTTGATGATATCCCAAGGAATGAGAGGATTCTTGGAGAATTTAAAGTTCCAGGCACAGAATGCGACGATTAAGCAAAAACCAAGGACAAAGCAGAGAATCACAGCAGCGGAATCCCATGCATAGTCATTACCTCCGAAGGTCAATGCCAACAAAAACAACACCACTCCAGAAATCATCAAAAATGTTCCCAAATAATCGTAGTCCTTCAATTTTTCAATAATACTTCCTTTAGGGAAGGGTGGTCTAAAAGATAACACGAAACAAGCCATTGCCAAACCTCCAATTGGAAGGTTAATGTAGAAGGCCCATCTCCAGGTGACATGGGTTGTGAAAACACCACCAATGACAGGTCCCAATACTGAAGCGACTGCAAAAACTGCACTCATGATGGCCATACCAATGGGTCTCTTATGGATGGGAAGAATTTCCGAGACAATCACAAACACCATACCCTGGACACCTGCAGCACCCACACCTGCAAACACTCTTCCTCCGATTAAAACGTTCATGTTTGGTGCAAGTGCACACATTAAGGAACCTGCCTCGAAGATGATGATTGCGATGATCATAGTGTACTTTCTGCCTAGGATGATGGAGATTCTGCCGAAAGGCTGGATAAACACTGCCAATGTCAAGAAAAAACCTGAAGATAACCATCCGACCCTGTCAAAGGCATTGAATTTGTTACCCACGGTGGAAATGATGGTTGCAACAATTGTCTGATCCAAGGCCACCAAGAACATGCAGAGGAAAATGGAGACGAAGCACATCATCAACTGGACTCCATGGAGGTATTGGTCCTCTCTCTTTGTTCCGTCACCGGCATCACTTTCGATGAACTTCTTTTGTTCCAACGTTGGAACCTTTGGTTCTTGGTCGGTATCTGTCATAGTAAGCTTGAGAAGTGAAGGTTGCTTTTTCTGCGGAGATTAATGCGATAAGAGACAATTGAACTGGATATTTACAACTAGAACACTGGACAGAACACTTCGGTTATATACTATTGAACTAAGGCTTCGAAGGAAGGTTCATTACTAACATTAAAAGCGATTATTTCCGTGAGGTCTGAATTTTGGTGACACCATGCCATCCCCGTCTTAAACCCGCGAGGGGACTGCACACACAAGATCCCCATAATTGCCCATGCGGCTGCAGTTTGCGGCCATGGACTGCAGATAAGATAAGGAGAAGCGACGGGTAAGAGGCCAAGGAGAACTACAGGGTACTAAAGGGCCACCAGAGACAACAGGCTGCTCACTACAGCAGGCACCAGTAGCCAGAGGCCAATTGGATCTCACATGTTCTTCAAGGGATGATGACCAATTTCGAAAAGTGGTGGTTCTTGGGTGGCAAATAGTATGGAGGGTGGCTTGACGAGATTTCCGTTACTTGTTATTTTCTGAATCGCGGGCCAAAAGCCTAATTATACATCTTTGGAACAATACGCGCAGGAGAACAAATAAGCTGCATATCGAGTGCGATGTTAGAGTACACGAAGCTGGAAGAGAAATCTCATCACTAAGCGTTCAAGGGGAAATGTATCGATATGCAAAGGTATGTAGTAGGTGAACGAATGATGGAGAGATGATTTTAGCCGTCGTGAGGCGTCTTTTTGTTCAAGTGGTGGATGTGGCTGATTAAATTCGATGCGTCAAAGTCATATGCAGGGTTTCGAGAATACGGCAATAACACGGGGCTTTCCCAGGATAAAAAACATGGAAAATGAAATTGATTAAGAGGAATTTGAGTCATATTTGGCATGAAACAATTGTTCAAGGTGCTGGAATTGGCCTGGCTCAATTTTCCGTTTGAATCCGTCCATAGTGGTCTTTTTGGCGTACTTTCCATTTTCCCAACCTTCCAAAAGTTGTCTGGTTTTTCTTTGGAACAATCATGGTTTTTCCGGCCAAAACTGTTCCTTAAACAGGCAGGTGTGTTCAAGGAAGCCCTTGCAAGCTCCAGAATATTCCCAGGGACAAATGTGGCAATTCGTAGTACAATTGTTCTAGCACTTCCATAATAGTGCACCGTCGCGACCCCAAGTCTATGATAAAAATAGTTACAGTGACTACCACAATACCAACTAAATACCACCAAATACCACCAAGATACGTTGGACTCGAAGGTACTAGCACATCACATTGGCAATTGATGAGATGGCGCTGTTCTGGTGATGGAAGTGTAGTTAGTATTGCCTGCATAAAGAAGGGCCCGCTTCAATACAGCGATTCCGGTTATTTCAATAAACAATAGGTACATCTTGAACTACATCTTGAATCACAGAATTCATCTCTAACGTATCAATGTAAACACCGCAGAACTCATGTACAACAAGAAAAGACTTCGTGGCCAAGTTGGCTAAGGCGTAAGACTGTTAATCTTAAGATCGTGAGTTCGACCCTCACCGAGGTCGCTTTCATTTTTCTAGTTTTTGCTGATCTCAACCACAGAGAGCATCTATTCTGTGAACCAATTGCCGAACACAATATCTAATAACCATTTCAACTCTTCGATTAAAACTTCTGGCCTGTTTTGTATTTTTTTGAATTGTCATTAGTGATCTACAGAAGGTGAAGAGATGATAAGATATATTAAAGTATTAGAAATGAAGGCCATAGGTATGGCGACTTAATGCAAATGAGAACTTCATGGATCAAACGAAAAGCATTGAAACAAAAAGAACAATAAAAGTAAAGATGGAGCTTTGGGTAGCTACCGATGCAGCAAAATTAGAAGATCTGGCAAACGTCTGTTGCGGATTAATAAACGATGAATAGTCGGATGATGCACCTGTAATAGGATGGTTCAAAAATGAAGGAACTGGTCCTGGCTCGGTGATACCATATGAGTTGGTCACAAGAGTGCTGGGACGGGTCATGGTGGAATTATCCGATGTTCTGATGAAAATTCGTGATGGAAAAGTAGTAGCTCGACTAGATGCAGAAGTGGTTGATGAGCGATGCAAACTGAGTGTTCTTTGGTCTCCAGGATCTATTGTAATATCACCAAAAGTTAAGGTGGGATATGGAGAATGGCCTCCACTTTTAAGGGATTCGGTAGGACCCGCGGTGGCTAATAAAGTTGGCTTATTGTCAGAAGGCCCTGTCAGTGGGGTGAACTCGCCAGAAACGAGACCCCCAGTTGATAAAGTACCGATCTCTTGCTTTGCTTCGTCTTTGCGGCCAAAAATCTGTCCACCATCAGATTCAATTGAAGACATTTTTCCACTGTCATTCTCGTAAGAGTATGACTTTCCAGAGGAGTAATCCGAAACCACCATAGATTTTATGTACATGTCGAATGGGGCATCGGTATAGTTCGTCTCACCTCCAGACCACTCGATGGTACCTTGGGCATTTGAAGGGTCTCCACCAGCCCAAATACCAGCTATGATTTGCATGGGGGTTTGTGGGAATCCTTGGGGATCATCACTTTTCAAGATTCTCACCGGGGTCCCGTCCAAGGACCATGTCAAAGAGTATGGAGTCCAGTCGATGGTATATGTGTGGAAGTTTTTCAATGGATCGGAAGAAACAGGATGGTATCCACCTCTGTTCCAAGTAGTAGTGTCTCCTTTGACGAAGAAATTGGACTGGAACTCATACGGATCACCACCAAAGAATTCAATATCGATTTCGTCAAGAACATCTGACTGAAGGTAGAACGTGGAAACAATTCCCTTTCCAACGGCAGCTTTCATCACAACCTCCACTTTACCGAACATGATGTAGAAATTGGACTTTATCGTGGGGTTGCTGAACCGTTCGGTCAACGAAAGCTTGAGCCCATCTTCGCCAAATGTCACATCTCCCTTGTTTTTCAACACGGAAAAGTATGGTGTTTTTGATGAATTGAAGTTCTCGAAGAAAGAAGTTCCTAGTGCCGGGTTTGGCAGACAGTTATCCTTTTCGGTAGGATTACAGTTGGCCAATACCACTGACAAGAGTGACAAAATGCTGATGAACTTCATGCCAAGTTTCCCGTCTTTGGTGGTTGGCGGACATCTCTGGGATTTCTACCTCTTATATAGAGCCGGAAGCGGTCTCAGCCTCGGCCACATTCCGTATGGCCTCCGTATTCGTCCAGCTTGCAACCTACCACCTCATACCGTATTATCCATGTCGATGGTGCAACCATGTCCCGATTGGGTCAGATCAATGAGCGCGTACTAATGTTTCAGGGTCTCGCGCGTAAAATGGCTGGCTAGTTGCAATGCGCAAACCAGATGTACACCACTTATTCTATTAGTTGAATGGTTGGATATCATACGATCATTAGACGAAAATCTGAATACAGAAGAGCAACATACCGAGATGCATGTCAATGATTATGGGAATTTGATACGCGTCAATCAACTGGGGCGTGGATGATTTAGCGGATCTTCATCCGAGTCGTTCACCTTGACTTGAGATGGTAAGATACCCAGGCCGAGGGAAAGAGCTACCAAGGCTGGTACTTAGTTGCATACCAGCTATATCAAGCCCATTCGAGTGTTGTTCAACACAATAGTATTTTGGAGTGTCTTCATGTGCAAGGGATTGCTGGTTGAAGTTATTGTGGCCATTCCCACCACAATATTTGCTGCAAAGAAATTGACATGAGATCAAACCAGAACAAGGAAGGATCTCAGCGGCCAGCCGCATGGTTCGGGGCTTCCAAGGCCCATCGCATCTATGATTCGTGGTCTCTACTACTTAGATGGACCTCTACCAGCAGGGTGGCTGCAAACAATAGCGGTTACTGGAGTGAATTTACTCACTATTGGAATCATCATCTGGAACAAAGATCTCGACCTGCATACACCTTAGCGAGCAAGGAATGTGGAAATTGGGCTGGGGATAAGACGTGGGAGAACAATCCGGGCTTCGGGTTACAGCCAGAATTCGTGGCTTCGTGTGCCCGAGACTTGGATGAACCCTTGGCAGGCGGAAACAACTTGTGGGTGTATGGTGGGGGTTGTTAATCACAAGCAAACGCAAAGTCTTGCCAGTGATGTGGTAATGGTGATGTTAGTACATGAAGTGCAACACAAATCCGTTACTTCCGCTAAAGAGTAAATCTTCCCGTGATCGGTCACGATATACTTCCACGTGATTTCACCACACCGCCCCTAGTGAGATAACAACCATCAGTTTGTGCTTGCCATATCTACTTACTCATCAGTTCCCATCGGATCCTTCACTTCCACCACCAGTTCATCCGTTTGCATTACCGAGCTCACAGGAATCTTCTGAAGCAGCTTCCATGCAGTATATTCTGTTGATCTCGTTATCCTTTTTGCTGGGGGCAAAGGCGATTCCAGTCTCGGGAACCAAACGAGATTTCTCGGATGACTGGGACGACCAGCCCATTTCTCCACAGCTTAACTTGATAATAATCATGGGTTTCATATTAATCATCGGTGTGTTTGCAATCTTGCTAACCTTTTTAATCTGGTGCCTAGTCCGTCGCAGACTTCGCCTAAGTGAAGATGAAATGATCAGAGAAGAAGAAAACCAGGCATACTTAGAGCTTGACTCTGACGAACAGGAACTCTACTTCCAAAGCAAGGACTTTCTTGCTCAGAATCCGTATCTCAAAGGAGAACTCACCTTGTCACAGAATTTGGCCATACAGGAAAAAGGGGTTTCAGCATATGAGTTTCAAAAGGACTCTATGCTTACCAACAACGACCTTATGATCATCAACAAATCTGAACTCAACTTTTTCAAGAAATTCGAATGTTGTGCCATGACTAACTTGCCTATGAATGACAAAAACGATGTATATTATTTCGAGAGCAAAATTTATTCACTTCCAGAACCTGATGAAACTATTATCTCTATCGGACTTGCAACGAAACCATATCCATGGTTCAGACTTCCGGGAAGACACCCACATTCTATCAGTTACGATTCCAATGGATACAGAAGACATAATCAACCATTCAAGTTCAGTTATGAACATCCATTTCCAAAAGTTCTTGAAGGCGATGTAATCGGCGTGGGGTATAGAACTCGCAATGGTACCGTTTTCTTTACCAGAAATGGAAAGAAGGTGAATGAATTTAAGATTGGAGGTCATGTGAAGAATTTCCGTCCCGGTGGAAATGCCCAATTGTATCCCATCGTTGGAGCAAACAACTTATGTTCAGTTCATGTAAACCTTGGACAGGCTGGTTATGTCTTTATAGAGGGAAACGTCAAAAAATGGGGCTATGCACCAAGGGAGGGAAATGGACCTGCCCCACCAGCATACAACAAGTTTAACAGTGACATTTTATTAGAAAGATCTGAAATTGATGAAGATGAATTGAGTGAAAGAGAAAATGATTTTCCTCCAGACTTTTGGCAAATACACAACGGTGAAGAAGCCAAGGATGACAAGTATAGTTATAATGCGTACAGTGAAGTTAATTCAATTGATGAAAGAATCACATTGAAGAGTATCCTTCCCAACCGACCACCATCATACGAAGAAGGGGACGATGAAAGTACTCCAGATTCAAGCTTGAACCACAACATAATAGAAACGAGTAGTTTGTTGCACAATACTCATGAACAAAGTATTGATGAAGTATCACAACATCAAGATGAGCAGGACAGATCTGTAAGAGTTGGTTCCAAAAATGCATCAAAAACACCTGAAAATGCCAATCCCAGCACGGACTCAGACTCGCAGACACATAATTTGGAAGTGAATCAAGGTGTCGACGGAAGGACTACCGATGAATCACCTCAAAATCCAGATACTGTGTCCGAAGTGGCGGAACAAGCCACCTCTGAAGAAAGTGCACACCCCGAGTCCGAATCAGAGACAGAGTCAGAGTTTGCTACGGTCCTCGATGCAACGGTGGACACAACGTTCGAATCACCCCAACAATAGGTCGAAACAATACAAAATAGGCAGCCGAAAGGAGCCGTGGTCTCACACATTAATTAACATTGTGATTTCAAATGCTTTTATTGATTCCATAATATCATGTTCAAGGGTTATTCTTGTGTCTTTCATGGCCAGTATGCAACTATACCCCACAATTTTCACTTCTCTTTATAAGTTTTGGTACGTGGAAGATTAATATTATTTAAATTGAGGAATATGACGTAGGAATACAATCACATTATTCGACCATTTCTGATCTACACCGATTTACATGGCGAGTTTATAGTGCCTCGTAAACTACAGCTATTGGGGTTAGTCCCTAGAAGTCACCTAACATTCCCACAGATCCACCAGTTTTAAATCCAAACATTTTATATTCGTGCTTGAAAAGAGGCACACATGTAGCGAGTAACTGTTACCAAGTACCAATTGTGAGCTTCATCAACATTTGGATAGGATTGGTTGACATACATCTGAATTCTTGGCCAAGGCTTACAGCACACTTTTATCATATGGAGCAATTTCCACCGAGGTTTTTCCTATTCAAACTGTGGTAGGGGAATACTTTTACCAGAAGATATTTTTATGTTACATCCGATTGTTTGTTTTCTTACACCGAAACATGCCCCTTATGCCGATTGATTGATGTACCTTTTTTGGGCTGCTTGTGGCTTCTACTGCGGCTTCTATTGCAACTTCCGCTTCGACCCCAGATTCCGCTGATCAGCTTTATGTATAAGCAAGAACCCGGTAGAAAATAAACCCACCCTTCCACACAGATTGGGGACTTGGGAATGACCGGTGCTTTGTTAAACACCAACGGACAAACGGTAGCAATTGAAGGTCAATCAAGTTCTTTTTCAAATACCCAATTGATGCAGCTGTTCGTAACACTTATTGCCTCCGATACTTCCTGCGTTATTACCTTGCCATAAGTTGGTGGGGTGCGGAGGTTAACAATGCTACGAAAAAGCCTAATTTAAAAATGCACAACTAAGGCAAATGAAGGGGCTCTACTTAATCCGTATTTTGTAGAATTTTGTAGTATGAATGGCCACTTTCGGATGGAGAGTTAACAATCCCGACATTCTGTGGTTTCATCGTTGTTGTTGAGTTGGCTTGTAGGTGCATCCTGCAAATTATTTCCGCAACAGATACACCCAAGAGTCACCAAGAACATAGCAATAAGCCAACAAATTAAACCACTAAGCTGTACAATAAACACTAAAGAGGCACTAAAAATCACTGGGGCATCTATCAATTAAACAAGTCACCGTATAGGACACCCTAATAACTTTTGAAGCATCGGAATGTTTCAATAAATAGCCCCATAGCCCGTACGGAACATCCATACTACTGGCAATATTGTTCTACCCAACCATCGAGGTAAAATTTTCACTAAAAAAATGCACTTAATGCAACGTCACACTTCCCCATCTCATGCTGCACCCAACAAACAGGAAGAATTTTTCGCATCCAATAGTACACTGCCACTTTACCAAACCCTCACCACACTATTGTGGATGGTGGGCCGGCCCGACTGAAGTATTGTTCTAGAGTCTGACGTATTGTGCAATGCAGCATCCTTTTTGTAGTTTCCACCGTCAGCTTTTTCCACAATAATTAATAAGACAATTCCATAACCACGTTGACGAGTACAACCAGACTTTCACATTGTGAAGTCTATTTTCTTCCAATGTCATTTCAGGCACCTTTTACAGTAACTGTCACGACTACTGCAATACTCTTACGGCAAACGTTCAGGACTAACCCATCTGAGGTTAACCATCATACATTTTCGTCTCAAATGAAGTGAAATTAGTATCACAAAGAACCCATCGCAATTGCAACTGTCACCCCATGACTATGGAGTCGTCCCTCCACCATGGGCAAACCCCGATTTACATGACTCCCAGTGATCCATCGCCAATCTCAAAGTCCCAGAATGAATAGTGTCAGCATGTCCCTTTAGATGCTAGTTGGTCTGATTTCAAACACAAACAAGCGTTGGACCCCCCGGAACGAAATTGGACGTTTTTAGTGTTTCTTCAAGTTTTTGGGTGGTGTTCGTTTCTTCATGTTTTTCTAGTTTCTCGTTTCTGCTGGAATCAGCCACGTTTTAGTTGGTGGTCCAATGTTTGGCCCACCATCTCCTCTAACCCATTGCCAACTCTGAACTAACGCTGCCAGGTGCTGCCCCAATCCCGCTACTTATTGCCTTTCTTTTCCCTATTGCCAACACCATTTCCCACTATACACACTATACACACTATAATAGGGGCACCAGTGAAAATAATCACAATACCCCAGATTTGGGACTTCGTTGTCGATCGATCGCGAGCCCGGACCCAACCCACACATGTTGGGATCCCCACATTCGCGCCCCGAAACACGGCGTTTTGACGGCCCGAAGACGCCGAAATCCCCCGAAATGCCCTATGGTTTGGTATATATATCCACTGATAGCTCTTATCATGAATATCAAAACTTATCAGACCAATAAAACGCCAATCTATATTTCCAAGTGTCTGAAAACTTAGCAAAATGATCCAGAAGTTTGTGTGTGTTCCCAAATCAGACTACGACGTCATCGTTATCTCCAACGGTACTATCCAGCAGATAGAAGCTGGGTTAGCCAACTTAAACGAAAGTTCAAACAATGAGATCCCCCTCAACGGTCACATCACCTACCTTGACACATTCGACGAATTGGTTAACCACATGCATAACATCAACATCACCCACGCCAGGGGCTTTTCTGGCAAGGTGTTGTTCATGTTCTTTAATGGCTTGGACTATGTGCAGAACTTCTTGTCCAGCTTGATTGACTACTACAACAGGTGCACCTTTGCGGACAGTTTCCAGTACCACGCATTTAACCAGTACACCTCGATGTCCAAGACCCCTCGCAGCAATTCCCCCATGTACGATGTGATCGAGAACGCCTATTTCTACATCGACTCGTCCACGGTGCTCAGCAACTTCAACCTGCAAAATAACTTCCTCGACTTCACCCCAGAATTCGAATCTGCTCCCAATTTCAACACCATCGTGTCCATCACCAACGACATCCTCAAGAAGATGACCTTCATGTTGGGTCGTGTTCGCAGCTTATACATCGAAGACACCCACTTGACGGGTGAAAAGTCGTACTCTTTGAGATGTCTCATCAGAAACTTCCCAAATGTGGAACGCATCGAGTTGGCCAGTCGCCCCTCCCTTATGATGTAATCGCACCTTGCATATTTGTCAATGACCCAGCCTAAGGCTACGATATAATTTAATGTACACTATAGAATTGATTTGCGTAGATGGAAAATTTGCACCCAATTCCCACGAGATGTTAAAATCACTTGCGGCAAAAAACAAAAGATTAGATTTGATGGCTCTATGCGTCATAATTGGCAAGAATCATCATGTGGAAAAGTCTCTCAATCCATACCTTAGATAATATTGAACGAACTGATAATTTCAATGGGTTAATTACCGTTCAAGTGAACGATATTTGCGGATCGGTATTTCCTACTTTTTTATACAATCTGCCATTACTAGGAGAGCAAATCTGTAGGGACTCAAAAATGTGCATTCAATTGAAAAAAATTACGCTAGTTTTGATCAATTAAATAACAATTCCCTCAAGTGAAAAACGGATTACATACATTCTCCACCGTTAACTCACAATACAATAAACCCGATTGTAATTCAGATCGTCATGTATACAATATTCGTCCTTATCTCTAAAGAGCCATAAAATTTGGGACAAAGTAACATCCCATGTTCCACACAGACAACTAGTTCATCATCAAGTGAGAGTTACCACCATATTCTGGACTTCCTCTATTCCATATGACCAAAGTTCTCATCTATTCTACAGGTTTTTATTAAAGTACATCAAATAACACCGGAATATGGGGTATACTTGTCATGGTAGGTTTCCGCGACTTCCTCTTTTGGTTTCCGCGATTTTCAATTCCGCCTTTTCTTTTATCTATATAAAGTTATTCTGACAGCCATGACAGACCTGTAATGATCTATCTATTACTTTTAGTTTTGTTGGTAGTTTATACCAAAAGTAAATGCCCAAAATTCAAGAGTAAATCCACACCATCTCATGTCAGCACTTCAGTTCTTTCAGCATCCAATATAGAGCCAGTAGATCCAAAATGGAGATGGGATCAGGAGGAACCATTACCCATAAGACCGTTTGTCAACAAACGGAACTTTAATATCTCAATGGCAATCAAAAACATCGCAAAAACACCTTCTGATTGGCTTCTTATTGAAAATACCTATTTTGATCAAACTAGAATGAGAAAGAACTTCACAGAAATATACCCGGATAAAACGACTTTGGCCTACGATAATGAGAACACAAACGATGCCATCTACGAATTTTACGATATAGTAATTGATTTCCTCATCAAGAAGTATCCTCAATGTTTTGAGTCCGTTGGCCCAGAATTTGTGAAAAATTTAATCACTAATGAAACGTACCCCAGGTATTCCGGATCGAATAAACCCAAAGAGTTGGTGTTATACTTGGCCCATTTAATAGAAGAAGACTTTTTGATATTAATCAAGGATGATCCACAAAACCACGAAGAAGAATATATCGCTCGGGCGTCAGTAACAGGCTTTCCATCAGGTTTTGATCCCAGTCACAGTCACAACAAACCTATTTCCTTTATTCATGGGCCGGTTCCAGAATATGGTAATAGGTTACAAAAAACCATGCATTCCTTTTTTAATAAGCTCGAGCCTAAAGATCTTTGGGTTAGACATAACTGGAGTATTCAAACCCATAAGTCATATTTTTCCCTTGATAGTAACCATGCAAGGGAAGGAGAAGAGGTGAAGGAATTGAGCTACGAAGATATCGATTTTGACAATTCGTGCTTCTTGAGAGTTGAACGTCAAGTTCTAACTAGATTACCTCGACTGAGAGCCGTCGTAATGACGGTGAGAACCTATTTGACCCCAATAAAAAAAGTTAAACAAGAAGGTTCTGGCCCCGAGTTGATAAGGGCAATTGATCTGTTACCTGATTACTTAGCATTTTATAAAAGGAAAGGTGCCTGGGGTAATGCTGTTAAAGAATTTTTGAGGGAGTGAACCACGCTATCCACAAAATTGACAATCAATGACTACTAGAAACTCTAAACTTTTTAAAATTCAATACATCATTTATAAACTTATTGTTCCTACTCGTTCAATTTAACGTAGTTTGCTGGGAATAAACCGACTTCACCAGTCTTGACATGTTTTCCTGACCACCAATCTTCATCAACGAACTCGATCTCGACAATCTCATCACCTTCAGCAAATTCAATTTCATTGTCTTCATCCTTTTCGTAGTCATATTCAGCAATAGCAGAAGGGCCACTAGATGCCTTTGGCTCGGAGCTTGCAGCAGGAGCGGCAGCAGGTTCACTGGCAGCAGCAGATTGTTTATCGTCGCCATCTTCCTTCAAAACAACGTATGCGGCAGGGAACAAACCTACTTCACCAGTCTTGACATGCTTACCAGACCACCATTCTTCATCAGCAAACTCGATGTCAACGATCAAGTCACCTTCAGCAAATTCAATTTCGTTATCTTCATCCTTTTCATAATCATATTCTGCCACAGCAGTCACAGATTTCTTGACTTCTTTAGCAGGTTCAGGTTCACTGACCTTTGGTGATTCCTTGACTTCTTGAGCCACTGGTGCAACTGGAGCCACATTTCTCACAGGAGGAGGAGGTAAATTACGGGCCGGTAAAGAAGGAGCTGGGATACTAGATGCTGGCTTCTCCTCTTCCTCTTCTTCTTCCTCTTCCTTCTTGACAGGAGCTGCAGGGATTGTTCTTACTGGAGGAGGAGGCAAGTTACGAGCTGGAAGAGTAGGAACTGGAGCCTGTTTTTCTTCTTCTTCCTCTTCTTCCTCTTCTTCTTGTTCATAATCGGCTTCTTTGGCAGCCACTGGTGGTGGAAGGTTTCTAGTTGGCAAAGGAGCAGGTGCTGGTGGAGTAAACTTGGCAAAACCACCGGCAGAAGGCTTGACCAATTTTTCATCCTCATCTTCATCCTCATCCTCGACGGACTGCTCAGCAAACTTGTTGCTCACGTCGTTAACCTCCTCATCGGTTTGAGAAACAGTCTTATATTGGCCTCTCTTTTCAGCCCAGAGCTGGGCTGGTGTTTTACCACCTTCAGCAGCAAAGTTTCTGGATGCACCTCCAACAAGCTTGTCCTTCTTATCAAGGGTTGAAGAGTTTCCAAAGTTAGGCTTAGCACCGAAACTGGGGGCGTTGGACGAAGCATTGGTGCCTGGATTGAATCTGGAGGCAACAGAATTTGACACCTTTGGCTTTGGCAAAGATTTGATTCTACCGTCATCTGCAAAAGCTCCGATTCTTTCAGAGATGGGCTTTGCAGTCTCGGAGCTGGACTTGTCGTCATTGTTTTGGTTGAGGTTCAAAGGCTTAGGTTGCGAAGAGATTGTGGAAGATTTCTGCTTTCTCAACTCGTCCATATTGACCTTTGTAGGCTTGTAAGCGGAAGGAACGTCTTCCAATGGCTTTTTGGTAAAATCTCTTTCTTCGATCTCCTTTTCACCACCCCATTCTTCGTCATCATCTGCTGCACCACGTCCTCCCACGGGAGCAACGGGAACAATTGGCTTTCCGGTTGATTTTGGAGCAAAAGAGGGTTTAGACACCGGTTTAGGAGCAGTGGGCTTGGCCACAGCCGGTTTGGAAACAATTGGCTTCGATACCGCTGGTTTGGCCACTGCTGGCTTGCTAGCAGTGGCACCGGATTGGATGGAGTACCTGGCACCGGCCGAGGCACTGACTCTGTTCAAGAACTCGTCCACGTCCAAGTCGTCCTGGTCTCTGGCGGTGATCTGAACATGGTACCCACTCAAGATCTTGGATACCTCTGCAAAGTTGGTAGCAAATGACAATCTCAGCTTAGCAGGGGAGTTGTCGGGACACCATCCCAACAACAAATTCTTGCTGACATCAGATCCTGGAACCGTCACACGGGCAATTCCGAATTGGACTTGGCCATCGGAGAAGTTTTCCACGAATTCATCCAAGGAACCGTTTCCAACATCCGTTACACTTAACGTGCCATGATCAACGGTGTAAACGGCATACGAAGCCGAGGTGTCGCCTCTGACGACTTTGTCGTAGGCTTCTTGGATAGCACGTGCATTGGTGGATAAATCAATCTTCTCCATGGTTAATGGTGGGGACAATTGATGGGGGCAATCTGGTGGTGGAGGTTGGCAAATCTACGTGGTGGGCAGTGGCGGGGTTACGAAAATATCGTGTCACGTGACACATAGTTAAGCATTACATAGAAGGGAGGAGTGTATAGACTGGTACCAAATGGGTACAGTAGGATACAGACACTGGCGTGGGTGACCACAGTAGCAGGCGGATCGATGTGGATCGATGTGGATCGAGGGGGTGCCGGTTGCGTTTCATGGCGTTTTTTTGGGGGTGAATACGCTCTGTTTTGGTCCCGGTAGCATGGCATTGCCAACAATGCTGATTAGGTGTATAGTGAAAAGTGAAAAATGAAAAGTGAAAGATGGAGGAGTTGACAACCATGCCATGGGGATGGGGATGTGAGCGTTTAAACGCCCTACGGCGTCCAGATCTTCTTCAATAGATCAATTGATCAATTGGCGATATTGCTGGTGTATCTGACAACAGTAGAGATCTCATGGTCGGCTTAACTCACAATAGCATACACCAAGCACCACATCATCACAAACCCAGGTACATTCTCCACCACACCTTCAACAAAGAGCTCTCTCTTGGGCGAGGTGAAGAAGAGTTCCGGCAGTCCTCCACAGCAGGTCCAAGCAAAGAGAATATTAGTGAAGGTAATGCCCACCACGTAAAAGGCGAAGCCGTAGAGTGATTCCAACGCCAAAACTCCACACCCCACGCCCAACGCCAAGCTCGCGATGTCCCTGACCCGTCCGAGCTTCAGCTTGTTGGATTGCACGCTGCCGGTGTAGTAGATGGTCTCTTTCTCATTCATTATGGATACTATTTGATATTGAAGCGGTAGAGTTGGTTATGTTAAAGTCCGCTTACGTAATCACGACGACATTTCTGGTTCCGGGAATTGCGAGTACGAAGTAGTGGCAATGGTGGTAACACAAACGATATTGATGACAGAAACCGGTATTTTGGTCTTTAACCATCCATTATGGACCTTTGGTTGGCCATGAAAACCAAAAATGGCCGAATGGGGTATTTTTAACCTACTCTTAAGTGTTTACGGCAGGTATTGGAAATGGGAAAACGACATTCCGATCCTATCAGAGACTAAGAAGGGTGAACTCATTTCATACATTCTACAAGTAGAGACCAATATTGGCCAATTCTCTAGCTCCAGTAATACTGCTAGGTAGAGAAACCTTGAATGTCGCATGTCGCGGTCATAACATCGATGCGAACTTATCAGTGGCAACTTGCAAATCAACTACTCCTACCAAATGTCCAACAGGGACCTTGATTCCCCGTTGTTGAGGCTCAAACGCCTTCTATTCCTCCTTCCAAAGAGTAGCTCGTTTGAAATCTCGAACAATGTCAAAAAAGAGCTTCGCAAAGAGCTCTTTTTATGTGCTTCCAATGGGGGCCAATATTTACAGTGGTTATTCCCAAAAATCTTCGAAGACATCAATTCTGAAGAGCAGGTCTTGAACAAAATTGATAGAGAGATCGAGTGGAAGTTCTCCAATTATCACAAGTATAGCGTTAAGGATGTTCCGCATGGCGTCCACGATCACAATGCTTTCCATCCTAACCTGGCGTGTGCCCGAATTTTTCGTAAAGGTGAACCAATCTACAGATGTTTGACGTGTGGTTTCGATGAAACATGTGCTTTGTGCTACAATTGTTACAACGCTGATGCCCACAAGGGCCATAAAGTAAACATCACCATTTGTTTAAGGGAGAACGGTGGTGTTTGTGACTGTGGAGATCCCGAAGCTTGGTTAAATCAATTTGATTGCATATTTCGTTCGCGTGACCAGTACACACGTGAGCTGGTGATAGTTGATTACCTGCAACCATTACCCGAAACGTTTGCCAATTCGTTTATCGGAACGATAGAAGTGATTCTTGACTTTGTTATCGATGTGCTTAGTCACTGTGACCTCCAGTTCGAAGACCCCAATGAAACTACCACGACCAAAATCGAAATGAACTCGATCAACAGTACCCTTGACCCCAGAAAATACGGAATCACCGATTTCGATACAGTGGATAGTGCAAGTGACAAATTCTACTTGATGGTTTATAATGATCAGATAAGGCACTATAGAGATGCTGTTCAACGGATCCATTTGGTTAGCAAAAAAGTTAAACAATTCGCTACCATGGTCACTAATAAAGTTCAATCGTATGGGAAGGCAAAGGTGATCAGCTCAAAAAATCTCAATTTATTAATTGAACGTCAAAAACTTCTCAGTTCTACAGGGTTGGCATCTTGTATAAGAAATCACCGTGACATTTTCAGAGAAGATATGTGTGATGAAATCTTGCGCTGGTTGAATGAATTGACTGAGTGTGAATTTTTTAAGGTCAATGAACAAGCCAGAGACTTATTTTGTCAAGCGTTTTGCAGTAGGTGGAAGTCAGGATTGTTGAGGATTAATAACAACAATGAAAAATATAAATACAAAATGGGTACTTTGGATAATATGCGTATTCCTAAAATTCCTTCTGCCAATTCACAAACAACTGGTAAATTTCCTCAGTCAAAACAAAGTTTCCCTTCGCCCACTAAATCTTCCTTTCTTAGCTCACTGATCAATTTTTCAACCAATTCAACTGGATCTAATAGACCATCTCATTGGTACTTTAAACCTTCAAAATGGGATTTACCTGAAGAGATTTGCATTAAAACCAATTACAATCTTGACATCAACGATTATGATCCATCCACCAGTCACTACGGATCTAGATTTCAATATTTAACTTATTTGGATATAAGATTTTGGAAATCAATTAGAATGATTCTTCACGATATGTATTCCACTTCACTCATCACAAATTTGGAATATAAACATATTCTATCTTGTCAATATGTTGATATATACCCAACGGTTGCCAATATGTTTCTATTGATGGACAGAGAACCCGAACTTAATATTATGTGTACGTTGTCTACTCAATTATTCACATGTCCATCAAACTCCACATCAATTGTCCGGCATGGGGATATAACAAGAATCTATGCTACGATATATGGCTTTTTAACAACAGAGGAAATAAAATCACCTGACACGATCAATATCACAAATCAAATTCTCATGAAAAGTTTAAAAAATAGAAGATGGGGACAAATATTCTTCGATGTTGGATATATTCTTAGTAGATCTAGAGATGCAAGTTTTATTCTTACCTCCGGGATCATTCCAATGTCTTGCGATATATTATCCTTGTTTCAAGGAAAGCCATCTATTAAAAGAGAAAAGGAGTCTCACATTGAATTTGAAAACTCGGATTATACTTCTTATTTTCATGCAATCCTGGTTATTTATCAATTTGGAGATTCTATCTCACAATGTTTGAGAAATATTGAAGATATAGAATTGAAATGGACACTTTCCAAGAATGCCATAATTTTTGTGATACGATATTTGCTTCAATTGGAAAAATCAGGTGTACTTGAAGATTCAGTCTCAAGACAAGATCAAACATTGACAGAATCATCATTCACTAAAGATTTAAATCATGAACTGCCAATACAAAACAATTACACAGATATAATTGGAACTAGAATGCTGACTACACGCCAACAAGATACTGAAGTTGAAATGATAGTTGATGAAAATGCATCCAATTTTAATATCTCAGATCATGTTTCGAGCCCAACATACGGTATGGAAAAGTCAAATTTGCAAAGAAGAGTATTAAAAGAATTTATCACAGGAAACATCATACAAGACATTCGGATTGATGAAGATAAAGTCAGTTTCCTTCATCCAATACATTCATTTTTAAGTTGGCTCATTGAGCTTGCTGAATTTAAAGATTTGAGTCAATTGGTAGAAATTTTAAATTATGCTACCAGTTCTGAACAATTCAGTACTGGCATCATAGATGCAGGTGAACTCCCCAACCCATTGACAACGGTGTTCGACTATCCAATCCGTACGATTGTGTTGATGAGTCAGATTAAGTCAGGATTTTGGGTGAGAAATGGATTCAGCATACGAAACCAGCTTCAGCTATACAGAAATTCAGGACTTAGAGAAAATGGATATATGAAAGATCTTTTTCTCACTCAAGTTTTCATTAGCTCAAATTCTCCTAATCTTTCGTCGTTCTTGATTTTTAGTAGATGGTTGTTGATGAATGGTTGGATCGTGGATAATAAAGCAAGGGAGTATTTCAATATTGACCCTGAAAATCCAGAATCAACACAGCCTCAAAATGTATCTTCAAACTCAAACGATTCAACATTACCTTATGATCAAAAGACTTTGCCATATATTGTTGAAGAATGCATCAATTTTTTCATTCACATTTTAACAGAAGATTTATATCTTCAAGGGTTCTCAGATATGCAGGTAAAGGAAATTCGTATTAAGAATGAGATCATTCATAATTTATGTTTTGGTCCAATGAATTACACAAAATTATGTTCTCAAATTCCAGACCATATCACCGCAGACAAAAGATTTGAACTGATGTTGAATGAATTGGCTACATTCAAAGCACCAAAACAGAGTAATGATTTTGGAATTTACCAATTAAAACAGGAATATTCTACTCAGATCGATCCATATTACTTTAATTATAATACTAATACCAAGGATGATGCTATTAAATTTGTCAAGAATTTGATCCATAAGAGAGATAAGAAACCATTGAATGACATTGTTATAGAACCAAAGACAAGCAATATTGCCAAATTAGGCATCTATAAGTATATCGGAAACTTCTCAGTATCAACTTACTTTTCTGACTTCGTGATTAGAACTTTAAAGTACGTTATGAGTGAAGGTATTAACAATCATGAAAATTTACTTGAAACTTTACTTCATCTACTTCATTTATGTGCAATGGAGTTGTTCATTAATGCTAATGATTATGGTACATTCTATGATAGATTCGTGAATATTTCTGACTTCTACGGATGTTCCATAGGATTTATATTGTACAAAATTTTGGTTGACGATAATTTCAAAGATTTCCATGCAAAGGTAAGATCAATATTCAAGCTTTTTGAGGAAAAGTATCATAATTTAAGTGAAATTTTGAATGATCAGGTTTCAAATTTTGATTACATGCTTCTAGATTTGAATGTCTCCACAACAAAGGATATTATGGAAGAAGAAAGAAAGAAAAAGTTTGTGCAAGACAGGAAGAAAAAATTGATGGCCAAATTCAGAAAGCAACAATCTCTGTTTTTGAAAAATTACAAATATGACAGTGATGTTGAAATGGAAGATAACGAAGATATCGAAATTGAGTCTTCTGAATACAATGAAAGTAATAAAGGAGCTTGGCAATTCCCAGAGTCTCGTTGTCTCTTGTGTCAAAACACTTCAGATGATAGTGGACCCTTCGGAATCATATCATATGTTAGCAAAAGCTCTGAGTTCAGAACTGTTCCATTTGATGACAAATACTGGCTAATGAAGTCCTTTTCTGATAATCCTAACTTAGATGAGGATGAAGATGATGTTAATGAAACAAAGGAACTTGATTCAGGTGAAGATATCAATCATCGCCATGAAAATGGTAAATGTCACATGGAGACCACAGAGAATTACAAAGCTTTCATGCAAAAAGTTAAAAACGACCATGTTGTTGGACCCGGTTTCTCAAGTATAGAAAATGTTGAAAGTAAATTGGTGTCACTGAGTTGTGGCCATGGTATGCATTTCCAATGTTATTTGAATTTTTTGATCTCAAATAAAAATAAACAGAATCAAATCACAAGAAATACGCCAGAAAATGTGGAACATAGAGAGTTTTTGTGTCCACTTTGCAAATCTATTAACAATATGTTTATTCCAATATTATGGAGTAATAACAATAGAAATTTGAAAGACTTTTTGGCTCCTAGCTTGAAGAATCAAAACTTGAACCCATTTGAAGAACTTAGTACAGATGAAATCTATGATAAAGCATGGTATCGAGAGTTTGTGGAAGCAACTGATCATGATATTGAAAGTCTATCTATTACTAATCCCTCTTTGAAGGAAATGATTGTTTCTGACGGTAATACCCCTCTCACGTCAGTTCAGCAACAATTTAGACTCCTCTTGAGTAACATGTTTCAAACTATTTCATTCTTTTCTTTTCCTCAAGTGTTTAAAGCTGATAGCACATATATTTTGACAAGTACCATAAAATCAGTTGAAATATCACTTCGAGGCGTCAGTTCTAACTCATCAATGGTTGTGAACCAGTTGTCCAATAGTGCTCTCACAAATATGAGAATACTATGTGAATTTAGGAATACAAGTGTGCTCATGAAAATTAAAGATTGGATACAATTACCGAGCAAAAAGGATGATGCATACACAAAGATGATATCGAATCTATTCTCTCTTGCAAAAGGAAACCTAAGTAGCACTATTTTAGAAGCAGACTTTTTTGAAATATTGGTGAATTCTTTTCCTGTTAAATCATTGGGCTTTTCATTCAATACAATTCTTTCAACTTGCTTTATGGGTCATATCCTACAAAACTTGCAAATTATCGCCAAGCAAATCAAGAATCACAACTACTATTTGGATTCTGATATGAGTATTCTTGATGTTCCTATTATCACTGGGTTGTCTGAAAGAAGCAAAGAGATTATTTTAGAGTTGTTTGATCAATTAACTAATAGAGAGGCAGGGTCAATGGTCAAAAACAGCAGATTTGGTGATGTTTTGCTCTCGATGTTAATCAAAGCTTGTACTCCATTCTTGAGAAGAGCAGCTATATTGTCTGTTGTGATTTGTGCAAAATTCGATTCTAAGGAATTAGAAAATTTTCATAGGGAAAAACTTGAGGCTGATCGATTATGCGCCTTCATGAATTTAAACACAATCACAAAATATTTGGAATTATTTGTGGGAAGTCTTGCATCTAATACTTATGAGTCGAATACATTCAAACATTTTGTCAATCATCTCAGTTCTTCAACATCAACACACCCACTTGAAATGAGAACTAGAATGGAATACCCTGGTGTTGTGAAATTGATTGCTTTACCAGAGAGATTGGATCTTTTTTTCAGTAACTATTACTATTCTGACAAGTACAATAATCCAAATACGCACATCGATGACCCAGCAGTATGTTTATTCTGCGCTCAAGTTGTGGATGCTCAAAAGTCGGCAATAGGAAGTGAGGAAGGTCAATGTACGACTCATTATTTAAGAGAGTGTGCTAATGAAATTGGCATATTTTTGTTACCGAAGGAGAGAAGTTTACTTTTGTTGTATAAAAATGGTGGATCATTCCAGCATGCTCCCTACTTGGATAGACATGGTGAATTACCTGGAGAAACCAGAAATTCGAAACCTTTGTACCTTATGCGTTCTAGGTATGAAGACTTTATGCGTAATTTATGGCTACAACACAATATTCCAAACTTCATTGCCAGAAGTTTAGACAGCGTTTTGGACCCAGGAGGATGGGATACTATGTAAGATGTACTTGTATATATATATATATATATACATCATTTTTTAGGATTAATACACCCTAATTGACTTCGACCATCTCTTCGTCCAAAAAATCTGAATCAAATGCATCAAAATCATCATCCATTTCTTCACTATCACTGTCATTTTGCTCAGGACCGAAATTGAGGTTTCCATTGTCCACCCGAGATTCTGAAATATTTCTCGTAACAAATGCATAAACACCTTGGTTTAACCACAATTTATTCAATGTCTCATATCTGAGCTTATTCAACGAAGCTCTTCCAGGAGTTCTTGGCCTTTTCACCTCTCCGTGTTCAGTAAGATATGGTCCAGGAACATCAAGAATAATAGGGGGACTGTTACTATACCTCAAGCAAATTTTAAATTTATTCAACCTAGGAATGAAGAATATTCCCAATTGGGAACAGCTGGCCATATGGGACAAATGCTTAGTACTTTTAATAGCCACTCCACAAAGCAAACAAATATTCTTTTCGTATTTATATTTCAATGAATAAACATTTTCATCCATAGCACAATCGTTAAAATCTTCAGGAAGATCGATCAAATGAATCTTACCAGGAAATCCAAGGTTTCTCGACTGATAAACTAAATTCTTATTATTTTGGCTTGTGATAAGGAAGGACGACTCAAGGTCAAAGTTGTCTAATCCTTGCTGAATACCAACAAGCCATTCTTGAAGTGAAGGAACCCCAAGATTGCTTGTAAAAGCATCAGTACAATCAACATATTGTTGGTTCAACACAATATTTCTCAATTCTTGAAGATCAGCCATACTTTCGTAATCATTTTGTCCTCTGCATTTACATGTCAAGATATCTTTAAAAATGATGATCTGCTTAAGGAACGGAAGTAACATCCTCTCAAGAGCAAAATATATGTTGGTTAATTGATTTTTCAGATACTG
This sequence comes from Suhomyces emberorum, assembly GCA_003707835.3. NCBI lineage: Eukaryota > Fungi > Ascomycota > Pichiomycetes > Serinales > Debaryomycetaceae > Suhomyces > Suhomyces emberorum. Next base: position 476,318 of record PPLQ03000009.1, read on the forward strand.
TTGTCTCTCTGAAGTGACGACTTCAATAGTAGCACTGATGGCTTCCAAAATCGAATCTGGAACCACGTATGATTTACCGTGATTTTCTAATAAGTCTGTCGCAGAATTAGCCAACATGAAGATCAGCATGGAAAGGTATCTTGTCATTCCAATTCTAGTCAAGGTTGCCAAAGACTCGTCAGTCTGGAAATAGAACAGAACTATGTCCACAAAAATGTCTCTATTCTTAAGTTGATCATCTTTCCACAATTTAAAAAATTCTTCACTAAGATCATTTGCGTTGCCTAGTAATATTGGCGAGTCCCGATCTGCATAAACAATTGCTCTAGACTGAATTAATGATCTCAATAAGGATTTAGTTGAACCAGAAATTTGGTCCAAAAATTCATAACATGACTTCTCACCATCAATACGTCCCGCTATTTCATTCATCTTGATGGTGTCTGCAATAATTTTAGAAAGCGTTTTCAATGAATGTAAGAACTTTTGGTTATTATTATTACGGTTTATTGAAACAGAATCCTCAAGCTGATCAAGTAACTCCGAAGCAATAATTCTTTGAAATGGTTTAAAATCTTTATTCTCATAATATCCCTTGAAGACCACTGACTTTTTGATTTTATCACATTTTTGGTGTGAATTCAGCTCGAATATGCTATCAAACTTCAAGGTTGTTGGCTCAGCTATTAGTGAGATAGAAGGTTGTTGTTCTCCATAGCTGCTTGGATCTCTGAAGGAGGGAACATAAATGTTATGGAGATTTCTGCATAAAGGACATGGAAAATGTTTACTCAAAACGGTGGCTCGAGCGAAACAGGCATGGTGTATATAATGCCCACAAGTTGATAAAACTGGAGTGTTGTTTTCCTTTATCTGCCCTGTATCCAGTTCAAAATGAATTCCATAAATGCCACTAGTACTCTTGCATGATTTTTGATCATTGAATGGTTTGAAAGCTTCCCCTAAGAAAGCTGAATCTTCACATTTCCAATCAGATGAGCTTACAGTCTTACTTGCCAATAAACCAATAGATGAATCTAATGTATCTGATTCACCACATAGTACACAAGTTCTATTTTGATCAAGTGAGTCAAACTTATTATCTGTTGGGCTCATCTCAAAGTCCATGTTCTTCGCCAAAAACTTTTTACGCTGCTTTTCCAATTTCTTCATAACCTTATTCAGTCTATTTTTGTTGATCCGCTTTTGCTTTTCCAATTCTGATTCAAGTTTATCCTTCTTTTTATCTTTATATTCTTCAATATGCTTCTCACCAAAACAATCGATTAAATTCTCAGTAATCCTCTTATCTTTAGCTATTAATTTATCCACTAAAAACTCTGCTTTTTGTACCGTTCTTGGGGATAATTTTGATTCCACGATAGTCAATAACAAGTCACTGATGGGGATGTCAATAAAATGTTCATTCAAGTAATCATTACCATGTAGTATCTCATCATCAATTAAAATTGCATGAATTAAATGAAGCAATTGGGGCAAGTATGTCTCATCGCCTGTATTGATTGCAATTTGCAAGTACTTGTATATAAGCTTGCTGAATTCTTTAATTTTGGTAAACCTACCAATGTTAGATTCAATGTTTTGACTCAACTTTGAATCATGGTTTAGCTTAGGAACCAAAATAGCTTCAGAATCTTTGTTCTTTGACTTTGCTGAAATTGCCCTAATCAATGAATCCGAAATTTCTTGGAAATTAGAGGAATCATAAAATAAACTCACTGGATCTAAAGTTTCCAAAACTGATTGCTTCAACCTAAACATTCCAGAATCAACCATTGAAGATGGTGGTTGATAATCTGAAATCAGATACACAATTTGCTTCACGTCAACCATGTCTTGTAAATCCGAAGAGATGGTATCAATAATTGATGAGTAGGTCTTTGGACCCTCTGCCAACATATAGGATATGACTTTTCTGATCGATAATTCACTTCTCTCCTTTGAACTAAGATCTAGAAACGAATCTCTTTCAACCAACATATTATACATGAAAATGATAAGCTTTTCAGATATGGCGAAAAACCGATCCTCATACTCGGTTTCATCATACTTAACTTCGTTAGTAAACCAGTCATATAAACCCCATCTATCAATAAAATTGAGGAGTGTTGATTTGGGATCATCTAAAATGCATGCAACCTGATTCAAATACATATCTCTGTAGTATGTCAGTTCGTTCATAATTGAATCGAAATATAAGGAGCTTTGTCTACTAGCAGAAATACCATTTCTAATCCAAAAGCCAACCCGAACTTGGCTGGCAAACACAATGTTTCTCAAAGATAAGTCTGAAATATTTCTAAATCCTAACTTCAGCTTCAGAATGATATCACTGACATTCTCAAGCCCGTGTGTTTGAATGAAATATGAAAGTAATGAATTTAATGGACGTATCAAGGAGGATTCTTTTTTCGATATTTGATAATCAATAATTGAATTTTCTGCTGTCTTCAATTCTCTGCTATTCATACATTTGAATAAGATTTCAATTAAATTTCTTGCTGAGTCTAATCCCAAATCTGCAGCACCAATTAATCTGGTTAAATTCAAAATAGGAATTGAGTATTCGAGATGTATAACATAATCATAAACCTCATGTTCGACATGGTCGCCTTCTTTTCTTTTCATAGGGAAAAACTCTTGGAAACATCTTAAAAACATGATTGTAATAGCAAAAAGTTCCGGTTTTTGCATTTTCTCTATAGCTAAAGGCCTGTTTAACATCATGGTGATATCTCTTATACCTCTTACTATTGCGGATTTTATGCTTTTGTTTGACCTAGTATCTCTGAAGGGCTTCTCGACAATGACATGATTCTGGGTCTCTGGATTTATCACTGAGGAATCCAATTCTATCAACTCTAAAATCGGTGATAGTATAAGTCTATATCCTTCACATTTCAAGATGTAATCAACACTTTTAGGACATGTCATTATTTGTGAAGAAACTTCGGATACGATATTGAGATGATCCTCTCTATCAGAAAATGCCAAGTTTTGTAAAAGTAATGGGTAAATTCGCATAAAATCGTGAGCGAATTTCTCTTTCTTTTCCGAATCTGCAACAAGTGGCGGTATGAATATACTTGCTAATTTCATTCTTGTTGACTTAGTTAGTCTCAACTCCAAAAACATCAATGCTGACATTCTAGAAACTAAAATCCTTTCTGGACTTGGTTCACGAGGAATATATGTGAGAGGGTCAAGAATCAGTTCTTCATCATATGAGGAATACAAGGCGAGATGATCTTGAGTATTATCACCCAATAAAATACCACCTTCTGTGCATTTATAAACGAGCTCATTGTTATATCTGAAAAGTTTTGAAAACAATTCATCTGAAAATGTGGAATGTAAATTCACCCTTTCAAGTAATATTGAACCAAGGATATCATTAGCTATGTCTCTAAACTTAGAATTTGATTGAAAATCAATTATTGCTGCAAGCCAATCATAAATGTATGATGATATCTCTTCTCTCATGTGATCTCTTGCTGACATGATAGTGGAGACCAATCCAGTGGCTGTTACTTTTATTTGAGGAATAACTAGCTCATGGTAATCTTCTCCTTCTTTGACAATAGCTCTTCCCACTTGATCAATCTCAGTAACTAATTTATTTGCTCTAATGGTGGATAATCCACAACAGTGCACGAGAGCGTGAAGAGCTTCGTCTCTGTTATGATGCTCATCATTCCAAATTATAAGGTACCACTTTTCAACCAAGTTGTCATCCACAATTTTTCCTTCCTTATCTGCTTTGAATTGTGCACATTTACTGACCACGTTGGGCTTGAATTTTTTGGACTGTTTAAGGACAAATGGAAGTGTATTTATGGAAAAGTACGCAATATTGATGGCGTAATCGAGAGCAAATCTGATGGTTTTTCTTAAAGATTCCTCAAATTTTTCAGGGATCTCTGAGGTGTCATTTTCAAGACAGCATTTACAATTGAGGGGTTTGAATGCTTCCGGATCACCGCAATCGCAAATTCCACTGTTTCCTCGGGAAGTATAAACTGATACATTGTGGCCAACATGGTCATCTTTATTGAAGCACCATACACAAAGTACGCAAGTTTCATCAAAACCACATTCTTCACATCGGTATACAGGTTCCCCGGGTTGGAGTGTTCTTGAACATACTTTATTGGAAGGGTGTGAATACTTTGCTTTCTTGGTCTTGGTATCAAAAAAGGAAGTTGCTTCATTTTTTATGACATCCCAGTTTGATAACTCGCCCAATTCCTTGTTGGATATTCTAGGAAATAAATCTTTAATGAATTCTCCATTAGCAGTAGCAGCCCAATAAAGAGCTCTGAGCACATTCTGTCTGATGAAGTCTTCTTTATAATCCAACAGATGTGGCAACAGCACCAAAAACCGCTTCAATGGCAAGATATCCTCTGAATCATCGTATTTGCAAGTCCAGGGAAGTATGTTACTATTTCTCAAAATTTTTGGCCCGCTACTGTCAATAGAATTGGAGCTCCAACCCAGATCAAATTCATCCCCACTCGTTTCATACTCGCCATCACTGTCACCAACATTTGTAATTCTGACAAAATATTGAGTATCTTCCTCCAGGTCATCCATGATTGTCTTTGGGGAATTTCCGAAGATCGATCTTACATTAATCTCAAGGGAGGGTCGTGCGCGGAAGAATATATATATCACAAATTTTTTGTTGAAATACATTACATCACCATGTCAGTTGTTACCGACCCAGTTGAGCAGTACAAGCTCATTACCAAGAACTTACAAGAAACTTTGAATGGTCAAATCATCAAAAATGTGTTAGAAGTGGAAAAAAGACCCCTCAAGGTTTACTGGGGAACTGCACCTACTGGTAAGCCTCACTGTGGTTACTTTGTGCCAATGGTCAAGTTGGCACACTTCTTGAAGGCCGGATGTGAGGTCACCGTTCTTTTGGCTGACTTGCATGCCTTCTTGGATAACATGAAGGCCCCATTGGAGGTTGTACAATACAGATCCAAGTACTACGAATTTATTGTCAAGTCCATCTTGAAGTCCATCAATGTTCCCATTGAAAGATTGAAATTTGTGGTGGGTTCCCTGTACCAGTTAAGCGCTGACTACACCATGGATATCTTCAAGTTATCTAACATTGTTTCCCAAAACGGTGCCAAGAGAGCCGGTGCTGACGTGGTCAAGCAAGTGGACAACCCATTATTGTCCGGTTTGATTTACCCCCTCATGCAAGCCCTTGATGAGCAACACTTGGATGTCGATGCTCAATTTGGTGGTGTTGACCAAAGAAAGATTTTCGTTTTGGCCGAGGAAAACTTGCCCAGCATCGGTTACAAGAAGAGAGCCCACTTGATGAACCACATGGTTCCTGGTTTGGGCCAAGGTGGAAAGATGAGTGCATCCGATCCAAACTCCAAGATCGACATTATTGAAGACCCTAAGGTTATCAGAAAGAAGGTCAACAGTGCATACTGTGCCCCAGGAGAAGTCGCCGACAACGGTTTGTTGGCATTCTTGGAGCATGTGGTCGCTCCAATCCAAGAGTTGAAGAGTGAAACTGAAGGTTACTTCAAGTTGGATATCGACAGACCAGAGAAGTACGGTGGTCCAATTGCCTACACTTCTTTCGAAGACGTGAAGAATGACTACGCATCCGGTAAATTGTCCCCAGTCGACTTGAAATCTGGTGTGGCTGATAGAATCATTGAATTGTTGGCTCCAATCAAGGCCGACTTCGACGCTTCCCCAGAATTCCAAGAAGTTCAAGCCAAGGGTTACCCTGTTGAGCAACCTAAACAAAAGGTTAAGAAGGAGAAGAAAAACAAGGGTACCAGATACCCTGGTGCTACTGGAGCTGCTAAAGCTGAAGACAATGTCGAACAAGCCACCGAAGCCTTGAAAGATGCTTCCATTTGAATAGAGAATAATTAATATCGACCCTAGTAATTTTGTATTTGTCACGTGATGCGCTGGTCACGTGTGACATTTTAACCAATCATTTGCGCCTGAAAATAACTCACCAAAATTTCCTTCTACTATACATAAACCAAATCGACAATGGTAAGTACCAACGACTACCTGTCCTTTAACATGAAGTCATGCATTCCTAATGATACCACAGCTTCCAGTGGCATTCATATCTTGAAAAAACCATTTTCATTCGTCCCTATTTGAGCTACAATTATCCAACATCAAAATCAAGTCACAACTGAAAAATGGAGCATAATCGTTCAACAATGGATTTTTCTTTATCTAATAATACTTAAAACGCTTGATATCATAATCTGGGGTGGAAGTGGCATCACTGAGCTTAATTTTGAGAGCATTGGGTACTAACATTTAGTCTTTATTATCAGTCTTCGTTAAGAGAAACTCGGTTTACGTGGCCACCATCTTCACCGGAGCCTTTGTCTTCCAAGGCTTCTTCGACTCTGCTGTCACCAGCTGGTACGAGAACCACAACAAAGGTAAGTTGTGGAAAGACGTCAAGGGTAAGTTCCTTGAGGGTGGTGAGGAAGATGACGAATAGATATGTTGAGTCATTGTGCATGCTGAGTCAAATGCTTTGACTTGGGTATATATAAATCTGTCTAATAAAATTATTGAGATATCTATAGTAACAAGTAGCTTTCATTTGGATTCTGAGTTTCAAACTGGAAGATGAAGTCTACTATGTCCAGAGCTTGACATGAAAATCGGTTGAATCCTTATTGGATCATGAGTAAATGAATTGGACAACCCAGTTCACCACCGTGAATGTAACATATTCTCACTAGGCTTTGTTTTAATCGATTATACCACTGTTGTGGACGCTCACAATAAATGATATCAAGTAAGTTTGCACGTATTCGTTTTTAATAGGTTGCAATGTCATGGAAAAATCTAGAATCTAGCAGTACCCAACTATTGTAAGGTCATTATTGTACCTCATGATGTACACATTTTATATTCTTCTTTCAATCATAAAAATTATTCATTTTTTGGTGCAACCTCTGGAGTGATGCACAGAATTTCTATACAAAGTAATTCGCACAATTGAAACTCATCGCCATTACCAGTATCTATTATGGCTGTTATCAATCAACCAAACACACAAATCAGACTTACCAACGTTTCGTTGGTGAGAATGAAGAAAGGCAAGAAGAGATTTGAAATTGCTTGCTACCAGAACAAGGTCCAGGACTGGAGATTAAAGATTGAGAAAGATCTCGATGAGGTTTTGCAAATACCCCAAGTCTTCCAAAATGTTTCTAAGGGCCAGGTTGCCAACAACGAAGACTTAATGGCCAGTTTTGGTACCGTGAATCAAGATGAAATCATTTTGGAAATCTTGAGTAAGGGAGAAATTCAGTTGAATGAAAAGGAAAGAAATGCAAACCTTCAACAAAAACAAAATGAATTCTTGAATATCATTTCTACAAAGTGTATAAACCCTCGTTCCAAGAAGAGATACCCACCTTCCATGTTGCAAAAAGCATTGGATCAATTGAAGTTCCATTTGAACCCCACAAAATCTACCAAATTACAAGCTCTTGATGCCATCAAGTTATTGGTTGAGAAACAGGTGTTTCCTATTGCTAGAGCCCAAATGAAGGTCAAGGTTGTTTTGACCAAGAAAGCATACACCAAGGCATTCGAGGAAATCAAGGAGAATATCGAAAAGATCGAAGAGGAGAATAAAGACTCCAAAGGTGTGGAATGTATTGGAATCATTGATCCCATCAATTACAGAACCATTTTGAGTATTTTGGAGACCGTTGACGGTCAAGGATCTATTGAAGTGGTGGATATGGTTGCTTTGGCCGATTAATGTGCTGGATTCAATTCAGAGGTTTAAGCATAATTTGAAATGGGCACCCTTTGATATTGCGTTTAGGTGAAGAAGATCATCAAACCGAAGATCATCAAACCGAAAACCATCGCTATATTCATTTTGTATGGCCCATCGTAGATGATAGAATTAAATTTGGGCGAAGAGCTACTTATTTATTCCCCTATATAGATAGAAAATCACATCAATAACTCTTTCTCTAAGATGTAATTACCATACACCTTCTGAATTATAAATACAGCCATCCGCAAAACATCTGGATCTTTCTGTGATTCTGTTGGAATAGCCGCCCTCTTATCGAGAAGACAGCCCACCAAGTTCTTTTCTTGAGCACTCATAGTGAATCATAGCACTAATACATGGAAATGCGCATAAAATAATCATCTTCAAAAGAAAACACTCATCAAAATCAACTTAAAATCAGCAGAAATGTACATTCAGCCCCTTTCTTGAAGACTCTTTGGTTCTGCTATCGTCAATTAATTTTCCGGTGTTCTAATGGCTATTAAAGGTTGCCCATCTCACCCTCTTCGCAATTAATCCTACCGCAGACCTCACGTGTGAAATATATAACAAAAATTTTTCATCACTTCTTCCCTAACCATGTCTATCGTGTTACCATCTACCACTAACACTGAAGCGTTCAAGGCTGCTTCCAAGTACTCGGCCCCTGTGCGTCGTCCAATTGAGCCAGTTGGTCGTTACTTCCTTGCTCACGCTTCCAGAACTTTGAGAGGCCACACCTGGTCTGAATACGAGAAAATAGAAGCTGAGAAGAACGTCAAGCAAATCGAAGAAGACCAAGATGATGACCTTGGAGATGAAGAACAAAGTGAAGATTTGTTGGCCCATGACCCAAGAGAATGGAAGGAAGCTGACTTGTACGCTGTTTTGGGATTGTCCCACTTGAGATACAAGGCTACCGAAGATCAAATCAGAAGAGCTCACAGAAAACAAGTCTTGAAGCACCACCCAGATAAGAAATCTGCCTCTGGTGGTTTAGAACAAGACGGTTTCTTTAAGATCATTCAAAAGGCCTTGGAAGTCATGTTGGACTCCACCAAGAGACAACAATACGACAGTGTTGACACCAACGCTGATGTCAAGCCACCTTCTGCCAAGACCACCTACGATTTCTTTGAGGCCTGGGGTCCAGTTTTCGAGTCCGAAGGTAGATTCAGTAAGAAGCAACCAGTCCCATCTTTGGGTACCTTGGAATCTACTCAAGATGAGCTTGATCAATTCTACACTTTCTGGGGTAAGTTCGATTCCTGGAAGACTTTTGAATTCAAGGATGAAGATGTTCCAGATGACACTGCTAACAGAGACCACAAGCGTTACATCGAGAGAAAGAACATAGCCACCAGAAAGAAGTTGAAGCAAGAGGACAACAAGAGAGTGATAGACTTGGTGGAGAGAGCACACGCAGAGGATCCAAGAATCAAGATGTTCAAGGACGCTGCTAAGAAGGAAAAGGAAAGAAAGAAGTGGGAGAGAGAAGCTGGTTCCAGAAAGGAAGCCGAAGAAGCCGCTGCTAAGAAGGCTGCCGAAGAAGAAGCCGCAAAGAAGGCTGCTGAAGAAGCTGCAGCCGCTAAGGTTGGATCTAAGAAGGCCAAGGAAGCTGCTAAGGCTGCTAAGAAGAAGAACAAGAGAGCTATCAGAGGTGCTGCTAAGGAAGTCGACTACTTCGGCGATGCAGCAAAGGCTGGTGAAATCGATGGTGACCTTGAGTTGTTGGTTGAGAAGTTCGATGACGAACAATTGGCTACTGTTGCTGGAAAGCTTAAGGGTGCCGATGCCGCTGGTGTCAAGACCGTATTCTCCGAAGTTATTGCTGACTTGAAGAACGCTGGTAAGCTCGAGGTTTCTTACTTGAAGTACTTTTCATAGATTAGATATAATTATTAAATTATAGTAATGATCAATTACTCCTGATATTAAGGTAGATCGGGTTATAAGTACCGAATTTTGAAATTTCTAGTTATTACTGGCTTGCCATTAAAAGTTAACAAGAAACTCCTTAGTGGAATAATTACCTTCTTATAAATTTTGCTTCAGCTGCCTACGGGGTAAAAAGAAACTATAATACAATGGCAAAGCACAATTTGCCGTAATATTTTTCGCCTATATGACAGGGGATTTATGTAGTGAGAAATTAGTTTACACATGTAATCATTCGTCATCATCGAGTTTTCCTTCGGCCGCTTGATTGGCAATGTTGTTGTGCAATGCTGATCCCTTCATATGGTAGTGGGCCTTTCTCTTATCTTCGAAGAGTTGGTGTCTCTGTTCTGCAGTGAGTGGAGGTCCCTGGTCTTCTTCATCGTCTTCATCGTCTTCGTCCTCCTCTTCCTCCTGTTGCTGCAGTTTCAACACTTCACCTCCATTGAGTGATCCCACAACCCCATTTTCTTCGTCTTGCTCTCCTTCACCCAATTCAAACGCAGGGATCTCCTCCACATCTTCCCGATAATACTCTCCATTGGGATCAAAACCTCCCTCATATGGAGTCTTGGGCTCATCGATTTTCATGGTGGCACTCTTTTCTTGCTCTGTTTTATACAAATTGATCTCGTCCCACTTCAAATGTTCCGAGGATTTGTCGTCATTGCTCGATTTCGATGCAAGTTCTGCCCGAATCTTGTCACCTTCAGCTGTATCTGACAAGGCATGGGCATTAAGACGGGTGTTCCTGATGACTTCCTGACGGTCCAACTCCTCCGGAGCCTTTTCGTGAGATGGCCCTGAGATCGACTTGTTACGAAGAATTCCTCTTGGTTGTTCGGACATGGTTTTGTAATGACAGTAGATGGTGGGGTGGTTGAGTTTTAATGGGGTGGAGAGGGTCACATGGTGGTACAGACTGTATGTAGCAATAGGTATTGCATATGTGTGCAGTACCATTATCCTATGTGCAGTGCCTCCGTTTCACGCGAGGCGAGGGCCATTCTGGTGGTCTTCAAAACAGCTCAATTGTAATCAACTACAAGAACTTTCTCCTTAGTCAAACCGATTCCACCGTCTTCTTCGTCATGGGTCAAGTATTCAGTTTCACCAACATATTCGGCAAGTTATGGGGCATAGATAAGGAGATCAGAATCCTCATCTTGGGACTAGATGGTGCCGGTAAAACCACCATTTTGTATCGATTGCAAATGGGAGAAGTGGTCACCACCAAGCCTACCATCGGATTCAACGTGGAGACCCTCAAGTACAAAAACCTCACCCTCAACATATGGGATTTGGGAGGCCAGACATCTATAAGACCATACTGGAGATGTTACTACAGCAATACAGCAGCTGTGATATTCGTGGTTGACTCCACCGACAAGGACCGTATTGACATTGCCTCCAAGGAGTTACACACCATGTTGAAGGAAGAAGAGTTGTTGGACAGTGCGTTATTGGTATTCGCCAACAAGCAGGATCAGCCGGGTGCCATGACCGCCGCCGCCGTGTCCCAGGCACTCAATTTGACAGATTTAAAGGACAGAAGTTGGAGTATTGTGGCCTCCAGTGCCATCAAGGGCGAGGGTTTGACCGAGGGGTTGGACTGGTTGATGGACGTCATCAAGGACGAGCAGTTGTAAGCGTCTCGGCAATCAGGATGACATGGCTATCTTTCGTCGTCCTCCAAAACATCAGCCTCCTCGTCAAACCTGTCGAGGATGTTGAATGGTATCTTCTGGGATTAGTGAAACCCCTTGACTCCATCATTAGAATGATTGGATGGCCTCGCCACCTCCTTCGATCCAGAGATCACGGCAATTGTTTACATTACTGGCAAGATTCTGCCTTTGACATAATGGGTAATAATTGGTTTATATCTATAATAGAATCGCACATAGTTTACTTCTCTCTGTGTTTTGCTCTTTCCAAGATCACACGGATCATCTCATTACCAAGTTTGTTTGCCTCCGGGAACATCGGACTAAAAAACTTTTGAGTCTTCTCGAATTCTTGTTTGTAGAGGGAAAAGCTACCAAATGACACGATACTTGACCACTTACGGGCAGCAATGGTGAATTCCAAGTCATCTTGACGGAACATGTCACAGGCGATCGCAACATCTATGCATTCCTCTAACAAACCTGGTGTACAGAACAAATACTCCGTAACACCAAGGAAAATACGGAATAACGGTGTTGAGCAGATAATATGATCGTATGGTACAATTCCCAAATTGAACCAACTGTCGACAATGGCTAACAATGATAAATGGGAATTTGGCTGTCTTCCACCAGGTGGTTCCATAGAGAGACTGAATTTTTGAAGAATATCATCATCCAAAAGTAAGTCATGATCAGATATATGATGGAATACGAATTGTTTAGCCTTGAGGAGTCTCTCTCGCAATTGGTCTTTCTTTCCTTCAATCATGAGCCTAAACAATTGAGTTGTAGACTGGGCATATTGCAAAATTTGTTCGTGTGCAGAAGGATTGGTAATAGCCAATCCAGCATAAACATGCCATTTGTTGGAGAATATCCGGAGTGAAATGTTGATTTTTGCATTTTCTATTCCTCCGATCCACTTGGGGGTCTCCCATGGATATTGATCGACAGATTTCCATGCTACACCCATAGAAAGAAATGCAGCGTGGGTGACTGCTTGGGTATCTGCAGTGATCTTATCATGCTGTTTTGCTGAAAGGAATACCACTTTCGAATTAAGACACGATACCAAGCATTGAACGAACTCAAAACTATCTCCTGTGGAACGGTGGTTGATTAAAACCAAAGGTTGACCTGTAGTATCAACTCTAGGGCCATGCAATGAGTGGAGGGAGATTATCTGGGTATCTTCAGGTAACAATTCTTCGAAGGCATTGATTTCTGGTTCTTTACATGAAGTCTGACCTCCTACTATGGAACCCACCTTGGTGGATGGACCATAAAGTGCCACAATGTTGTGAATGTTTTCTGCTTCCACACTGTAAATGATATAGTCTGATGTTCTGGATACATAGTGACCATTCTTTAAAATTTGGAAGTTCTCATTTTTGTGAGTCTCTTTAGTTGTTTCGAAAGTCTCTTCACGGTCACATCCCACCACATTCCAACCTGCATCGCTGAACCTTCTGGCATATAACAAGCCCATATCTCCAAGACCTATAATTCCGACCGTTTTCGTAGCCTGGAAGGCACGAATTGCTTCTGGTGTTACGGCCATTGTAGTGGTGTTTTCTTTGATATTTGAGTTTTGCGATTGAGATTTGGATACTGTTCTGTGTTCCTTTGTGCGTCAAAGAAATTGGAACAAGAGAAGGCATGTGAAGATTCACTAAACTTCCAAGTAGCAACACTTACCAGTTAGAAATCATTGACGATATGCTTTTGTTATAATAACGACACTAATGCTATGAAAATTCCAACAGATAGAAAATGTGAAATTTTTGGGCAATGCTCACCATCACAAGATTTTTGATTCTGACGTAGTTATCCCTACTAAAATTAAGCAATTAAAAGTATTCAAGCTATGAAACTTCATCAATGTGCTGAAACTTATTGGCAATTCACTGTGAGAACTAGATTACATTATTACAATTTTATGTTAGTCAAAATATTATAATTACGTTAGTTTTGATTCAACTTCATCAGAAAATATACACTAGATCCTTCCACTATTTCTCTCTCGAAGTACTTCACAATGAACTATTTAAATTCACATGAGTTACTCAGTTACCGTCCTAGTAGAACTTTTATTAGGTGTATCTACATTCTCCCTTGCAAATCCTTGCAAATGGCTATTAAACACGGAATGAAGCACAAGCGATAATTTATAGAGCAGGCATTAGTGTATCCAAAAAAATAAATCTTTATAATGGATGTTATTGGACATATATTGCTAGGTTATATCTTAAACCCCTTCTAAACTAGAGTAATTTGAATTCACAACATGACACTAAGAATGTGCGACGTATTAAGGTGCAAGAAGTGTCTAGAGTAGTAGAATGGGGGTTTTCAGCTTCGTGGACACTTATATTCAAGTGTTTTTCACCTGTATTCTATTCAGCAGTTTCTCCAACCTGTAGTTGCCTTTGAGCGTGGCTCGATTCGTTCATAGATCATTGCGTTGGGATACTTTTGGTTGTGTTAAACAAGGCTATTTCCGAGACCAACAACTTAACATATCATTCATAGAAGAGAAAATTTGAAGATGTTGCTAAGGATTTTTTAACCAATATTCCAGGTCATTTTTGCAATGGGTCAAGAGGCAATCAGGAAAATGGTATGAGTAAGCTACTTTTTCATAATTGACAATGATCTCTTCGATTATTTCAGATATGCGTTCAATTGCAAAGGGAGACTGGATTTATAATTTCAGTGAATATTGAACCCTTCTATTCTCGTAAGGGTGTTTTACTAAATCTTTGGCTTGGCAGACTTTTAACCCTATAGGACAATCCCTTGGTCCCCAAATTTGACAATCCCAAATAGTGTTGTACGTCGTGACCTGGTCAACCTAACCTGATTAAATCTGATCAAAAAAAGAGTATTATAATTCAGTCCATTTGGTATGCTTGTAAAATAATTATCTAAATTACTAGCCTTGACTATTATCTTATCCTGAAACAAAAGTAGAAGGTCAAATTAATTCTGCATCCAGATAGAAGGCTCATGAATTCTATCGGGTATATAGCATGTGTAAAATCTATATAATTATCTGATCACCTATTTCCTTGGCTTGGTAGTTGCAACTGGTATTCGAGGGGATTAAGATCTTCAAATAGGCATGCTTCTGTTTCAAAAAGTAGTGAAACACCTCCCTGTAATTGTAGTTTTCAGAAGAGATGTTTTCAAACACATCCAAAGATGATGCCGAAAAACGTATCTCTATGTTTCAAATTAAGAATCATTTGTATGTCACTTCTCTCCGATCGCCTTTTCATGCACGATATCAGGTTCTCTCATTTCAAACTCAAGTGAAAATCCAATTGGTAGCCATTGGACTCAACTCGTAACTAGACATTCTCTAGGCTATGAAGCGAGTATATTTTTGAAAACGTTATTGTACCAATCTATCATCTTCAAAACTCTTGATATTTATGTTGAATCTAACCATAAAAATATATCATGTGCAGAATAATTGATTCATTTCTTGAAAAATTCTTAATATCATAGCAGACATTAATTTGAGATAGAAACATTGATTGAAATACTCTAAAGCTAAATTAACTATGTTAGATTATTGAAAAACAATAATTCAGGTCAATGGATCCACCTCAAAAAAAAGTATTTGGGAGAAATCAAGATTGAGGAATTTTCCTCCAAGAACCACTTTCCCATTTACGAGCCTTAGTTGTCAGTGCTTTTTTATTTAGCTTCTTCGTATTGACCACCATACAACTTGTAGCCTCCTTCGACAATTTCACCAAATTGTGGAGGTTTTGATTCCTTCACAGAACATTTATCAGATTTGTCAACAGCCTGTATGGTTTGTTGACGGACCACTGAACTTGTTGATGGGAGTCTTTGTTTGAATAAAATTGGATTAGAATAGTAGGTCTCTGTTCTAGGGAAACATTCAAGTTTGGCATTGTCAATTCCAGGATAAAGAAGGATATTTTGAGCTAATGTTCTACCTGTGAGAGTTTGTTCAGCAATGTCACCTGTCATTGTTGTAATTGGGTGCGAAACACCATCAGCGGGATCATAAATAGCTACTTTCCACTGCATATCGTTTCCAGAACCCTCTTTACTTAACTCAAAACGGTAATCACGACCCTCAGCCCATTCAAAATCTTGATAGCAAATTGTGTACTGGAACTTTTCTCCTCTAGACTGATTTGGGTGACAAGGACCTGTAAGTTTTGAACCTGGGTATGCTATCAAAGTTGTCCGCAATTGTTTCCGCTTATTTGAACTTGTTTGTAAACCTAATTCAAGCAGTTGACCATCCCCGAAAGCAAAGGAGGTACCGTAATAGAAACTAACTGGCGTAGCCCGGTCAATTCTTAAGGTTTGAATGGCTTCATCATAACCATCGTTTGTACCTTGGAAAAGAAAGGGAGTCACGAAAGACACGTTCTGATTTGGAGACTCATAAATATCCCCATAAAATGCTGAAGCAGCTGAAAAAAGTAAAGATAATTGTAAAAGTTTGTTAATTTGCATTTTAATCATAGAATAAATTAGCAAGTGGATTTGAATTTTTGCCTCGATAAATGACTTATATATAGTAATGCATTATGGTGAAGTTTCCAAGGAACAGAAGAGTTTGAATTAGAGAACAAATATCACAGAATTCTTGGAAATCTATGTTGAAACAAGTCTACAATGTTTAAAGGATACCATATAGGTAAAATAATTGACTCTTTACTTTCTTTTATTGACAATTCAATGTACGGTTACCTTCGACACCATATAAGGTATAATATATAACCGAATCCCTGAAATCTATGTTGCAATTCTCAAATGTTTGAAGGATACGATATAGGTAAAAAAATTGACTCCTTGCTTCCGATTAAGAACATTACTACTACCTCCTTCAATACTAAATGACATGTAATGTTTCGGTTCGCTTGTTTGGTTTGGAAACTTGGAGTCAATGTCTTGTGGATATTAAAATATCTTTTTACCTGAAAGTCCTGACTACGTCCTCAATAAATTTATGTACATTGTATACGTTCTACAGTCGCATCTCAAGAAATAAGCGACATACACACAATCTAATGGCTGAAAAACACAAATATGGATCCATAAGTCAAGTATTTTTGGTGTTACATCCATGCAATCTTTAGTTGATCCAGAATGAGAGCTTGCGGAATCAAAGGAGCTAGCAACAGGTGGAATTGATTCTCAATCCTTAAAGTTTTTCAAAAAGTAGCTTGGGGAAATATAAGTGTTTCAAGAAGTTGCTTGACACATGCCAACCCGTAGTGTCTGGATATCATACAGCCAATTGGGGAAATTTTTCTGCTTTAAATTGCTCTTGACTTGCAATCTACATTTGGAAATTGTGTTGACTTTGCTCTATTCATATCTTTCGGTATAATAATTTGGCCACAGACATTTATATTTGTTACAGAGGGACATAGTTCTATAAAAAGTCTTCTCATGTTCATTTTTGACATTGACTGGACTCCATTTACCTACCTCCTTCTAGATTCTGTAACAACCTTTCACATTGTGTCCGCTTCAACTTTACCCCGAGTAAGGATTAGCACCTTCGAAACCATTTTCGAAAATAACAGAATTTCCCTCGATGGAAGCCCTTTGATTGGGTTGTTTACGGGCAGTTGCACATGTATCATAATAGTTAGCGGACTCTGGAAACGAATTGAATCCTATAAATTCGGTGGATATTTGTTCACTTCCAACATAAAAGGTTGGTAATTCATATTTCACCTTGCTGTGTGGGATACACTGATAACCCTTTGTTGGAAATGGTTTCATAATCGTCCACTCATTGAGTGTACGGGAAACTGGGAGTAACTGGTACAATTCTTTGGGTGTACGGAATTTTCCAATAGTTAAAGTTTCATTGGATACTGGAGAATGAAGTTCTCCAACCCACTCGTTGTGATCAACACTTTCAGTATCCTCATTAATTCTATGCACAAATACCTCATACTTAACACCTGGAGACCATTTGAATTCGGTGAAGCATTGTACACCCATTCTATGGTCTGTAACATTTTTACAATTATCATGGCTAGGTTCACCAGTCCCATAAATAGTTAAACTTAATGCATTGGTGTTCCCATGTGTTGGCTCAAGTGCAATGGTAATGGGGTGGTTCTCATCAGTGTAAAACTGACTTCCAAATCTAATACCAGTCTCATTACCAGCTAAAACAGTCAACTCTTGTTTGGCTCCAGTGATTCCATCAGTTATGTCAACTTTCGCTTGGCTTTCAAAATGGGGAATTTTAGCAAAAGAGGTCGAGCATAAGGCTAACAAGATTGAAATATATAAAGTCTGTTTCATTATTGATTGATTTTATCTGAAGAAATTCCCAGTACTCATCTTCATATTTATAGTAAATATAGTTCCTCATTTATTTGAAAAGGTTTCATTAACTAATATCATCTAATTTCGTGAAACTCATGTATTGGGTATTGAGTCAGTCGTTCTGAAATTAAAATAATTAACACATCTTTATGAAGCATTGTATTTTTCCTGCTACATAGTTTCAATTTGTCATTTAATTTACAAAAGTTACCAGGAGTATGTATCTTTAAGCTTCTAAGCATTTTATAAACTGATGTAAGAGCCTAACAAACTGATTGGTGAAATTCAAATTTTCCCAAGCATAGGCCCCTGTGCTTGTCGCATGGGAACGCAAAATTTCGCAACAATTAATTAATTTGCTGAAACACAAGTTTTACCAGGTTTCCGATGTGTAATTTTGAAAATCTGCATAGTTAACAAGTGGCCAGTAATCGAAATTTTTCTAAAATGTCCTCCACTTCTAAGCATCAATTAATCATGTTTTGGGGCTAAGCCTTGCAAAAACACATGTGGTGAAATTAGTGAAGATCTTTTTCTATAAGTACTAGGAACTATTCAGTAGAAAGACTTACATACAGATGGATCACATAGCCTATCAATGAATAACTTGCTAGGTGATGGGATTATATTTATCAATGTGAATATATTTATCAGCCTAGTAATTGATTTAAGACTATTCTAGAACAGCAAGTGAAGATGTACCGAAACATGTCTGTGATTTGTGGTAAAAGAAATTTGTGAAGTTTTGTATGAATTCATTAATGTCAAGTTGAAGAGCACCGTTCGATTGAATCCTACGGGGATAATCTCTCTAATTTAAGCTGCTTGCTGCATAGACATGTTAATACCAAATATCGCCGGCAATATCCTCCTACGTAATTTCTGTAATGCAAAACAATCCCAGAATCCCAGAATCCCAGAAACTCGTGGCCAGTATCAATAAAGTTTTTATATAAAGAGTAAAACGATCTAGCCAGCATATGGATGCTTTTTAAATATTTTCAACATATGTAAAAGATAAAGTCATTTCAAATTTGAAAAACTAAAGCCCAGTAATCCTTTTTTCCTACATGTAATGTTCTCGAGGTCATTTTATTCCCTTTTCTCAATGAGATTTGAATTCACAGGTTGTAATTAAAAATCTTGTGTTCACCAGAAAGATGATTAGTATCATACATATCAATAGGGGTGCATTGAATGTGGAACAGTATAAACACGAATCATTCATGGAACTCTTCCTCATCATCACTAGCATAATTTAAACAGACCAATTTGCAGCCTGGCATGCTGAAAAAATAATCATATGAAAAAAGGCGAACATTTAAATTGGGTAACACAATGTTGCCTCTAGATCACAAGCTCAAGTGTTGAACCCCACCACAAAAGGATAGCAACGCAAACGTAAGTAGTTGTTGATCTGCATTTAACGACCTGCATATCGAATGTGGCGCATATTGATAGAGTATAAACGCCCCCCACATCCCGCCAATTCCTAAATCCAATTCCAATTTCATTTTAGAATCTCACTATGGCCTCCAATCCTCCAGGAAAGTGTTGTACAGTCACCCACTTACACGAAGGTGAACCCAAAGGAACCTTTAAGAACTTGTTTGGACGTGATACGTACCAAGTCGGTGAAGAGAACGGAAATGACAGGATTATTGTTATTATCACCGATATCTTCGGAAACAGATACAACAACGTTTTGTTAGTTGCAGATGAACTTGCAGCTCAAAAGTACCACGTTTTGATCCCAGATATTTTGGATCATGATGATTTCAAGCCCGATGGAGACTTCGGAAGTTGGATTTCCAACCATGGCGGTGACAAGACTAAGGTGATCGTTGACCCCTTTTTGGCTTCGGTCAAGAAGGAATTGACCCCCAAGTTTTTGGGAGGAATTGGCTACTGTTTCGGAGCTAAGTTTGTTGTTCAGAACTTGTCCGCAGATGGCCATCTTTCAGCTGGTGCCATTGCCCATCCCTCCTTTGTCACCATCGAGGAAGTTAAACAAATCAAGAAACCAATAATCATTTCTGCAGCAGAAACTGACTCCATTTTCACTAGAGAATTGAGACACCAAACCGAAGATGCTCTCGTAGAAATTAAGGCAAGATACCAGATCAACCTCTTTTCTGGTGTGGAACACGGTTTTGCTGTCAGAGGTGATAACACCGATGCCCTTCATGTTTATGCCCAAACCAAGGCATTGAGCGACCAATTGACTTTTTTCTCTCAGTACTAAACTGAACAAAGTTTTTTAAGTCAATAATTAGCGAAGACTCTTGAGTGAATAAAGAATATAGAAATTAGTTCCTGTAGTATTTGATATGTAGCGGAAAATTGATTTTTCATTCATGCTGAAAGATTTCATCTGAGGACTACTTGGATAAAATTGCAGGTATTATCAGGTATTTTGAGAACATCACTTTAAATGATTTTAATCCGTTTTATTAATCACCTTTGGTCTACAATTGGTGTCAACTATGGCCTACATCCTCTGGTCACTCTGTCAATATTGTGTATCAAATATCAATTTTTCCTATCCAAATTACAATCATTACCTATTTTGAATTGCAACAGGCTTACATCACATCAATGGGCCGATTAGCCAAATTGTCTGACATTTATGTTCGCCCATGAAGTTGACATGGAGGTAATATGTGTGTAGGCGCACGACCTAGTATGGTGTTGGTGTTATATACAGCACCAACGACTTTTCAAGAATTGTACGAGTACCATACGACTATGACTCCCAAAGCCTACAGTGCTCCAGGCAAAGCCCTCATTGCCGGTGGTTATTTGGTGCTTGATCCACAATACAACTCCTATGTTACGGCGTTGTCTGCAAGGATGCACGCGGTGGTCAGCGAAGGATCTACCACCAACACCAAAACCATAGTGGTGAAATCTCCCCAGTTTTTGGGCGAATGGCAGTATGAGATTCTGGAAGACAACGAAATACAAGCTGCGAGTGCCAAAAATCCCTTTCTTGAAGCCACCGTATCCACGGTACTCGCATATGTCAAGCCAGGCACCAAGTTCAATATCGAGGTGACCATCTACTCTGATCCAGGTTTCCACTCTCAAGACGATACCCGCGAAGTTGTATCGGAAAATGGCCAAAAACGCTTCTTGTACCACAAGAAGGCTATCCAGGAGGTTCCCAAGACTGGATTGGGGCTGTCTGCTGGGTTAGTTTCGGTGGTGACAGCAGCTTTATTGGGCTACTTTGGAGACTATTCGTCCAATACTGTCCACAACGCGGCACAAGTTGCCCATTGCATTGCCCAGAAGAAGATCGGTTCAGGATTCGACGTGGCAGCCGCCGTGTATGGTTCTATCGTATACCGCCGGTTCGAACCCAGCGTGATCGACGGCGTGGTCAGTGGTCAGGATCCCGGTCTGTTGGTGTCGGTGATTGATTCAGAATGGAATTTCAATCATACATCCTGTGCACTTCCACCACATATCCGTATTTTGATGGGAGACATCAAGGGGGGTTCCGAAACCCCCCGACTCGTGTCCAAAGTGTTGGCATGGCGGGCGCTGGATCCCCAGCAAAGTGGCACCATCTACGCTGCCCTTAATCAGGCTAACCAAGACTTGATGGATTCCTTAACTGCATTGCACCAGCTCCACCAGTTGCTGCCACATCAGTACATGGAAGGCATCCACTATTTTGCAGCACGTTCGGCTGCCGATGCTGAATTGTATCTCCAGCTCCAGCCTTCGAAGACATTGATCCTCAAACCGTTCCTCGCTCTTGTGCATTCACTCAAGAGTATCCGGTCAAACTTACGTCGCTTGACCCGTGCATGTGGAGCCGAGATCGAACCCGTCCCACAAACACTTCTCTTGAACCATTGTTCTACCCTCAAAGGATGCTTAGGAGGAGTGGTGCCTGGTGCTGGAGGCTATGATGCCATCAGTCTCATGGTGATTGACACCAGCATCGGATCGATGATTCTGGCCACGCAGCATGACCTGCGCTTCGCCGCAGTGTCATGGCTAGATCTCCACGAACAACAGAACGGCTTGGTCCAGGAACCCGTGGATGACTACCTGGGGTTACAATAGCCTACGACATGGGGCCTATCATGTATCGCGACATTGTGCCTGTTGCGACATCCAGGGTCAGGGCACACTACCCAACTAATGAATAGCCGAGCCAAAAGTTATAAGACCAGGTGTTTGGAGCTTTCATGATCAGCAGTGGTTTCTCCAGTGTTTTTTCATAGATCTGTTTATTTCTTCGCTAGACATCGCCAATAGAACTCCATTGATTAGATCTCGTACATCCTATCTCCATCATCCCACTCTAACATCACTAACGCTTCGTTTCTTAAACCGCTCATCACCGCTCATCATCCAGACCTGATCCTCACCTCAGCCTACTCGTTTCAAACACTGTCATCTTAACTTCGCTCAACGGGTTGTAAATTGCTATTCCAGGCTTATCTACATCACTGCATTACTGCTTAATCTATTCCTTCATTCCCCCAGTATTTCCAATCCTAGCAGCTCTCACAAAATTAGTGCAAATTCCACTGGTTGCAGATCTTTACCCTCAATTTCACTTTTATAAGACACACCGACTCCTCCCATCAATTGTCATCTATGTATTCTCGAAACACTCTCGGGCCCCCACCCGGCAACTCTAAGGAGTCTTTTCAAGACGATAACTTCTACAACTTTGCCCATGTTGATTCCAACCTCGACCCCGCAAATATCGACAAGCACCTGAAGTTCAGCGACAGGGACGCCTTGGTCTACGAAGGGTCCATGGACGGGTCTCCGGAAGCAATGGAATCCAAGAGATACAAGCTCCATTCCTATTTCTTCCTCGGAAGTTCCATCCTCTCGGCCATGCTCATCTTAGGATGTGAAATCTACGTCTATGTGGCCATCAACGTTCACAGAAAGCTGATCAAATCGAAGCAAAGATTCGCCGAAATATCCATCTACTTGGCCCTCTTCATCTTTTCTGTTGTTTATCAGCTTCTCTTGACGGTTATCGGACTCAAAACAAAGAACATGATCCTTTTAACAATGTTATTGTTGTTCTACGCTTGCATGTTGGTTTACACCGGTATCCAGTACGCGGAAGTTACCAGTGCCCTCTCTGCCGGAAATGGATGGCATAGGGCCACTGCTGCCACCAATATCACCACCATTGGTATTTTGGGATTGACTTTGTTGTTACAACTGTGCTTACTATTTACATTACGTAAAAAAGTCAAATGGGTGCGTTTTAAGAAGATCGGAGCAGATCTCAAGATTCGCCAGATGTACACCATGTTCCAATTGCATAGATGTTTGTTGGTATTTGACTTTTTCTTTTTTGTGGGATTCACTGTGCAATTTATCGTGATTATGGTCAATAATCGGAAATCTATCGAATTTATTCTTACGGTTATTGTTCTTCCATTAACGATTTTGATTTTGTTCATGGCTGATTTCGCTGCAACTAGAGAAATCATGATATTGACCTTGGCCACGATTTTATTTTTGTGTGCTGGTGTGGCATATGTGCTTTTCAAGATGATTAGATTGTATACTAAGTATACTTCTGCATATGATGTGACGCTTCAGCCAGGTTCCTATTTCCCTGGTAGAAAATCGATGATCACATTTGGGGCCATCACCTTAGCATTGATGGTGACGACTATTGCGTTTGAATTGATTGTTTTGTTGAATTACAAGAAGGGCCTTCTTCCCTTGGTCAGCACCTACTACCTGCGTCTTCCAGGCCATGTGGAAGGTAATGTTAAACAGAAGGAGGAGAACAACATTAGCATGGAAAATCTCGTGAGAGAAGAAGATGCGGAATCATTTATTGATTAAACCCAAAAACAAACCAAAACGAGTCACGTTGATTCGAAATGACATGCGCCCCTGACTGTTGTATTTATTCAAGACATATTTATTCACTTCACTAATTACATGATACCACCACTTTTTTAACCAAATGATGTACTAACAAACAGGCTATGCAACTAGAGAGCAGAAATTTTAAGCTTTTACTCCATATATTAATACACCACGAATATTTTCAAAACCATGTAAAATCTTGCAAAATACATTAGGGACACCGATTTGATTGAAATTTTAGGTTCCGCCATTAATTACGAGATATAATAGAAATTCCTTTAAGAGAAATGGGTCCGGGACGAAACATAGTCGCAAATCATGGGTGGAAGATGCAAGTCTATGACTGGTAGCTGCAAATGTATGAAATGTACTACAAAATATAAGGTCGTACAGGAATGGCTATGGACACCAAAGTACTCAGTGTTTTCGGTATGATATCATGTAGCGACACCAAACCGGCGTGAGGCAATATCTGGGATTTTCCGAGTCGATAACTTGTGTACTGTGGGATGTTCTCCGTCTCACTCCAATTAGGGAACAGAGGAGGAATTGGGAATACCCCCGAAGTTACACTGACATCGGTCCCAAACCATGGGAAGTCATCTTACACCGCTTGGATCACTATTTCCTTCCGTATCGCTGTGATATGCCCAAAAGTGGCCCCAACTGCCCGAAGCACCCGGTGTCATATCATTTGGTTGTTCCTAATTATTCCGACTAGTGGAAAATGGCCATGGTGATGGTCTCCGAATTCCTACGGGCCCGGCGCTCGCAACCAAGTTAATCCGAGGGAAACGGCTCCTCAATAATTGGCAGTTATCGAACCGTTATTCACCGGGTGGGATGTTGCCACCGCCGTTGCCACCAATGCAGCATCGATGTCGTGTAGTTAGCCGCATAGGTCTGCAGATCGGTCATCTTACCATGAGGCCGGTGGTTGGGGGTGCTGGGGGTGCTGGGGGTTGCTATTCTGTGGGTATTCCACCGCATATCTGGTGCTGGCATCACCAATTGCGAACCACTCCGTGGTTGTCCGATCCAGTGGCGTGCCCTCGGACATCGGCAGTCAATATGGCGTGGTTGTCGCCTGATTGCATCGCTACGGTGTCTTGCACGCCCTCATGGGCCAGTATCACCGTACCTATGGGATGGCAGGTGGCAGGTGGCTTCCTATCCATCAACTCGCTGTGAGATGTATAGAGACATCAACATGCACCAGGTGAAACCAGGCTGCCCGACCCGGCCTTCCAACAAAAACTTCATGGCCGAATTCGGAGTCGCCGTAACTCTATGCACCTTTGACGTGGAAGTGCAGCAGTGGATGGCAATGCAACTGGAAGTACACCAGCGAGGTTACAGATACGCAAACGGCAAAGTACGTTGGTGTGCGGATTGTTACTATTGGGTGCAATTCCGCTGAGCAACTCACCTTGCAGCCTATAGGGTGGCGTATATTGTTACCGCCAACAGAATCGATGCTACTAACTGCTGCACCCCACCCCCCACTCATGCACTCATACCTACCCACTACATACAGTTCCAATACCTGAGCTCCAGTAGGTCCATATACCTCATATACCCCATATACCTCATATACCCCATATACCTCATATACCCCAACCCCATAAACAACACTGGAACCCTCATTTCTTTTCTGTCGTAACTCCGTATATCCCCAACTAATGTCCGGCTGCCATGTGTCGTTTCCTTCTTCTACTGTCTTAATTGTATTGTTCTCTCTGCAGCCCGAGATCCACCGTAAGTTGTCCGCTCGCACTTAAGCACACATTTCCAACACCACCCCTTAACTCCCGCTGTCATGCAGGTCGACATGCATGCAAGCCCACCTGCCCCCACCACATGGCGTCCCCTCTGCCATCCCCCAACACTCCCCCAACGACTTCCCAACGAACCCCCAACGAACCCCCAACCGCAATCGGCCAACGGCCTCCTCCCTGAAATTTCACAACACTTCCTCTTCCGAATTGCCCCTTTGTTTCCCATGCAAACTCACCTGTGCCTTTCCGGACTTCCCTCCCCCGTGCCACGCCGCCCAGAGTTCTCCGATCCTATCGGACCCACATTTCCGGAACCCTGCATCCTCAGGTGACCTTTCTTCAATCAGATGATGAAATGGCAAAATGACAGAGAGGGGTGACGGTGTGCCGCAGGTGGTATAACGCTAACTATAAATAGTTGCCGATCCCCCAATGGCCTTCCCTTCCTTCTTGCTATCATCACATCATCACATAATCACATCACATCATCTCTACCATGTCGGAAATTACCTTGGGTAAATACCTCTTCGAAAGATTGTACCAATTGAAGGTCAACACCATCTTCGGATTGCCAGGTGATTTCAACTTGCCATTGTTGGACAAGATCTACGAAGTGGAGGCCGACCACGGCAAGGGCTCGCTTAGATGGGCCGGTAATGCCAACGAACTCAATGCCTCCTACGCCGCCGACGGTTACTCCAGAGTCAAGGGTTTGGGTTGTTTGATCACCACCTTCGGTGTGGGTGAATTGTCTGCTTTGAACGGTGTGGCCGGTGCCTACGCCGAACATGTCGGTCTTCTCCATGTCGTGGGTGTGCCTTCGATCACCTCCCAAAACAAGCAGTTGTTGTTGCACCACACCTTGGGTAACGGTGACTTCAACGTCTACCACAAGATGTCCCAACTCATCTCCCAAACCACTGCCTTCATCACAGACATCGCCTCTGCCCCTGCAGAAATCGACAGATGCATCAGAGAAGCCTGGATCAAGCAAAGACCCGTCTACATCGGATTACCCGTCAATATGGTGGATCTCACCGTGCCTGCCTCTCTCTTGAACTCCCCAATCGACTTGTCCATTCCTGCCAACGACAAGGACGCTCAAGAAGAAGTCATCGAAACCGTTTTGGCCTTGGTCAAGGACGCCAAAAACCCAATCATCTTGGTCGATGCCTGTGCCTCCAGACACAATTGTAAGGCCGAAGTCAAGGAATTGGTGGAACAAACCCAATTCCCAGTCTTCACCACCCCAATGGGTAAGGGTGGTATCGACGAAGGTGGTGTCGACGGTGAATTGTTGGAAAACGACCCATCATTGATTTCCAAGGTGGCTGCAAAATTGAAGGCAGGTAACTCTTCTGCCTCCAGATTCGGTGGTGTCTACGTCGGTGACTTATCCAAGCCAGAAGTCAAGGAAGCCGTTCAAAAGGCCGACTTGATCTTGTCTGTTGGTGGTTTGTTATCTGACTTCAACACCGGTTCTTTCTCCTACTCATACAACACCAAGAACATTATTGAATTCCACTCCGATTACACCAAGATCAGACAAGCAAACTTCCCTGGTGTGCAAATGAAGGAAACCTTGCAACAATTGAACAAGGTCATAAAAGGGGCTGTTTCCAACTACGTCCCACAACCAGTTCCAAACATCAAATTGGCCAACACCCCAGCCACCAGCGAAACCAAGCTCACCCAAGAATGGTTATGGACCAAGGTTTCCTCCTGGTTCCGCGAAGGTGATGTGATCATCACCGAGACCGGTACCTCTGCCTTCGGTATTGTCCAATCCAGATTCCCAAATAACACCACTGGTATTTCTCAAGTGCTTTACGGAAGTATTGGTTACTCCGTCGGTGCTGCCTTAGGTGCAGTCATGGCAGCCCAAGAAATTGACCCAAAGAAGAGAGTTATTCTTTTTGTTGGTGACGGTTCCTTACAATTGACCGTGCAAGAAATTTCCACCATGATCCGTCACGGAACTACCCCATACATCTTTGTGTTGAACAATGATGGTTACACCATCGAAAGATTGATTCACGGTGAAAATGCCAGCTACAACGACATCCAGCCATGGAACAACTTGACGTTGATGGAAGCCTTCAACGCTAAAAACTACGAAGCTCTCAGAGTGGCCACCGTGGGCGAGGCAGAGAAGTTGTTCAAGGACTCTGACTTCGGTAAGAACTCCAAAATCAGAATGATCGAAGTTATGTTGGGCAGAATGGATGCTCCACAAAACCTTGTGAAGCAAGCCCAAATCACCTCCCAAACTAATACTGCCAATTAATCTCTCCTCACGATACAACACACGGATATATAGAAGTGCATAAATGCAAGATCTTGTTAACTACTGTACAAACTGCCTCAATGCCTGCACAATACCATGCAGATGAATAACCACTGATTAATAATCATTCAACAAATGCACAGGATGCCGTATTGATGAGGTCAAGGAAGGGCATGTAGTTATTCCTCTCCTATCAATACAACATCTTGGGATATCTCCTTTTGGTGGCCTGTTCTTGTATTGAGTGCAACTAATTGGCTGGCATTTCTCCGGCTTTTCGATATCGCACCATATGGTAGTTGGCCAACAGTGAACTGGTGGACTGTGTCGCAAATGGGGCAATGATTGAGGGTATATGACGGCATTGAGCGGCGTTTCGATAACTGCGTGTTGTTACGGCTTCCTGGACTTCAGGCTAATAACAGTGCATGAACGTTGTTCCCCAAATCGCACCTGCATGCAGCAACTATTGTGTAGTCTCCATATATAAGTCAGCAGATGGCTCCTCAATTGATCTACATTAATTCAGCAATTTTTCAATACAATGGCTTCCAAAGCATTAGGTCCATGTTGTGGACAAGCTAACTTCCACGAAGGTACTCCAAAGGGCTCTCACAAGACTTTATTCGGCCTCGAAACCTACCAAGTCGGTGAAGAAAACGGTAATGACAGAGTGATCATCATTCTTACTGACATTTTCGGCAGCAAGTTCAACAACAACATGTTGATTGCCGATCAATTGGCCAAGAACAACTATCACGTTCTCGTTCCAGACATCTTGAAGAACGACCCATTCGTGGAAGGTGACATTGGTGCATGGTTCGTGAACCACGTTCCAGAGATCACTAGTCCAATTGTCGAGAACTTCGTTCTTGCTGCTAAGAAGGAATTGGCTCCTAAGTTCTTGGGTGGTATTGGACACTGCTTCGGTGCCAAGTACCTCGCTCAACATATGACTGAAACCGGTTCTTTTGATGCTGGTGCCATGGCGCATCCATCCTACGT
Organism: Suhomyces emberorum; assembly: GCA_003707835.3. Taxonomy (NCBI): domain Eukaryota; kingdom Fungi; phylum Ascomycota; class Pichiomycetes; order Serinales; family Debaryomycetaceae; genus Suhomyces; species Suhomyces emberorum. The sequence continues at coordinate 505,061 of PPLQ03000009.1, forward strand.
TTCCATCGAAGAAGTCAAGCAACTTGCTAAGCCACTTCTCATCTCTGCTGCAGAGACCGACTCTATCTTCACCAAGGAATTAAGACGTGAAACCGAGGACATCTTGAGCGGATTGAACATCAGATACCAAATTGATTTGTTCTCTGGCGTCACCCACGGTTACGCTGTCAGAGGTGATGTCAACGATCCAATTGTCCGTTACGCAAAGGAAAAGACCTTATCTGACCAAGTTGTCTTCTTTGACCAATACTAGGCAGAATGTAACTCTTCGAGCAAACACATGTAATTGGAAGCTAATTTTATATCAAAAAATCAAGTAACAAAAGACCTTACAGTATTTTATATAAATTGTAATGATGGTTGCAACAATAACGTTCCAAAAAGTATTGATGAATGTTGCTTATTTAATTGAAACTTCTGACATATTCTCACGTCAAGAAATATTATTTCGTGGGGAAAATTGAAATTTTCCATTACATAATACGAAATCAACAGACTTATATTTACGATTAACTGTATCTCCCTGTATCTGAACTTGATTGAACTTGTTATTGTAATTTTTTAGTTAGTTTCAATTTTAGATTATAGCACCATATTTATCTTCCATAAAATATTGCCTACCCCTTCAAATCCATACATTGCGCTCTTCATACGGCTCCACTATACGCAGTTCCTATAGTGAGTCAAATTTGGGGGAAGGGTTCAATTCCCCCGTTAATAGTTCTTTCTTTGAAGATGAAAGGATTGGACATCGAAGAAAAGAATTTGGCCCATGATGTCACTGAAAGTGACAACCTCTATCGCAACACATCTAGAACGAGGTGGCTCCACAAATTAATCGGAGTCTTGGGGATGTCCTTTATCTTTGGACTCATGATGGTTTCCTATCACGACATTCTCGGACTGACAGGCAGATTCAGAACAAATGGATCCAATAATCCTGACTCCTTGTGTCCATTGGTTCAAAAGTTTGATCCTGAGGAGTACATTTACAACAAGGACACAATTGGTGTTATATTACACGATGAAGGGTTCCGCAAGCAATCTGTTGAGAAATTGTTGGGAGCGGTCAGAATCCCAAGTGAATCTTACGATGAGATGGTTGACCCTAGCTGGACAGATTCATTGGATGAATTATACAAGATAGAGCCGGTTTGGAAAGAATTCACTAAACTCCACAAATATTTGAAGAAGACATTCCCATTGGTTCACAAGCATTTAAAAGTGGAAAAGGTGAACAAATTCGCTCTTGTGTACACTTGGAAGGGATCTTCAGATAAGAAACCCATTTTGCTTGCGGCACATCAGGATGTTGTCCCCGTTGAATTAGCCACATTGAAAGATTGGAAATATCCTCCATACGAGGGGGGTTACGATGGTAAACACTTGTATGGAAGAGGTGCTTCCGATTGCAAGAACTTGTTAATTGGACTTCTTGAATCAATTGAGTTATTGCTCGAAGAAGACAAATTTACACCTGAAAGAACCATCGTGTTAGGTTTTGGTTATGACGAGGAGTCCAGTGGAAAAGGAGCTGAAAATATTTATGACCACCTCGAAGCCAGGTACGGCAAAGATTCGTTTATACAGGTTATTGATGAAGGAAACTCGGGTTATTCAACAATTGAGGACACCAAGTTCATCTTACCAGCAGTTGCAGAGAAGGGTTGTTTGAACTCCGATATTTTATTAAATACTGTTGGAGGACACTCATCAATTCCACCTGACCATACAGCTATTGGTATCATGGCGCAATTGATCAATGAGATCGAATCCAGTCAATTTGACAGTATATTGACCAATATTAACCCCATCTTGGGCCAACTCCAATGCTTGGCTGAACACTCCAAAACAATTGACAAAACACTCAAGAGTCAAATCTTGAAGGCACACTTCGACCAAAATGCTAACAAGAAAGTGGTTGAGCACTTGAGAAAATCGCCCGACACGAAATACTTGATTACTACTTCGCAAGCCATTGACATCATTCATGGAGGAATTAAATCCAACGCATTACCAGAATTTGTTCTGTTGACTGTGAATAGCAGAGTGGCAGTGGAAGAGTCAATCGGTGCTACCACCGATAAGTTGCTCAGCCATGTGAAAACCATAGCTGAGAAGTTTGATCTCGGGGTTTATTTCAGAGGAGAAGAAATTGTGGAGCCCACGGTTAACGGGTACTTCAACTTCACCGTCCCATTGGAATTGGAGCCTGCTCCAATTACCCCCAGCAACGACGAGATGTGGAACGTTTATGGAGGAGCACTCCGTTATTTGTATGAGGACTTGTTGCACCCTAAAGATGATGACACCTTCGTGTTTGCACCTTACATGTCTACTGGTAACACCGACACCAAGTCATACTGGCCATTGAGCAGAAGTATCTATCGCTATGTTCCCGATTTGCCAAACGTGGAAAATATCCACTCAGTCAATGAAAACATCAATTTCGATGGTCATCTCAGCATTGTTGCCTTCTACTATTATTATCTCCAAGTGATGGATAAATTAGATGATGCTCGTTTTGAGCCTAATTGAATTTCTCACTATATTATGAAAGTCAGTGTCAAACACTGTGCCTGCTTGCGGAAATGCTAAGCGATTGTTTTCCGTTACTTTCAAACTTAAATTTTCTATAGCAAACACATAATGAAAATTGTGCCGCTAAATACCTGGTGCTAGGTTTGTAACAATCGAAAATAGCAGAACCTTCCATTTGGCTGCGAAGATCATCGTATTTTTGGTCACGTGTACGTGGTCACTTGACAGGATAAGTATATAGTGAAAAATTTTGAAGAGTTACTAAGAACTTACGATCAATACCACCATGCCAACTGAACTTGAAGAGCTTGTGGAGTTTCTCCACTCTCCCCAACCAGCTGTTGTTCAAATCGCCTTATCCAATTTGGTCGGTTATTCACAAGGACCACAGCAGCTGATTTTCAACCACAATAACTATGAACCCATTAAGGATTTGAAAACCTTAGTAAGAGACACTGGTAAGACCATGGTCAACCAGTCGTTGACTATTTTAGTCAACTTGTGTGACAGTTTACTCATCAGAAAGAAAATCGCCGAGGATGACGACTTCATGGCATACTTGGTGCAACAAATTGTGAATGTTAACAATACCAATGCTGATTTAATGACAATTTTATTGACTAACTTGGCCAAGAACGATACCATTATCAAAATTCTCGATATGAAGGTCACCCATAGTGAAGATCAAAGCAAAATCTTCAAGTCTAACAGAGCCATCGATTGTTTAATGGACCTTTTCGTCAAGGGTTTTGACAGATCCTTGAACAAGTACGCCGATTTTGACTACTTGTCATACTTCTTCGCTGACTTGTCTAGATTTGAAGATGGAAGAACCTACTTCATCACTCCTCAAGCATACGATAATATTGTTCCTTTATCCAAGTTATTGGTGTTCACCGAAAAATACGATGACAAGATTAGAAGAGAAGGTGTTGCTTCAACCATCAAGAACTCATTATTTGACACCAACTCCCACATGAAATTATTGGAGGATGAAAAAATCAACCTTTTGCCATACATCTTATTGCCTATTGCTGGCCCAGAAGAAATTGATGAAGATGATATGTTCGACTTGCCTGAAGAATTACAATTACTTCCTTCCGACAAAAAGAGAGATCCAGTAGACTCAATCATTTGTGCTCATTTGGAGAGTTTGTTGCTCTTATGTACCACCAGATCGGGTAGAGAATACTTGAGAGAAAAGGCTGTCTATGCTATCATTAAGGAATTACATAAAGCATCCGATAACGAAGATATCGCAGATTTGATTGATAGATTGGTCCAAATGTTGAAGAGAGATGAGGCTCCGGAAGAAAACATAGAAGATGTCGATATGGAAAGCGACAGCGACGATGACAAGGTGGTGGAGATTGTATAACTGTAATATAGTTTTTCTGGGGTAAATTAAATATAAGCTATTCGTCTTTTACTACTTCTAAAGAATTATTTTATTTCATTAAAACCTGCTTGATATTTACTCTTTCAAGACTAACCTACCGTCCACTAATTTAAGGTTTTGCTTGACGATACTAATAATACGTTGTTTGTTATCTCTGTGAGCATTAACTCTGCTCTTTAAACTGAGCAACAATTCTTTTGTAGTCAATGGATTGTTCTTCACCATGTCTAACACTTCCTTGATTGTGACTAATACACCGTCGGGGCCAGAAGAATTCAAGTCTACTGATGCCGAGGTTGCAGGTGAAGGTGAACCCACTCTTTCCTCTATTTTTATCTTTTTTGGTGATTTTTCATCAACCTTAAGCTTCTTCTTTGGTGATGCTAAAACTGGCGAAGGTCTCTTGCGACCATTTGGAATCCAATTGCCCTTTGGAAACGTATTCAAGAACTCGTGTGGGGCCTTGATTACAACAAATCCATCACCAACATACTGTGCTGTTATACGTGCTGGTAACTTCTTAGTTTCGGCATCCTTGGAAATACTCTCTTGCTCTTCTGTCTTGATTGGAATCTCATCATCACTATCTTCACCGCTTTCCAAGTCTGACTTGGATAAGTATGGATTCAATTTATCATCTTCTTCACTATCATAAACTCCACCTTCTGTTTTATTTAATACCTTTCTTAACTTTTTACCTTCCTTATCCACCTTTCTCTCCTTTTCAGTTTCGAACAAGTCGTCCAAATCGTCATCGTTTTCGGCATCAGATTGTCCATCAAAGTGTGCAGCTTTCAACATTTCCTTCTTAACTCTTCTTTCTGATAACTTATTTTCCTCTTCATCACCATCCATGATAGGGGCTTCTTCATCATCTGCGAATTCCTCATCGAAATCTAAATCGTCGTGATCTGAATCTCTTTCATTTGAATTTCCACCTCCTAAAACTGTTCTTAATCTTCTATTATTTCCACTACCTGGTGTCAATACATTGCCATTGCCATTGGATGTTTTAAATCTAGTGTCCAGGCTGTTCTCCGAGATAGACTTTTCCTCCATATGTTTCATTAACCATCTTGGAACTGAGGAGTTTTTCTCCATCTTTGCCTCTGCTTCCTCCAATGTCAAAGTGGCGTACTTGTTTCTTGGAGTGAATTTGTAAACTTTTTCGGCTGGAACCATTTTGAATCCATCCTTGTCGAAAACAAATAACACATGTTGAGTGTCTGATGAACCTGCCTCATAATTTCCGACAAAAACGTTCTTACCATCATAGTCTTCTATCACCCAAGGATAGTACTCTTCGTATCTCAACTTTCTTTTGCTTTCATCTGCCGATGATACTTGTCTCGTCTTCCTCTTGAAAATGTTCTTTTTCATTCTTCTGGCTCCTCCATCTGGCGCCACCTGTGACATGTCGACCTGGAATCTCTTGGGTTCTTCACCTCTTGCTATGGCTGCTTCATCTTCTAAAAGAAGTTCCTCTTCAGTAGGCTCAGTGACAACACCATTGGCCTTATCAATTGCAAGTTGTTTCTTTCTTTTATCAATCTCTTGTCTCGTCAACTGAAACTGTATATTTCGTGGGTCCTTTCTATGCAATCTAACTGGTTTTGTAAAGTCTTCAGCAATATCAACATCCCTGGTACTTTGAAACTTCATGATATGATAACGAATGTCCTTAACTTCCTCTTTTGAACAACACTTCAAGGGTATGTCTTGCCATCCATCAGAGGACGAGGATGACTTGGGGGTCCCATTTGATGATGATGAGGATATCGATCCGGGGTCTACCTCCGTCTTGACCTTGACCTCCTTTTTGACTGGTGACAGACTCATTACTGTAGGGAGTGGATGTTGAACATCGCAAAATAAATCAAACGTCGCGACATACGACATGCGACATTCATTACCTAAAGGCATAGGGACACTGGCTGTCCTTGATTGTAGCAATCTACCCCTTTCTTTGAAGCTAGGATACTTTAATTATGTGTGAAACTAATGGTGATTTATTTATTGATATCTGTAAACTTCAAAAATACAAATTTCATGTTTGAGTTATTTACGGAAATAGTGAGACATTTGAAAGTGTTGAAAATATTGAAAATTTGAAAAATTATGTACAATAATTGATTTTTAACAAAGAAATCATTCGAACAAGCACCTAATGTGAAACGAATAGGATTGATCTAGATCGAGCTTCTTGTAAAAGAATTTTTAAATTTATGGAAGTAGTTTCAATCAGAAACACAAGACCGGAGGTACATCGTCATCATTGTTCAGAAAACCGCCATCAGTATTTCGATGGTGTGATTATCATGATGGTAATCAATGTGTTTTGTTTTCACTGAAGTGAAGGCAATAGGTCCCAGTACGCATGCTGATTTGACCCCATGAAATTATATGTGTCTCGCATTTATGTATGGCCATATGATGCGTCATAGATTCGCCGGTAGCGCGCCTGAATCGGCCTTCCCGAGGTGAAATATATTACACGTTGATTCCTTCAATTTCTTCCCGATTTGTTCTTCACTATGTCTATTGTGGTTGAAGATAAAAGAGATGAGCTTCTAAGTGAAAAGAAAGCTCCACCTCCTCGGTACCTTGGGTTCATAGCAGGTACATGTTCTGGAGTGATGAAGAATATCGTTGGTCATCCTTTCGACACTATCAAAGTTAGACTACAAACAGCAGAAAAAGGACGTTTCAAGGGTCCTATTGACTGTGTGTTACAAACTGTCCGAAATGAAGGATTGAGAGGGTTTTATAAAGGATTTACTCCACCATTGGTCGGATGGGTGCTTATGGATTCAGTGATGTTGGGATCCTTGCATACTTATAGAAGATTTTTAAAGGAGAATTTTTATGAAAACCAAGAGTTGACATTGGCAGGCCATTGTATCGCTGGTTTAGGATCAGGGTTGACCGTTTCATTTGTTGCAGCTCCGATAGAACAGGTCAAAGCTAGATTGCAAGTCCAATATGATGCCAAATCAAAGGTTTATAATGGTCCCTTGGACGCCGTGCTAAAGCTCTACAAAACATCAGGAATCAGGGGAATTTACAGTGGTTTACTTTCAACCATGATCTTCCGTACAAATTTTATATTTTGGTGGGGTTCTTACGAGTTATTTAATAGATGGTTTGCAGAAAACACTTCCATGTCCAAGCCCTCGGCCAACTTTTGGTCAGGAGGATTATCTGCTACTGTTTTCTGGATATTTGCTTACCCATCAGACGTGGTAAAGCAAACCATTATGACTGATAGTCCTATCAGGTCTCAAAAGAAGTTCCCTAGATGGATCGATGCAGTCAAATATATATATAGAACCAATGGCTTGCATGGATTTACAAAGGGTTTCGGTCCATCCATATTGCGGTCTTTTCCAGCCAATGCTGCAGCATTGGCTGCATTTGAGGCAGCCATGAGAATAATGCATTAAGAATAGAGTTCACATTTGTAGATCACTTTTCCCAAGGTTTGGTTCTTTGCCTGGCTTCAGAAACAGAGCTCTTTTCAGTTAAAACGGTATCTGGGATGTCCTTGATTCCTGGAACCGGTTTTCCGGAAACGATTAACTCCACCAATTCTTGATAATTGGATGAGTACGGTGGTTCTGAAGCAGAGTTTTCATTTTTAGATTCAATTATTTGCCCTGAAACGTCATTTTGAGATTGTTTACCATCAGATATAACATCTTTTGCTATGTCTTGGCTGGGAGTATATTCAATTTCCTCGATTTTCTTGTTCTTCAAATACTTGTCCCCATTGGCCAATTTCCACTGTTCAAAATCGTCCAAATTCAAGATCTTACCAGTGTGGCTACAATAGAAGAAAGACTTTGCCTGATTAATCAATTGTTGTTGGTCCAAAGCAGGGATGGTTTTGATCGAAGAATCTTGTTCTTGCATGTTCTCTAAGTAGTTATCCATGATTTGCTTGAGTCCTTCTTGAAACTCCACAAACGAGTCCCAGTCATAGTTGAGAAAGTCAATGTATGTTTCTTCGTGTGGATTTGACATGTCGACCTCTTAGCTGTACTGAAAGATATATGGTTGTGGTATTTAGTTATGGGATGGAGGTATTCCTATTCCAATAATAATTAATAGTGGGGCTTCCAGTTCCAGCGCGAAGAATAATTATGCACTACCTCAAAACACTAGTGGAAACTTACAACAGCACTAGTGATACACATTAAGCAAGAGGGTACTGTATCACTCGAGTCATTGATTCCACAGACACAATATAATTTGCAATGGATCTTTTTTCTTCTAGAAATATACTCCTTCTTTCAGTATTACTTAGGGTGGGCTTCTTCTTCTATGGCTTATACCAAGATGAACACCTTCCTGTGAAATATACAGATATTGACTATTTGGTGTTTTCAGATGCAGCCAAGTTCGTTCATGAAGGTCTTAGTCCATACAAGCGTGCAACTTACCGTTATTCGCCATTATTGGCATGGATGGTGTTACCCAATTCGTGGGAAGGCTCATGGATCCACTTCGGTAAAGTACTCTTCATGGTGAGCGACTTGATTACCGGGTGGATTATCAACCGTCTCTTGCAAAAGATCACCGTAAATGGAAAACACCTTAGCTCCAAGAAAGTCTCGATATTGTCATCGTTGTGGCTCTTGAACCCCATGGTTATCACCATCAGTACGCGTGGATCTTCGGAAAGTGTTCTTACCGTGATGATTATGGCTTCAATCTACTTTTTGCTCGAGAAAAGCTCAATCTTGCTCTCTGGGTTGTTTTTGGGTCTTTCTATTCATTTCAAAATCTACCCAATTATTTATTTGCCCAGTTTTATGTGGTATCTCGCCAGGGGTTCACCAATTGTTAACTTCCCATTACTCAGATTCATAAACACCAAAAACTTAACATTCTTACTGGCATGCTTGTCTACTTTGGCGGGATTGAACTTATTGATGTACTCGATCTATGGCTACGAATTCTTTTACCATTCCTATTTTTACCATTTGACCCGACTCGACCACAGACACAATTTTTCCGTGTACAACATAATGCTTTACTATAAGTCTGCAGTAAGAAGCGAGGTACAAAGCTTGGAAAACTATGCCTTTATTCCCCAATTTCTATTATCTGCAGTGATTATTCCACTAGTATTTGCTCAAAGAGACTTGATTTCCAGTCTTTTCCTTCAAACATTTGCATTTGTGACCTTCAACAAAGTCATGACATCGCAATACTTCTTGTGGTTTTTGATCTTCCTTCCCCATTACCTTTCCAAATCGAAATTCTTGACCTCCAGAGGTTCTTATACAGGAGTGGTCATGGTGGTCGCATGGATTTTGGGACAGGGATTATGGTTGAGTTATGCCTACAAACTAGAATTTTTGGGACAAAGTACCTTCAACGAACTTCTCTATGCTTCGCTGTTTTTCTTCTTGACTAATTGCTGGTTGCTTGGCCAATTTGTGCAAGATGTAGAAGAATTTAGTGGGTAAAGCAAAAATTTCTCACGTGACTCAAAACGATGTGATGATTTTTTCAACTCTGTAAAACTACAACCAGGAGTCCATCAGAATGTCCCGTCTTGAGACATATTCTCCGGAAGGCTTGCGTATCGATGGCCGCAGATGGAATGAATTACGTCGATTCGAATGCCAAACCAACACCCATCCCAGCTCATCAGATGGGTCATCCTATGTCGAGCAAGGTAACACCAAGGTGATATGTACGGTACAAGGACCCATGGAGCCAACATTAAGATCGCAAGCATCGAGCAATGAGGCCACCATCGAAGTGAATGTCAACGTGGCCAACTTTTCCACCTATGAAAGAAAAAAGACCGGAAGAACAGAGAAAAGAATAATCGAGATGAGGACCACCTTAGAAAAGACGTTTGAACAAAGTGTGATGTGCCACTTGTATCCACGTACTGTGATCAAGGTGGACATTCATGTGCTAGCACAAGATGGAGGCATGTTGGCAGCCATGGCCAACGCAATGACGCTTGCGTTAATCGACGCTGGTATTGCCATGTACGATTATGTGTCTAGTGTCAGCGCAGGTATCCACGATCAGACACCTTTGTTGGATCTCAACAGATTGGAAGAGAGTGACGTGAGCATGATGACCATTGGTGTGATCGGAAAGAGTGAAAAGTTGGCATTGTTAACATTGGAGGATAAGATGCCTCTAGATAAATTGGAATCGGTGCTTGCCATCGCAATTGCTGGAAGCCATAGAATCCAGGAGTTGATGGATACGGAATTGAGAAAGCAAGGAAACATACGAGCATCTAAAATCACCAAAAACTAATGTACCATAGTAATAGATACGATAAATGAGTTTTGTAGCAAATAGTTTCATGGCATAGTCCTAAAGTTCTCTGCATCATTCCTAGCGGATACTTGCCACTAAGGAATAGCAATGTTGTAGGTTTCGATGTGATGCATTTAGATCAATGTAGATTTTTAAGCATTGAAGATTTTTAAGCATTGCGGGCAGAAATGTGGATTATGCTTATCCAAACGACCTGTTGATGGAGTAAAAAAATACAAAAAGAAAGGAATTGACACGGACAGGAATTGAACCTGCAACCCTTCGATCTGGAGTCGAAAGCTCTACCATTGAGCCACCGCATCA